>CM069858.1:183496019-184076019 GCA_036172795.1 Pelodytes ibericus | reverse complement strand
CGACCAATCAAATTAAAGCATCATTACTTATAGGCCAAATGAAGAAGGATTTGTAGACAATGGTTACAGAAGAGCTCAAAGTGTAATCATTTGTAGGATACAGAACATCGAATAATAAGAATTACAAATCCTGATGGAAAGGGATTCATGAAATGCAATCTATGCCAGATCTGATAATGCATGCAAGCATTACTGGACAGGAGGAGCATTCGAGTCCTTACATTCGAGTCCCCATATAGTCAATATTATATGTACCACAGCCGAAAATAAAAAGGTTTCCACAAACAGAACTAAAGACTCCGTCTGAAAAGCAATTTAAAACGTATAACTCAAGTACATAGAACCGTTACCTGCTGGATCTCACGCTTGTTTTAATAACCTGTGTGCCAGCTTCAGTCACTAATGTGCCACAGCTCAGCAATTTCCAAGTGAATACAAAAGATGACTCATGATCTGTGTCTATCTGGCGATATGCTCATTTAACAATTGGTAACATAACTAGAACAAAAAGGTGATCTAACTACACCTACATTAGTGACGTGGATTGTCAAGTTTCTATATATAAATTTTATAAAAAAAATATATATTTTTCTAATAGTGATATGGGCTAGGGAAAGGTTGGACCTTCACTTTAAAAAGATTCTCAGCTTAAGAATCTCCAATCTTGGCAATGTGAATAAGACTCGTCTTACTTTTCCTAATAATGAGATGTACTTCACAAAATGTTCCAAAGCAATAATCCAACAATCTGCATGTTTGCATCACAGTGCATTCTGCTACAGTTACTTTCTCTGTTCATAGTTCGTTTATAAACCAAGATAAGATTATATGTACGAATATTTACAAGAAAAGTCACTGTTATTCCTTGAACAGATTGCTTACGTCACAAGGATGGGAAAGGTGGCTGGGACGAGGGAAATGTATGATGTGAACCAGAAAGTAAAAGGAGGTGATTAGAACGTATAAACACCAGACATCTCTTTATACCAACAATATAAAATTAGAAAGATGCAGCATCACTTGAGAAAAAGAAACCAAATAAAATGGCATGAAAGCCAATCATGTAATAATAATAATATTAATAATAATAATAATAATAATAATAATAAATGCAACTTTATATTGAAGATTTTGTTGGTGAAGATATGATCTAAAACATTTCAAAAATTAAAAAAAGAGAGAAAGAAAAAACTCATGGGGCAGAACAAGTCTCAGTGGCAAAGCTAACCCTGCATTAAAGTCACATACAGGGTGAAAATGGTGTTTACCGTATTTGCTCAAATATAAGACGACCCTGATTATAAGACGACCCCCCAACTTTGGATATTCCTTTAGGAAAAAAACTAAAAGCCAGAATATAGACTATCCAATATGAAAAAAAGTTCAACTTGCATATATTCACATGTAAATTGCTTTTTAATATTTAATTAAAAAAAATATGATATTAAATGCATTTCTTGTTTTTATTTCCTTTTATGTGCCAATGCTGCCTCTCTCCCCCCCCCCCAGCTTGTCTCTCTCTCCCCCCATGTTATCGGTCTCTACTCCCCCCCCCCCCCCCCCCCCCCAACTTCTCTCTCTCTCTCTTTCCACCTCCCTCCCTCCTTTTCTCTCTCCCTCCCCTTGTCCCCGTCTCTCCCCCCCTCCCTCCCTCCCCCTCACATTGTTTCTTTCCCTGGTGGCTAGTGGGGGCAGCCGGGGGATATCTATTTGAGGTCAGATTATAAAACGACCTCGAATATAAGCACAAAACCTTATCTTATATTTCGAGCAAATACGGTAATTTGTTGATGGGCTTTCTGCTACATTTGGTTTTGTTTCAAGTGATCCTGCACCTTCCCAATATCATCTAGTTGGATTATTCATGCACACTGGAGAATGCTAAATGAGGCAGAAATTAACTTGTAGAAAGTATATTTAATTGACTGTACACATCCTACCATTTATGTGCGTATCTAAAATAGTCAGATTTCTACAGTAAAAATGGACACATCAATTTCTTGATCCACCTTTCTAACTATTCTTCCTTGTGACGTTCATGGGGTACAGAGTACATTAAAACTGCATTACGCCGAGTGATTGCTATAAGAAGCCATCTTTGCCATTTCATTTAGACCGGTGCCTTCACCACTATGACTTTGTACAGAAGCAGTAATCCAGCTACAATTCTATGGAAGAGCACAACATACATCTTTTATTTTTTTTTTTTTAACATGTCTCATAAGAAACAGCATTTGTGATCGTGATATAGACAAAATCTTCAGTTAAAACAAACAAACAAAAACCACATGAGGTCTTCTAGCAATTCACCAAAACATGATCACATTCTTCACCTTACTATGTACTGCAGTATTAGTCAGACTAGCAAAAGTATTAATCCAGTTCTTCGATGGAATCCAATACAGCAGGTAGAGGAAGAACAAATAGAAGCATGGCAAGCTCAGGTGGGCGTATAATTATACAGCTTTGGCAACCAAAAGGTCATAATGCAGAGATGTGCATGAGTAAAGCAGGCCCAAAATTAGTAACATTAATCTTTCACACATAATTAGAACATTGGAAAAAATAAAGACACTGTATGTGGTGTCTGAATATAACCCAGAAGGCACTAACCAAACAAGTACCATGTTCCATTATGTTCGGGTCATTAACAAAAGAAGTGCAAGGATAAATAAAAGGTGCACGAACTAGCCAACTGCATTCAAACCAGAATAGCCACGAAACCTAAACCACTGGAACAGCAAGTCTTAAACACCTCAAACCGGGATTATGACCGGATTGGATTAAATTGGAATCAAATTCTGGAATATTGGAGGTCGGTGCCTTTTGTTTGTCAAGAGCCAAATAAAAACGCACACAATTTATTAATAACATTTTTGTTTTTCAAACATATTGGCCTCCCGACAGAACAAACTCAAAAACATAACTCTGTTTACATATTTATGCAAAGTTATGAGTAATACTCCAAATACAGAACTAAAATGCCATTTACATATTAACATTAAAAAAAATGGTACACTGAATGCCACACACTTTGAAATGGGAGGATAGTCACAAGAACCTTTTAAAATACTGGGGGGCATTGGTAAAAAATGTAATGTGTATTTGGCGTAAGTCCCACTATTAGGCACGGTTAGCATATGTGCCTTCTTATTGTCAAGGATGTTCACAGCACATAAACATTATATTTCTAACAACTATAAAGCCTTACATTGTAGAACAAAGTACACATAGCTGGTGCTATACAAATATTCTGAGCTCAGAGCTAAACTGCATAAAGCAGTCAGAGTTAGAAACTCTATATCCACAACTAAAAAAAGGTGAAGTAATAGTTTAGACATTTTACACATGCTGCAGCCAACCATAGCAAACACCTCCCCCTGCAGAGAGTAGCAGAACCAAAAAATGTAAATATTTCTATAATAATGCTTGAGGGGGTTAGAGAGGCCTCATTTTAATTAAGCAGGGGGGGTGGGGGAGATGCTTTATTTATTTGATATGGAGAATTGTTCTCCTTAAACAAAACAAAGTCATATGATGATAGCAGCCACATTTTTTGTAGGAACTGTGTCATAGGCAGGGTTACAGCACTGGTACCAGCAGGATAGTAGTTTAGAGATCTGCATTCACTGGACAGGTCATTATGAAGAAACACTTCCAATATATCATATTCTAGACATCTATAAAAAGACAATTCAGTCATCTACACAACGAGTACACTGAGAATATATAGTTAGCCAAATTTCAAGCAAATGCACAGCTAAAGTGTTTTGAATAGATTTGTGTTGATCCATCACCTTGTGGCACAATGTATAAAATAGTGTTCTATGCTCTACATTCCCATTTAAAATGCCTTTTGGGTTGCAAATATGCAAATGACACATTCACCATTAAAAAAGTAGTTAATTTGCACATCAAGCCACATGTGATGACAAAACAGACACCGCAGATATTTCTCTATTTATTTGCTTAAAATTTTTCCAACATTTATTTTCAGGTATTTTTTACCAGTGGCCAAATACATAAAGGGGATTATGTGTCCAACTTCTCAAGAGTGCAAAGTGTCAGGAAGGCAAAATATAAAAGGCACAATCGCCATTATACATAACGGACTGTGATAGTGCCGTATATATTCCTCCCGACACGGTGGAGGAGAGCATCTTGGCAAGGATTCTCTGCCACTAACCTGGTGCCTGTTTCTTTATACATGCGCAGCGTTGGCATCTGAGTGTAGTCACAACCCAAAAGTGTGAAATTAGTGGAGGTGGCACAGACTCCTAACAGCTTCGCTTTATACACTGGCACACACAGATCGCACCAAATACTGGCACAGTGCGCGCGTGCACACACACACACACACACCCACCATCTTTCAGAAAATCACCACCATTATCTCATAATCAACAAACTGTCCATTCCAGATTGTGTGTTTAAGGTTTTCAAGATTAATAAAAAATAAATAATGGAAAACCTTAATACAGGGTTACAGGATCACTACACAAAGTGAATGTGCTTGGCTTGTTTTGTGCTTAATACTGTTTCTGTGAAGATGTGCATTACAGAAAATAAATAAACAAAAAACACGATATGTCCAGAAATAAAAGAACACCATGAAATAATAACAGGAGATAAACAGAGACATATCCTACTTTCACATCATCCTCTATGGAATAACCGACATATGAACATAAATTCATAAAGAGAATACAATGCACTAGTAAGGGAGTGCACTGTTCTTCTAATGCCATAATCAATATCATGCATGGCTAAAAATAGCATCTCCTGCTGGTAGAGGATGCAGCCCCTCCCACCAGAACTCTCCCAGGACATCCAACCTCTGCACTCCAACAAGACAGCCCCTCCCCCGCTCCCAGGAAATGCCTTGTCAAGACTCTCTGCAGCGAGCACCCATCCCCCACTCATACACCGAACAGGCTCCAAAATCCCAGCTTCAAATTTTTGCAAAAGATAAAATTCTACATGTACCGAAAAAGGGCGCAGTTCAACTCTCAAAACGAGAAACACCCAGCCATGACTCCTTGGGTGTGTGTGTGTGTGTGTGTGTAAGGAATACTATATTTTATAATCCTATATCTAAGCATGCATGGAATAGTTATAAGGATAACTCATTCACTGTATTAACCACTACAGCATCTACGGAATGGCTATTCCATGCATCAACTACCCTCTCAGTAGATGCATGGTCCTGATATTACCTTTAAATCTTTGCCCCTCTAATTTATGACTATGTTCTCTTGTTGTGTTCGCTTTTCCTTCTTTTAAATATACTCTCCTCCTTTAAATGTGTTGATTCCCTATTTGTATTTGAATGTTTCTATCATAATCGCCTCTGTCTTGTCTGCCAAGCTATACATGTGGCGATCCTTTCCTGGTAAGTTTTAACCTGAAAGCCATGCACCAATTTAGTAGCCCATTTTGAAAGGGGGACGGGGGAGAGAACATAGGTAGATCTTTAAAAAAAACAAAAACCCAAGGAATCTACACATTCTTTCAAAAAAAGATGGCTGGAAAGGTGGGATAAATAGCAAGCAAACTATCTCCATACACATGTATAGCTGTACATATAGGTATATATTTACTAGAATGTTAAACTGGGATTTGAGAGTGATGTATTTTGAGATAAACATACTCACAAAATACAAGACTAAGCAAATATCACCGCAGATCGCTATCAAAATCATAAATTAAATCACTGTGTCTAAATTATAACTCCTGCTATACCGCTCTATTGTTTTACACATACTCCTGTATCTTCTGTGTGGGAAAACTGGCAAATATGTGAAACACAATACACACGTGTACCTACATTAAACATCCGGTCTCATTCCCTGGCATTTAATCTCAGAGGAAGATTTCAGGCAAAATGCAACAAAGTAAAAAGTCAAGTTCTAGATGGGCCAAATGGTTCTTATCTGCGACACATTCTAGCTTTCTACGTAAAATCTAGAAAGACAATATTAACAGCAATAGGTACGGCCCTCCCTACACATTTTGCAGATATTACTGAGGATATTGGGACCATAAATAACACATTTGGGGGTTATGTATAAAGATTATGCACAGGAAACTGTTAAAAAAAAAAAAACGTCTTATGCAGACCGTTAGCTGGAACACACACACACACACACACACACACACACACACCTGCATAAAAACATGTCTGCAGAAGACCTTTTTTAATCCCCTTCACAGTGTTTCCTGTGTGCCATCTAGATCTAGAATTTAAAAATATCTCCTGGAAAAAGACTGCAGTTATTGCCATGTGCACCAGCATACTACAGAGCAGCAGCAGCATGTATTTTATAAAATATATTACCAGGAAATTAATTTATAAATAGACATTGTACATAACCGAGAAGAAACCATGAAATCTTCCTCCAGTCTAAAATCCCTTGAGATAGGTCACTATACCGCAATACAGATTGATTACATCCCACGTGCTTTCTTACCCGATGTTCTATGATAAAATAATATTAAAAATACAAATGTTATGTAACAATGTAATGTTCATGGACCCAGGTAATACTTTAAATTAGAGAAATCTTGGTAAAATATTTTATAAATAAATAATATACATGCGGCTGGTGCACATGGCACAAACTTCAGACTTATTTTTCAGGAGTTATTTTACAGAGGTGTATGCAGTGACAACGCCAGTATTAGGCATGGTCACCCTTTGGGAGGGGGGGGGGGGGTGACAGGACTCCTTTATCAATGTCAGTATTACACTATTGTGTATTTTATTATTTTTCATAGATATTACTGCCCTTTATGTGGATCCCTTTATGTATTTAAAAATAAAATAAAAGAGAAATGATGCAAACAACAGTCTGGCATTGGCCAATCATGCAGCAAACCTCTAAAAACACAAACAAGAAAGGCGTCTGGAGATCTTTCAGGTTGGAGAAATTGGATTGGCTTAATCTGTTGTCATGGATACCCAGACTGCACCTCCCCCCACTCACTACTTAGATCTTGAACACACAAAACAATCATGATGTGAAGTGAAGTGAAATGTTTCAGCCATTTATCACCAAGAGGTGTGATCCATTCAGCACTCTTAATACTCTGCCCTTAAGGATCAGGAGTACACTTGGTATACTATTTTAACCATTACATACATAAAAAAAAACAAAAAAAAAAACAACCTTATAAATATAACAAAAATCAGTCATACAGATGTGCCCAAGTAGCAGGGAGACTCCCCTATTAACATGCACTGTGGCCATTAGTAAGGTCGTCATTCACTTTATGCACACCAGCATGGATTTAAATATAACTACTACAAATAAAACCATGAATGTTTTATTTCCTCTATTAGGAACCACAAATGCATGCTTCATAAACAGAATATAAGCCCAAAGTGGTTAGCACTGGCAGTATATTTCAATAGCTTTGGCTCCTGGGAGTTAGCCCTTTTGAACTTTACATTTTCACAAACTGGGTATATTCTTCTTTAAATAACTTGGACTCCTTTCAAATTTTACATATTTTGTTCATGACTCCCAAACCGTACAATTAAAAGGAAAAATGAAAAAAAAAAAAAGTCTAGAAGCAAGAGAGTAACAACGGCTGAAACTCCTAATATTTGGTATATTTATTTTGCCCACCTTAATGGGTCTGTGCAATTAGAGTGCCTCAAAATACCTCACATTCACGTTTCTCAATCCATGCTAATCCTTATGTTTAATGGAAGCTTGAGCAAGCTGTATGCTAAAGAGAGGAAAATCTGTGCTACTGTATTCATTGGAGATGTAAAATAATATTATAACATACATACGCCATTGCAGCTGTTGTGGACTACACATTTCTGGCTGAGAATATAGAATATTCAACTTTCTGCACATTTGTATATGGAATGGGTGCATAAAACCCAACACTGTGCTCATGCACACAGATAAATTGGAAGGGCTGCTGTGGGGGGCTGGTCTTTATCTCTACTGCTCTGCAACTCCTCTGCTGTTCTTACAAGGGGGGACAATAAGGGGGATTTTAACAAACAACCATAGCTTTTAAAAGCACTGTTGCTAAAACAATGTATATCCTTCAGACTAATTCTTTAGACAAAGACCTAAATAACTGCAACCTTTGCACAGACTGCATAGAGAACATATTCTAAGCAAATGGCTCAGTAAAAGCCTTCCTTCTAGGGATCAGTGTGGAAGCAAGTGTTACAATAGGGTGTATAAGAATCCAGACATAGAATTAGATGGGGAAATGTGTACATTCGAGATGGGGATATTGAAGACACAACTGTAGCGTAGCAGAAGACGAGTTACAAACTTTTATTTTCGCTAAGTGGGCCATTGTTTATAGTAACAATGTCTTAGGTTTACTTCTACAAGAGAAAGCACATATAGAGATTCACAGAGCTTAATACACATGTTCAAGAAAGATCCAATTACAACTGCTGCACAGATCTGCTAGTTAATATTGAAGCAATATCAGGCAATCTAAAAAAAAAAAAACATTTTGCCCTGTTGTGATATTTTACGTATGGCTTGAAAAAAATCTTTTATAATGTGCCCCATACTTTTGTTTTTTTAATTTTGCTGCCGTCTTTGTATTGGCTATATTTATAGCAGTAAATATTTACAAATGTGCAGAGACAGACTTTCAAAAATGTCGTTTAGCATCTTTCCAGTATGCAAATGAGGAGGCCCAAAAAGAAAGACCCTCACACAAACCACATGCCTCAACTGGTGGGCAGATTGGAGGGGGATGGGACACTTCATCGCGGCTGCTTCCGCGCAGCCGCTTCACCGCCGACTCTACAGCACAAGACAGATCGTCGCTGGAGATTTCATCGCGGGACATTTCATCGCTAAAGGTAAGTATTTTACCGATTTTAGTTGGTTTAGAATTCGTGTTTAGGGGGTTAGAATTAGGTTTAGTGTTAGGGGTTAATTTTACTATTAGGGGTCGGGGGTTAGTATTAGGGTTAGTATTGGGGTTTAGGGGGTTAACTTTAGTATAAGGGGTTAGTATTAGGGTTAGTATTGGGGTTTAGGGGGTTAACTTTAGTATTAGGGTTAGTATTGGGGTTTAGGGGGTTAACTTTAGTATTAGGGGTTAGTATTGGGGTTTAGGGGGTTAACTTTAGTATTAGGGGTTAGTATTGGGGTTTAGGGGGTTAACTTTAGTATTAGGGGTCGGGGGTTAGTTTTAGGGTTAGTATTAGGGGTCCGGGGTTAGTATTAGGGGTCCGGGGTTAGTATTAGGGGTCCGGGGTTAGTATTGGGGGTCCGGGGTTAGTATTGGGGGTCCGGGGTTAGTATTGGGGGTCCGGGGTTAGTATTGGGGGTCCGGGGTTAGTATTGGGGGTCCGGGGTTAGTATTGGGGGTCCGGGGTTAGTATTGGGGGTCCGGGGTTAGTATTGGGGGTCGGGGTTAGTATTGGGGGTCGGGGTTAGTATTGGGGGTCGGGGTTAGTATTGGGGGTCGGGGTTAGTATTGGGGGTCGGGGTTAGTATTAGGGTTTAGGGGGTTAATGTTAGTATTGGGGTTTAGTATTACTATTGGGGGGGAATCATTTATTAGGGGGGGTTATTTTCGTTTTACTTTTAGATTTGTAAGAGCTGACAGTTCAGCGCTGAACTGTCAGCTCTTACATAGCTGCAGCCGCGGTGAAACGGCCGCTTTATCCTTCATTGCTGACAGTTCAGCGTTCTAACTGCCGCGCTGAACTGTCAGCGATGAAAATGCGGCGAAGAAGTGTCCTAGACATGATTGGAGAGCCCACGGAGATTCTACTCTAATATCATGCAAAGTTTAGCGGAGAGTCAGCTAAATATACTACACATGATTCAAGAGTGGCAGCTCAATGGGGTCAGGATCCTTTATGACCCATAGTCATAAAGACGCAGTAATATAAAAGCGGTCCTATGATACATACCGCTTGGCAAATAGATTCATCATTAAAAAGGGACACTCCAACTTTTTTTTCCCCCCATGCACATCATTGACAAGCTAGCATTTACAGATTACATTCATACAGGGTGGATTTGATTGAAATCACTAGTCTTTAAGACTATTTAAATCATGATTTATAAATGTAAAGACGTATTCTTGCTGGCAGTTCAATTCTTTAATATTTGTGACCAGATGCAGATTTTATATTAAGTATAACAGCCATATCAGAACAGATTTTTCTCCGAAAGCATTGCCTTAAAACAAATTAATCCACCCTGTAAATGTTTCCAGATCTCCATTCTCACTGGACTAAAATATAATGCACTTTAAGGCCTTCCAAAGTGACAACATTCCACAATAATATGGAAACAGGAGACCAATTCATTTAACACTGTTTCACATGTTAATGAGGAATTCTTTTGGAAAACAAATACAGTAGACTGTACTAAATCCATAATTGTCCTTTAGAATGCATATTTTACATGCATTTGTAAACTAAAGGCATAATGAATATTCTTCAAGTGCTACACTCAATTATATAAAGCAGAAATGAAATGGGAGATATCCGGTCAACAGATTAAGATACACACTGAGTGGATACTGTGAGAATAGCCATTATAGGAGTTATGCATTACCACACCTCCAGTGTAAAGATACCAAACACAATGTCTTCTCTTACAGAAGCTGGAGATACCAGGCTTACCTAAACTTGTGGGTTTGATAAGTTCATCCAGCAGGTCGTAGAAGGGTAGTTTCTGCAGTTTTATATCCGGATGGACAGGATGGAGGTTAGATGTGAGGTGAGGGAGCTCCAGTTCATGTTTGGGTCCGAGAAGAGAGACAGGAAGCAACGGGGAGGACGCAGGATGACTGTCGTATGAAAGTGGAGGAATGGAGGTTGGAGACAGGTTGGCGGGCATGGTGCTGGAGCGAACACTGGGATGTGAGAAGTCTGCTGGAGTTAGGAGTTTTAAGGGGAAACGCCTCCGGTAAAGTTCCTTTATTTTCATTTGGACCGCAGGGCTGCACCCAGCTTTCAACAAATGCAGGGCTTTTGTGAGGAGTTCGTGTTTGCGACCGTGTTTGTTGCGTCCGGCGTATCCAAGAAGAACTTGCAGCTCAGAAACTCGAAGGCTCATAACCATTTGCTTTGTAAAGAAAGAATAATAAAAAAAAAAGAAGACCGTTACGGTTGTAGTTTCACTTCCATGAATTCATTCCTCAATTCTCTCTTTTTTTTTGCCAGCTAGAATAACAGAAATATACCCTTTAATCTTCTGGTTGCCAGAAGGATCAGTACATTAGCACTGGCTGGAGACAAATATAATGTAAATGCTCCTCTGTTTATTTTCTGCTAACAGTAAACCCTGTTTTTTTTATGGTTGCAAGAAATTAAAATCACATTTTCATTCACGCCAGCACACTATGTGGCATACCAGAGTAAAATGCCAGATAGTGCCCAGCTTCTTCTGTTTCTTTGACACATGCACGCCAGATTGTGTTACAGGATTCGGTTACATTGACATGGACAGGTGCCAGGAAGGGTTCAGTGATAAATCCTGCCTCCATAAGGGATGCACTCTGGTAGCATAGACATGTTCACTTTATTGTCCCCTTTAAATGTAAATATGAGGTCTGAACTAACCTTCAGTGTATTTTTTCCACATGCATTATCTAAACTACTACCTTAACTTCCCAGCCCACATAAAGAACCCTGCAAAGTGATCTGTAGGAAATGGGTCATCTACACACATGTATCACCATAAGATAAAGGTTTAAAAATAAAATAGTGCATTTTGTCATATCTAGCAAACGTTTCCATTAAAAGTTACTCAACGCTAAAAGATTTCAGCGCCAGTCTATAGTTGTAACTGGAGTGCGCAAAATTGGAGAGCTTGTATACCAAGACTGAACTGACAAGTGAACTAAAGATTTTTTTTTTTATCAGGAATTCAAACTGTTAAGGTCTTGTCTTTGCAGTTCACTTGTCAGATCACTTTTAGTCGCTAGTCCATCGTTCAGGAGCACATTAGCTTTTAATAAGAGAATTATTATACTGCTGGTCCTTATCTATGAGGTACATGACTGCTTCCTGATTGGATGCTTATTTGGTATCCACACATTTTTCATAATAAATAAAGCTTACTTTTATTTTCATTATCTTAAAAACCACTTCTCTAGAGCTTTATTTTCATATGCGGTTAAGTGTGAGTATTTTCCGGTCTCAAAATGTTCATGCATGGGTCTTACATTCTACAAATACATTTCTGCACTGATCCAAAGTAAGTTCCATTTGTTCTCCAAATATAGATCTTATACAGGTTTCTGACTGAAATATGGGCAGATATGTAGAATGTAGAAGCCAGGCAGAAATATTCTGTCCTCAAAACCAGTGGTCACCCATAGAAAAATATTAGCAGCCATGTCCCCTTCCTGTAAGAGTGAGTAACGCTCTTTTTGGGAACGCTAATTCCATGAGGCAACGTTTAATTTGCACCACCAGAACATGCTCTGCCATAAAGAAAATATATTCGTTTATGTTGAGCATGCGGCGAGCAAGCATGTCACATGCTTAGATTGCACATAAGTAGAGTAAGGGTCAAAAGCAAAACCTATGAAACCAAATAATATCATCAGGTTGCATTATGTTTAAAGGAACAGTGTCAGGATGGTGCCTTATCTAACTGACTTCATTCAAAATCCAAAGCTGAAAATATAAATATGGAAAAAAATTCTGTGCTAAAAATGTTTACTGCCAAAGAGAGATTTCCATGTAACTTATTTAGATTACTGTACTCCCTCAACATGCTAGAGATGTAGTTATCTCGGGAAGCACTCTCCTCCTGCTAGCATCTAGCATCCTTAAAATCTCACATGTAGATTTGATATTTTTTTATTTACTATTACTTTAATATGCATTCCCTAACCCAACATTCACTTCAATATATATTCTTTTTCACAACAAAGATTCACCATCACTTTACGCCCTTCTTACTTACAAGAGGTTTCTAGTAGTGAGCAAATAAGCCTGAAATTAAAGCAATCCTTAAACTGTCGCCTCTTCAAGAGATGCGCACACACACACACCACTCAAACATTCATATAAGATTACCATAAACATAGTCCAGTTACGTAACTCTCCTTCCCCATTGCTCACCCAGACTATGTTTAAAGGGACAGATATATAAAATGGCTTCACTAGCAGTGTTCTCAATACTCATATCACACATTTACAAACAGAGTTGGAAAAGTCCAGCTGGCTTTAAAAATATGTTATATATTTACAAAGCTGTGAAAGTTGAATAACAAGTACTTAAAAGAGAGACATTAATGCCAATTAAGTAATCTCTCTTAGAAAAAAAAAAAACCCATTACAGACAGTTAAATATATATTCAAAAGATTAGGAATATTATATTTTTCCAGCCCAGGCTGTTTGCATTTTAAAGAAAAACTGCTGGGATGATTTTATTTTTATTGTTGCATTTTTTTGGGGGGGGAGATTGCATAGCACATCAGATGAGGCCACTTTCAGCAGAGCTTCATTAGTGACATTGCATTTAAAGGACAAACATTAACTAATGTTTATGTGAAAGATTGCATCAAATGTAGAGATAGTTTGCATAGAAATGTTTTAATGAAATAATATAAATAAATAATGTAACTTATTGAGCCCTCTTTGCTCTGTTTAGCTCTAACAGGGGGCAGACATGTTGTTTACAGGGTTGGATGATATATATCGGTTGATATAAATCATCCGAATCAGCAGATTTTAATTAAAAAAAATTAGGGCCTTGCTGTACTTTGTCTTTTACATATTAATTACAATACCTTTTGAATTTGACTTGTTAAAATGTTAGTATTTTTAGTTATTAGTTAATATTTATTAAAATAATGTATCTTATTATATTATTTCTACTGCAATTCCAAAATTAGGCAAAAATCAGACTAGCAAAGCTCAGGTTGAAACGATTAATCCCCTACATATTGATACTGAAACTAAGAGTTGGGAGAAAGGCTTATCTATCTGGAAAGCAATTCTGTCCAACCCCTGCACTGACTAGGTGGACATCAGTCACCTTTCAAGACTCTCAGCAGTGGGGCGAGGGTGCCTGGAAAACAAAGGCAAGCAGGGAAATGTCAAAGCAAGCAAGCTGACATTTATGTTCAAATATATGAACCAAAATGCATGAAAGAAAATGGATTTGGGGTGAATGTGAGGAGGGTGGTGAGCAGCAAAGCCAAAATAAGAGTGATAAAGCTGAAGAAATTCTGTTTCAAGAAGAACCCTTCTGACAATGGGGATTCTGATTCCTCATCTTGGTCTACTGACTGACTCGATTGGAAAACTAGGAGATGGAGTGCCAATGACATTTAAGTAGCAATCCGTAATAATTCAAATACTCAAAAAAGTGTTTCTGTTCCCCCACAGTGTGTATTAAAACCTTTAATAAATGTTAAACTTTAGATCAGTAAATTGGGGACAGGTCCCCTTCACGTTCACCAAGACCAAGACCTTATTATTTCAAATAATGAACGAAGCTGTCCCCCCGCACCCCATTATAATGGCTAACATTAATAGTTTGCATGATTGCAAGTCACTGATGCACTAAGCAATATATTTGATATTTATATAAATATGATATTTTCCAAACCTGATTGTTTATAATCTTGGGTCAGAACTTCATCTGAACCAAGGTGAATGAAGAACTGTCCTAAGATTCTAAACAAAATAGCTGCTCCTTATTAGAGCTATACAAAGCAAAGAGGGCTTAATAAGGTACATTATTCATATGCTTACATTAAAACATTTATATTAAAATTTCTACACGCCATGCAATCTTTTTTTGCTACAGTTGTCATTTACGGCCTATATAGTATTCTACAAAGTCTCATATTGAAGCTGGGGACAAGGCTTCCCATAATAAAATGTATTCACATTGCAGAACCTACATTTGGGGGTTTATTGCAATAGTTCTTCAAGCATTATACTTTAAGCAATTAAAGTTATTCAAAGGCTGACTATCATTCTTTACCAACAACAACAGTTTACTGTGCCAAAAAAACCCCAAAACAGATTTATTTCCTCTGTAAATCTGCACCTGCAATAGACCACACGTGGTAGCTCACAAATCAAAATGGAAAGTGGACATGGAGGAACAACCACAAACTGACTGATCTGCTTGTAATCTCATTTCTCATGCTTGGCAAAAACCATTCCAAGAGATCTCAAATTACACACAAGCATAGCAGCAGATGTAGAAAGCAGCAAATGAGAAGCAATAAATGGGTTAACAGTAACATCCTGCGCCACAAGCAGACCTTCTCAGGCACAAGCCTGATTTTAGCCTGCTCCCCTCCTACACAACCAAACCACAGCTTTTCTTACTACCTATCCACACTGAACACTGCTCCCAAGATTTCACCCTCCTCACTTGCTGCTGTTGATCCAAGCACATTCTTCATAACTCCGCATGCCTTTATTCATCCATTTGTATTTGGTCATCATTTGGGGGATGCAGGCCCTCAACCAGGGACAGTGGTATCTGTGCAATTTATGATGGGCTTGTAGATCCCCCCACCAAGAAAACACTAGCTTAGGGATTTAACAGTGGGGGTAGGGAGTGTGCTAAACTTTTCAAAGGGAGGTTTTTGGCAGAAGGACAAAATCAGTACAATGAATTCGTTTGGACAGCAGAGGCATTATTACATTAAACAAAAATCTACACACAGACAAGCCAAGAGACTTGCTTTTCCCACAAAAATCCCAAACTTGCAGGGCTATCCCCACTGCAAGGGATTCTGGGTAGGCATATGCAAATAAAGCCAACAACAATCAGCTTTTCTGTACCTATATCCATTTTTATAAATGGTGTAGAGCTTGTTGTACAGCTCAAAGCAGAAAGCCAGTAACCAACCTTAAGTATTAACAACCAAACAGCTGCCTGCAAGTAGTTATCTGTCTCCGCACCTCTGTCCCAAGCTATGTATAACGGCAATCTTGGACCCCTTGGAGCACATTTGCCTGCTGTACATTTATAAAGAGAGTAGAGGCAGAAAGTTTTAGATTTGTCTATAACAATAGCTCTGCTACCCCCTTAATTTTAAGTGGATGGGTTTCCACCATCATATTTACCCCCACCATAACTTATGTTTGGAACCACAGTCATAGGAGGAGTCGATTTCTCAAACATCATCAGTGCTCGTCAGGTAGCTGTAAACAAACACTTAAGGGTTTCTACATGATTCCTGGTGATATCAGACAATTTGTAGTTATTTCCAAATATTAGAGGCCATCACACTGTACTTGCCAGCATCATGCTGGAAGTTAAATTATTTAAAATCACTCCCTGAAAAATTAAGAAAAAAGGCCACTGCCAAATACTCCAGGCTTGACTCTCCCACAACACACAGACAGAAATCAAATACATCAATCTGTTTTTAACATTATTGGCTGATCAATATATTCAAGACATTATACATATAAGTATATATACAAATAGCACGTTTCAGTGGATTTTAAAAGGAGTAGTGAAGCTTTTTTTTTTTTTTTCAATTATTAATGACGCAAATCATAATTGGGCTCGCTGACCAGCCTTTTATCAAGATCTGGGCAGCACTTCATGTAGACTGTGAAGATGTAAAATGGCTGCTGCCTGCTTCTTCCTCCTCCACTGGCTCAAGGAATGGACTCTGTGACAAGGGGAGTGAGCAGGACACCTTGCATGTCCATACAGTGGTGCATGCACATGTGCTCTCAATGCATTTTATGAGGTGGTGCCCAGCATTGAAACCCCAACAACACTAATAAATTGGAAGCCTGTTAAGCAGGCTGGGGTTCCAATGTCCCAGAATATATAGCTTGGCTTTAAAGTCATTTTCCTCTTCTGTGCACCCACACAAATGACATGCTGTTAATTTAAAGATAAGTTGGGCTTTCTTAGTTATGTTAAATCTGAGTAAAGTAGTCTCAGTAATGTTATACAAAAAAGAGTTTAAGGTGGAAAAAATGACATTAAAAACATTTAATGACAACATTTGTCATCTGCTCTGGTTTCTATCTTCCATCAATATACAGGACTTCTCTTAACAAGGTCCCAATCTTGTCATATGCTCTACCACACTCTTATTAGACTTTCCCCAAGTTACCAGTCTTTAAGTCAACAGATTACACTAAAAGCTTACCCCAGAATCTCTAAAATCACATTGGCAAACTATGTTTGTGTGTTGTCTCATTATATTCATTTTTCTCTACCTTTCATGTGTTGACAGAATGTTGTACATAGTAATGTTCATGTTATAAGCTAAATATAAATACAGCAAATCCACGGAGCACAGTTATCAGGTTCGATTAATAATATCTTGAGAATTTGTTGGTACTCTACTCTGTTAGAAGACAATATATATAAATTGATACACTCAAAAAATTATGAGTGTTAAAGTGACTGTCTAGTGCCCAAAATGCATCTTCCAAATATTAATGCGCTTTCAACGTACTTTAAAATGCATGTTTTACATTTTGCATTGCTTAAAATATAAAATACTTACAGCTAGAAGAAATTGTGAAATTATAGCAGTTTGAAAGAAACAAGGACTGCCCACACTAGCTGAGTAAAAGTAATTTCCTTTTTTTGCTGCAGGAACCAATGAGAATAACACCATTCAAATGAATGGAATATCCTGTCTCTCTAGTTAGGTCATCAGACAATGTGTTGCACTGTTAAGAGATCCTACTGTGTACAAGAGCAAGGTCACTCATAGGCCACTCAATAGACTCCATTTGAGGAGGACAGGAAGTGACAATATGAAACAAAACATTATATCCTCAGTGTCTATAGAATCAGTACTGCCGCACCTGCAGTATGCATGCAGAGTAATCACTGGGGAGGGCTTGAGTCAAATATTAAAAATGTGATTTATACAGAATTCCTGCATCAAATCACACAGGGATAAAAGCCTGTACATCATAAAAGCAGTGATCTTCATCTTGCACCAAAGTGGGTTTGGGAACTAAACTTTTCCTTTAAAGCACAGAGGACAAATTAGTGTTTACAATTATTGCAATATACCTCCAATTGGCACTTCTGTGAGGTCAGAGGACTAAGTCTCACACGTTGAAACAAAAATGAAGGCATTCAGTTCTTTGTGGAAGTTGTTTTCTGCCCTCACAGGAGTGCCAATTGGAGGTATAGTGCAATAATTGTAAACACTAATTTGTGTTACATTGTATTCCTCCGTGCTTTAACACTCATAACTTTTTGAGTGTATAAATTTATATAAGCCAAATACAAAAAGAGCAAGATACTTTTAGGGTATGGTACCTGTTGAGTCTGGCCTTCTGACATTACCTACATGTGGTTTTTCCTATTAATTATAAAGCTGAAACATTTCCAACAGCTTTGTACATTAGATCAGGCTTATTAACAAGCTGGCACATTAATGGATTACATTTTCACACATTAGGACTTTTAACAATTGTAAGAAATGTATTCATTACTCAACTCCGGAAACAAATGGGCTTTCTATGTTTTTGGGAAACTATAGGACTAGAACAGCACCACCTCACTTTAACACAGATCTATTGAACAACAACATACATACTCATTACAGCTAAACGTGGTAGTGTGGAGATTATTCCCATCATTGCTACCTTGGCCATATGTTATAAAATTTCCTGCAATTCCCTAAATATGACACATGATATCTTACTCTGACTAGGAGAAAATTGGACGCAGCCCTGCTGGTGTAATAATGGCAGAACATTCAATGGTGAAAATAAATGAATTATGATGGTTTGAGGGTCAATTGAGTTTACAGCGAGGTCTATCTTGGGTCTCAGACTTATTTTGTGGCAGGATCTGGTTTCCTTAGTATTTTTTACATAAACAAATAAACAGACAAAGGGCTTTATTCATTAAAGAGGAAACTTCATGCAATAGACAAGGGAATTCCTAAAGTAAGGCCAAAATGACAGACTTGAAACATAACTGAATTGGGGAATTTTTCCAGCTCACCTACTTTGGCCTTACGTTTGCAATCCCCACTTTCATAAATAAAGTTTGGAATGTCTTATATACCAGAGTCCCAAAACAAGGTAACTAAATATAATATTGGCAATACTTGACATTTTTGTTTGCGAAATAGAAGTCCCTAAAAAAATGTAAAAAAAGAAAAAAAAGATTTCAGTCGAGTGAATCTTGTATTTTAAAAAAACTGCACCTACTTTAAATGTTACAGACAAAAATGCAACAAAACAATTTTTACAATTTGTTACTAGAGAAATCAATATCACAGTAAATGTGGAACACTAGCATTCTGTGAGAAGAAATTACATCATTAATTGGAATGAACTGTCTGTTCATTCATTAGACAGGTTCAATTTAAGCTAACTTTTTGGTCATGCGTGCATATATTACATTCATGGTAGATCCAATAACCCAATAAGTAAAAACCCTGGGATAATTACCTAAACATCCAACAAACAGAACTAAACCTAGAAGGAGCCCTCAGCACCTACCAAGGATAATGCAAGTTCCCTCCTTCCACCACAGTGCTGAACTAGTAGAAACCTGAGTCAAGTCAACATTCAATATGGATTCAACTAGGGAAGGAGAAAAAAAAAAAAAATATATAAAAAATCAAAACTGCTCAGCATATAAAATAAATTGGAGAACAACTGTATAGCCACAGTCCTGGGTGAATAATATTTAACCAGCTCTGATTCTAGATAGGAAACAAGGCTCAGACAAAAATCCCCATCCTTTGAGGTAGCTGGAAATAGCAATGTGCATTTAGTTACTAAAGGAAACTGTCACATAAATTGTTTTTAAAAAAAAGTTTTTTTGCAATTATCAATTTTAGGATTTTAAGGTAATAAAACCAGCACCACCTTGATGACACGAGACGTATAAAGGTGGGCATGCCTAATGAAGCCCCGGCATATGCCTGACTATTATGACAAAGGCTTTGCCCCTGAGGGAAGAAAAAAACCAAACAAAAAAAACCACCATATCCATTCTGGGGTCTAATGCCTCATCTACATCTTTGGCAAGGAAGCTGGTATTGGTAGGATGTCATCTTTAGCAAAAAGGGCCAGATACTACATGTACAGCCCACAGAATTCCCAGAGCATTGCTGCAGAAAACCCTAGATACACAGGACATGAATCAATATAGATCATCTAGATTATCCCTTGAAGTCAATGATGGGCAGTGCCTGAACGAGTATTTTAATGGATCTTGAACAAGTTCAGGTTGGTTCCTAAGCAGGGATGCCCCGCTCCTAAAATTTTTATCTTCCTATTTATTATACACTCCATTTAAAAGTAGTGAGTTAGCAAAAGTGTACAGAAAAAAAAAAAGGACCATGTTGAAACATGTAAATGTCATGATTGCCAAATTAACTGATCATATGATGGCACCAGTTAATTTCATAGATGTTGGGTAACTGTTGTGCTACTTCCCGTTTTTCCCCTTTCTAGAGATTTCTCATGCAGTCTGAAGCTCTAACAGCCCACTGCAAAACATTGTTTTTAAAGTATATCTTGCCTCTCATTTTGCCACCATTACAACCAACACTTTGGATGGATGATACGACTGATGGGAAGGGCTTGTAACTAGGTGCAGCACACTAAATAAACACTTTCTGTAAATAAAGGTTTTATCACTTGGGGGGTCTACCAGCAAGGCAAAATAGCTACTGCCTGCTGCATTTTTCTTGTAATTGTGCCAATAAAAATACTACTACAGAGCTGTGCATGAAAACGTGATAGCAGGTCCGTGGGGGGGGGGGGGGGGGGGGGATTGGATGTGAAAAGAGCATCATAGTCTAGATATATAAGGTTAGTGCAGATTACAGCTAACTTTAATGACCATTTCTATAAAAATCTTTTTAAACGTATTCCTGTAAAAAAAACGCAGCTTGTAGGCTTTTTGACTAAAATTTTCCTTTTGTAGACAACCTGGACATAGACGACTTTTCACAGCCAATCACTAGGCTGAATGGGGACATCCAAAGCACATGTGTGCAACATCGTAGATACACACATATACATTGGATTTTCCCACTACTGCTTGAGGGACAAGGGGATGTGCTGCTCATATGTGGTATATGGAGCTAAAGGTTCCAAGCAAATTCTTTGTTAGATATTACCGTATTTGCTCGATTATAAAACTTTGGATATTCCTTTAGGAAAAAACTAAAACCCTGAACACAAGAAAAAAGTTAAACTTGTATATATTCACATGTAAATTGCTTTTTTAATAAAAAAAATTATATAAAAAAATGCATTTCTTGTTTTTATTTCCTTTTATGTGCCAATGCTGCCTCTCTCTTTCCCTTGCCCCCAGCTTTGTCTCTATACCCCTCCCTTTGACTCCCCCCTCCCCTCTGTCTCTCCCCCCCCCTTGTTTCTCTCTTCCCCCCCTCCCTCCCCTTGTTTCTCTCTTCCCCCCTCCCTCCCCTTGTTTCTCTCTTCCCCCCTCCCTCCCCTTGTTTCTCTCTTCCCCCCTCCCTCCCCTTGTTGCTCTCTTCCCCCCTCCCTCCCCTTGTTGCTCTCTTCCCCCCTCCCTCCCCTTGTTGCTCTGTCTCTTCGCCCCTCCCTCCCCTTGTTGCTCTGTCTCTTCGCCCCTCCCTCCCCTTGTTGCTCTGTCTCTTCGCCCCTCCCCCTGTCTCTCTGCCCCCCTCCCTCCCCCTGTCTCTCTGCCCCCCTCCCTCCCCCTGTCTCTCTGCCCCCCTCCCTCCCCCTGTCTCTCTGCCCCCCTCCCTCCCCCTGTCTCTCTGCCCCCTCCCTCCCCCTGTCTCTCTGCCCCACTCCCTCCCCCTGTCTCTCTGCCCCACTCCCTCCCCCTGTCTCTCTGCCCCACTCCCTCCCCCTGTCTCTCTGCCCCACTCCCTCCCCCTGTCTCTCTGCCCCACTCCCTCCCCCTGTCTCTCTGCCCCACTCCCTCCCCCTGTCTCTCTGCCCCACTCCCTCCCCCTGTCTCTCTGCCCCCCTCCCTCCCCCTGTCTCTCTGCCCCACTCCCTCCCCCTGTCTCTCTGCCCCCTCCCTCCCCCTGTCTCTCTGCCCCACTCCCTCCCCCTGTCTCTCTGCCCCACTCCCTCCCCCTGTCTCTCTGCCCCACTCCCTCCCCCTGTCTCTCTGCCCCCCTCCCTCCCCCTGTCTCTCTGCCCCCTCCCTCCCCCTGTCTCTCTGCCCCACTCCCTCCCCCTGTCTCTCTGCCCCACTCCCTCCCCCTGTCTCTCTGCCCCACTCCCTCCCCCTGTCTCTCTGCCCCACTCCCTCCCCCTGTCTCTCTGCCCCACTCCCTCCCCCTGTCTCTCTGCCCCACTCCCTCCCCCTGTCTCTCTGCCCCACTCCCTCCCCCTGTCTCTCTGCCCCACTCCCTCCCCCTGTCTCTCTGCCCCCCTCCCTCCCCCTGTCTCTCTGCCCCCCTCCCTCCCCCTGTCTCTCTGCCCCCTCCCTCCCCCTGTCTCTCTGCCCCACTCCCTCCCCCTGTCTCTCTGCCCCACTCCCTCCCCCTGTCTCTCTGCCCCACTCCCTCCCCCTGTCTCTCTGCCCCACTCCCTCCCCCTGTCTCTCTGCCCCACTCCCTCCCCCTGTCTCTCTGCCCCACTCCCTCCCCCTTAACTGTAACTAGATCCCTGGTGGCTAGTGGGGGAAGCCGGAGGATGTCTGCATGATACGTCGCGAAGACATCCCCTGCTGTTAGAGAGGGGGATCCAGGTCCCCTGCAGCTCTGCTGGGGGCCTGGATAGCTGTCTTATATTCTGACCTCAATTTGAGGTCAGATTATAAAACGAGGGGGATTTCAAAAAAATAAAAAATATTCTGAAAAAAACCTCGTCTTATAAATCGAGCAAATACGGGTATTTTATTCTTAAACATTTATCTCCATCTAAAAAAAAAAAAAAAACGGAAAAAAAAAACTTCACATTTAGCTTGATTTAACCATTACTAATTGCTTTTGTAACATATTCCTGTTACTATGAAAACGTATCAGTATCTATTTCACAACATATAAATTAATAATACCAAAAAAAGCTATACCCATTACATTTTTACCCAGGATAGGAGACTGCAAAAAAAAAAAAAAAACCCTAGAGGCCACATCTGGCCTTTTGGGACATGCAAACAAAATAAAATAAAGTTATTTCTTCAGCATGGTCTACTTAAAGTGAACCAGTCATCCACAGAATTATGTCTTATGCTGAGGAATACCAGCAAGGTTTAAAACTAAATGCCTGTATATAGTGAGCACAATTTACAGACATATATTTAACAGCTGGTTGTTTATACATAAGTACGCCTTCATGTAAAAAATAAAAAAAGAAATCACAATTATCTTGCGGTTAATAAAACAGAGAGCAACTTAACTCAAATCCAACTATCTGTGGGATTTCTAGTATATAGCTGTTCAACTAATAAAAAATGACTTACCCTGCTAGGATATACAAATTTAAAATTTTCAGAATTATTGAACTTTAATGTAACTCATTTTCAAGTTGGAATGGAGTGATACTTTAAGGATACAAAGAGATCAACAATTTTACACAAAATAGCCAGTGTTTATTCTATAGTGATGCACTGAAAAAAAAAACTATTGCTAATACTGTAGAGGGGTATCAAAATAAATCCTCTATCTTAATATGTCTGGTGCTGAAAACAGTTATATGGTCTCTTTCCAAACTTACACCTGTCCTACAAATCATCCCAGTGGAATTCAAACATTTAGTGTACTAATCCTGAGTGTATAAAAACAAACTCAAAACCAATAAGGGATATTCTAACTGAAAAGAACTTCTCTACCTAGTGGCAGCGTTAACCGACAATCAACCCGGCTCTTGCTTTGATTACAGTGATGGGGTGGCAGCTAGCCAAGATCTGTGGATAGAAAAACTGTGAGGTAGCAATTAAAAGCAAGAGAACTATTTATAAAAGTTAATCACTTGGCAAACACACACACAGTACAATACAAGAAAGGCAACCAAAATACCAACAACATAAACTTTCAAGGTGCAATTACCGACAAATATAAATACAGATATGAGCAGTACAAAAATGAACTCAGTAATGCCAATTTCATCACCAGCAGATGTACTGCACTGTACACCAATAAGACACAAATATATAGAAATATATTAAAAATACAAAAAAATCCACATATCCAAAACAAGAAAACCAAAAAGTATTGCCAATGAAAAAAAAAAAAAGTGCTCTTGACTCTTTTTAAGGAACACTAAAAAGTGACAGCAACCAAAAAGTTGCTGTAGTATAATACAGGGGAGGAACAACCTCGACTTCTTTTCTCTAGCGTATTAATTTCCTATTCGCAGTATGGCCCTATTTGCATGATAGAACAAACAATTAAAAATTAGCAAAAAGTGATTTGAAACACCAAGTCAGCTGTGAACATAGACTGACACTATACAAGAGATAGGCTAGGAATGTGATGGGTAACCTCTACATCTTGTGTGGACTACAGTTCCCATGAAGCTGAGCTAGCCAAAGGTTTGGATTTTGGCTAGAAACATATCGCTCATTTTACAAACAGCTTCCAGCAGATAGTATTCTGACAGGAGGTGGGAGGGAAGCCAGGGCAAGCTGAGCCAAGGATGGGGGAGGGTAGCATATTGGAAGGGGGAGGGGAGCACATTGGATGTAAGGGGGGTGGGGGGGGACTAAGTGTAATGAAGGCAGACAGACGGGAACACAAGGTAATGCGAATCCCCAAAGAATTTGGAAGGACAATAATAATGCATCGTAGAATGATCCGGAGTCAAGATCATAGGAACGTAACATACAGCAGTGATGATAATTCTTTGACACTACCTTTCCCGTGATGCTCAGTCAGCCAACAGGGGAACTTTAGTGCACAAGTGCTGGAGTGCCACAGGTTAGCTACCGCTGCTTCAAAGCAAATGCCTGCTAACCTCCTGCGAAAAATATACTTTATAAACAACATTCAACAACCTGCTTCCTATATCATCAAAGGGGTGACCGCTGTCATTACAAGTGGCCATCATGAGTCTGATACATTACATATAGGTCAATGCTGATCCCCGCCATCCCCATCAATCTATTTACTGATACACTTACTCTCAGCTACGGCTACTGAGGTCCTGCCCTCCCACTCATCCTCCTCATACCCCAGCCCACCCTTTCCTCCTCCCTCCTTCCCTAAAGAGTACCAACAATAACAGCGGCCGCTCTCCTCATCCACACTACAAGATACCCTCCTCTGGTACCGATCCCCACCTCCCTGAGCCCACCGCTGCGTCCATTCACCACACACCAACTTCACAATCCCCCGCGATAAAGCCCAGGGCGGGATCCCGGTCCCGCAATTCCAGCTGCGCTTTACCTTCAGTTCCGCACTGTCCGCCATCTTGCCGCTTTGCGCGCAGGCGCAATGAACCCGCCGCGACGTGGCTCCGACGCGATGGCTGACGTCACCACGCAAGTTTTGAATAAAGGCGCCAAAGTGAGGAAAAGCAAGTTCTTTGAAGTCACGTGACTTCCAATGGACTAACTTCGCGAATAGCCTCTGTCGGCAGTCCTATAGTGTTTGCTGTGCTGCCATATTCGGCTCGACGGTGGAGGGTAACGACGGAACTATAGGTTTATGTGGAGAAATTACTCCAGCGATTTCCTATAGTAAAATAAAATGGCTTGTGAGCCGATAGTTCCTAATGTGAATTTGAAAGATTCTGTTATTGAAGATTATCTCCCGCGCAGAATAATAGCGCTGCTAGGTGCGTCAAGTATGCGACTTTTGCACTCTAGGTATAAAGGCAGTATTCGATATTTGTATTACTGTCCAATAAAGGAGAATGCTGCAATGTTTTTGAGGCTTGTAGTACAGTATTATAGTCAGAGCCATCTGGGAACCCTAGTCCTCAGTCTTAGTTTGGCCATCACAGTATAGATGCCAACAGTGCCGGATTTGCTGAGACGGTGCCGGTTTTTGGAGTCTTGTCCAATAATTTCGTGTCTCTCTCTGGTTGTCTGCTACATATACATAGTGAATTGTGCTCTGGCAGTATTTCTATATGTATGGCTATTATAGTAGGGAGACGCAATACTCTCTTTGAACTCTAACCCCCTTGCAGCCCAAGTTGGAAGGTGTGCCACATTTGTTCTTGTAATTAAGATCCCCACTTGAGCACTCTAATTTAACTATGGGCTGCTTGGCCACTGGAGCGCACCTCTTCACTCGTCAATAAAATCCAAGATTCGATGGAGTGTTGGTAAAATATAAGACGTTTATTCAAAAAGTAAAATCAACACAGGAGAGGAACCGTTTGATCATAGACACTAACCCTAATGATTAAGCCTCACTGCGAATTTTTTTAATAAATGTATTATAATTTACCAACACTCCATCGCATCTTGGATTTTTTTGAAGGGTGAAGAGGTGCACTTTTCTGGATTGATGAAATTTGTATATAAGAGAATGCTGCCTTTGCTGCACATTAACTGGAT
Source organism: Pelodytes ibericus (assembly GCA_036172795.1). Classification (NCBI taxonomy): domain Eukaryota; kingdom Metazoa; phylum Chordata; class Amphibia; order Anura; family Pelodytidae; genus Pelodytes; species Pelodytes ibericus. The sequence goes on along the minus strand of CM069858.1, from coordinate 184,049,604 downwards.
CTACCAGGTTAATTACCTGTGCTCCACTCATTTTAAAATACTGATATTGAAAATAATTTACTCACAAATATTGGGTTTGCAGCTTGTACTGATCCTTTTACTAGGCTCAAATAACTATATTTGCAATGTGTAGATACATATTGCTCTCAGTGGCCTGTACAGAGCACATTTATGCAGATATTTCCATCCTTTGTACATTGCTTGGTCAGCCGTTTTTTTTTTTTTTTTGCTGCACACAAAACTTTGACATGCTCCCCTTTAGTACATAAAATGCATGTATATCCAGTGGAAATAATTTCATTTATTTGTTTCCACTATTTGATTTGCTTATGATCACATGGATTATACATTCTTCAAGAAGGCATGTAAATGTTATGAATCCCTCAAAAAAAAATTGAGGCATATACATTAACCCCTTAGTGACAACACTTTTTTGGCTTGTCCGACGCTTGGTGACATGGGCTGTTTTAACATTTCTGAGGTGTTTGTGTTTTGCTGTAATTTATTTCTGTCTAATTTAGTGTACCCACACAAACTATATATCTTTTCTATTGTCGTAAGAAGGGCTTTCTTTTGATACCATTATTTTGTAAAAAAAAAAAAAAAAGAATAAAGAAATAAAAAAAACTTTTTTATTTGAAAAATCGTATACTCATGTACAAGAGACAACAAAAAAACACTGCTAAATAGTTTCTAATATATGCCCTGAGTTCAGAAATAGTCCATGTTTTATGTTTTTGTGCATTTTTTATTCATGTTACAGGGCCAGAACTATAAGTAGTGCAAAGCTATTTTAAAATCCTTTTTTATTTTTTTATTTTTTTTTTTCAAAATTAGCGATAGTGACATTGTAACACTGATTTCTGTAGTAAATCCATGAATGGCCCCCAACATGTACATATTTTTGAAAACTAGACCACTCAGGGAATTTAACTTGGGGTATTTTGACACATTTCATGTAGCCATTTTACCACCAATCTTTGCCAAAGTTTGCAGCAAAAAAAATTTTTTTTAATTTTTCACATAGATTGCAATGTAGGTAAACATTACCTTAAAATGTGAAGGGGTATTTCCAAATAACACCTCAATATGTGTTCAGCAGCATCTCCTGAGTACATGGATACCACCCATGCATAGGTTTGTTGCTTTGTTTTGGGGCTAAAAGGCCACATTTGAGATGTGCGCATTTTGGTTTTCCAACTTGGAATTCTGACATTCAGAAAACCTGTGCCCATGTTCCATTTGGGACATTTTTGAAGCCAGAAAGTGTATTCTACCCCACAAAGCAATATATTTTTTAAAACTAGACACCCTAGGGTATTTCAAATGGTAGTATTTTAACACTTTACATGCACTAATTATACCACCAGCCTATGTCAATGTTTTGGGTAGTAATTTTTTTTCACATACATTGTACTTTGGCCATGAATTCACAGATCCTGTTATATGTCAGTGCCAAACAACACCTCAATATGTGTTCAGCAACATCTCCTGAGTACAGGGATACCACCCATGTATGGTTAGGTTATTTGGGGGTTAAAAGGCCACATTTGAGAGGTGCGCTTTTTGGTTTTCCAACTTGGAATTCTGACATGCAGAAAACTTGCCACTAATTCGCTGTTACTAATTGCTATGCGCTCAGACAGCTAAAATATTTTTACTTTACACGTAATCCCCTAGCGGTATGTGTAAAAAAAAAAAAAAAAATGCAGACAGATACAATTTGCTTTGGCATCAATATTATTGCTTAAGCAGTGATCGACAGCAAAGAAGGGCCTTAGAAGAGCCTTTGTAGTGCTGTAATAAATTACAGTACAAAAAAAAACCCGTAAAAAATGCACAAACAGCTAAAATAAATGCTCTGATATGCACGATCACTGCTTATGCAAGATCAGTGGCAGGGAAGGGGTTAAACGCAGGGAATTGCTTTTATAATTTGTTTATTGTTTTATTATTAGTGTATTGTGTATTTATTATTTTATTGTACTTAAACTTACTTTTATAACTTTGATCTGTCTCTCTCCCTCACTAATAAAAATGTGAGGAGAGGGAGGCAGATCCTAACTGGTCAGATCAATATAGGGTTAATATTGATCTGACCAGGCAGTGGGGGTGCTCATCAGCAGCTGTGACTGCTTGTCAGTGTGCCTGGCCGTCACAGATTGCCTCTGTGAAGAGGCAATCGTGTGACAGCCAGAGAGCACAGGAAGCAGGTACTTCCTGCCTCCTGTGCTCTTGCCCTTAGAAGGGCAGCGCCATCTTGGTCACACAGTGACCAAGATCGTGCTTTTTTTTTTTAGTGTTACTGATTGCCTCGACTTGCGAGGCAATCAGTAACACTTACAGAGCATAGGAAGCTATACAATTTGCTTCCTATGCTCGTTTTTCAATGCCCGTGTTTTAAAGGCACTGAGCCTTTAAAACCGCCATTTCAATTGCTCTCCGGGGCGATCGAAATGACGACGGGCATTTTTTTTTCAGTATTGTGCGATGCTTCCAAAAAACTCCGCTTTCAGTGCTCGTTTTGACACAGGACGGACTAGGTCCGTCCTGTGTCACTAACGCCTCGCCACACAGGACAGACCTAGCACGTCCTGTGTTGACAAGGGGTTAAGGCAGTGCTCCTCATCCTTTTCTCACCCAGGGCACACCAAAGCTCTTCCCAGAATTCCATGGCACACCACAAGCAAAAATATATAATAAATTAAGTTATAAAGTCAATTGCATACACAGAACATAAGAACTAGATTTATATACCTTTACAACCAAACAAGTGTGCAAAATAAATAACGAATGCACAAACCAAGACAAGTGCATTACAAATCATAAATAGACAAACCAAACCAGTGCAATACCAATAATAAACAGACAAACCAAGACAAGTGCATTACAAATCATAAATAGACAAACCAAACCAGTGCAATACCAATAATAAACAGACAAACCAAGACAAGTGCATTACAAATCATAAATAGACAAACCAAACCAGTGAATTACAAATTATTAATAGACAAACCAAACCAGTGCATTACAAAATCATAGACACACAAAACCAACCACAGCCAATTTGCACATTAGTATGCCAGTATTACTTTTGCCATTAATATTCCAGTGTTATTTTGCCATTTAATATGCCCCAGACAATTTGCCCAATAATATGCCAGTATTATTTTGCCATTTAATATGCCCCAGCCAATTTGCCCAATAATATGCCAGTATTAGTTTGCCATTAATAGGCAACAGCCAGTTTGCCCAATAATATGCCACCCTCTTCTCCCTTCCCCAGTACTCATTTCCTTGCTGCTCTGTGACAAAGGAGTGATACACAGCCATCAGATATGATATCCTGTCATATCCGGTGGCAATGATTTCTTTTTTCTGCGAGCTGATGCTGGCTGCCAAGCCCTGAGAGGAGAGCCTGATGTTGTCTAAGTCTTAGACAACATCGTGCTCTCCTCTCGGGGGCCGGCATCCGCTGGATGCTTCGCGGCACACCTCCCATCATCCAGCGGAATGCTGCTTTAAGGTATTCCAGGGAGTAGCAATTCAGACAGTGTGACTGAAAGGTACAGCTGCTTAAGGTGCAAGTAGCAAAACAGTATGAAACAACAAACCATAATTCAGGGCTGTAACAAAATATTTAATCCCGCCCTGAATTATGGTTTGTTGTTTCATGCCGTGATTGCGGGTAGTTTAGTTTTTAACACTCCATTAACTTTAAGAATAGTTAACTAACATACCTTTTTTAATTTCTACACCCATTCTGGTTAACCTAGCCCTTATGGTTTACACAAACTATGACTCTCAGCCAACCTCTCCCATTACCCAGTGAATATAATTGGTTTGAGTTTAAAAAAAAAAACGATGGCGGGAAGCAGTACAGTGGGGTTACCAGCTTTGGCACTCCATTTTTAATTCTAGACTGTGATCCTTTACACTTTCCAATAGGACAAAACACATACAAATAAGTGGATATTTCACACTAAACATATTTGGAGGATGAAGCCGTTTGAGAGGACTCTGCCCAAATGGCTGATTTGTGTCAGTCAAACAATCTCCCATTCTCTTTATCAAAATTAAAAAAAAAACCTTCATATCTAACACTATGGCCTTCTTCTTGCTTCACAATTCACTACTTGCCTGCAGTCTCCAAACACCTTCATTTCTATGTGGTTGGCAAGTAGGCAGGCTTACAATTCATCTATCAGGGGTCTCCAAACAGTGGCCCTCCAGCTGATCACAGATTTAGGGCTTTATTCGTGAAAGACGGCATTGACCACGGATAATTTTTCCCGTTTGGATACTTTGCCCTATAGTTTGAAATTCCCTTGTCAAGGCCCTGCAACCCCCTCTTTAATGAATACAGCCCTTAGTAATGTCTGGACACACTCCTCCCAATGCTATCCCTGGCACAATATTTTTTCTCTCTCCTTCCTTATGCCTTTCCACTCACCCCGGTCTCCTGTTTCCCATTGCCTCTAAGTTGTAAACCTGCGAGCAGGACCAACTACTTTTTGAATCTGAAACTGTTTGTCTGTACCTACACTTTAAACTGTGTAACAAGCCATGTGTAAACGTGGGTGCTATAGTTTGTGTTAATTAGTATACAAAAAGATGTGCAGACACTTCCACACCCACATTTGTTGATCCAGAAGAAAGGTAACAACATCCTTCTTGACCCCAAGGCACTTGGACTCGCCCTGGATTGACATTATATATATATGGTAATGTAATGTATGCAGTCTGTGGGGTGTTTAATCCTCAGGGCCTTAACCCAAGAGCATCCAATTCCTGGTAAAGTTACAGACACACAGACTGGTAAGAATATTGTTATTGCTAGGTTACACACAATTATGTAGCTACTTTGAGTGTTATTTATATTTGAATATCTATAATAAATATATTTAATTTATTCACAAACATCAGGATTGCAGCTTCTAGTGACTCCCACTTAGAAACATAGAATGTGTCGGCAGATAAGAACCATTCGGTCCATCTAGTCTGCCCAATTTTTTTTTTTTTGAGTACTTTTATTAGTCCCCCGTTCCCGGTCGAACTCGTACCATTAGGTTGGAGCCTGGGAGAGAAAAAAGCAACATTTTAAAGCAGGGGTGGGGATCCTTTTTTTCCACCAAGGGCCACTTGGATATTTATATCATCATTCAAAGGCCATTCAAAATTATCAACTTACAAATTAGCCTGCTATATTTGGTCAAACATTTCATTAACATCCCCAATGTGATGCCTGGACCTGCTTCTCTTTGGTGAGACATGTGATGTTAGCTGGTACTGATGCCCCTTCACCCACATTGCATATCCAGGACTTACCCCTGCACCCCAGGACATGGCCATTCACCCACATTGCACATCCAGAACTTATTCATATTTCATATTCTTAAATTTATTGGTCAGGTTATAGGGTGCGTGCTACAATCTGGACAAAATGGTCTGTTTCCAGACCACAAGGGAGGGCCACACAAATGATTTCAGACAAAGTTACTTATGACATAACAGCTGTCCTTTAAACCCTTTTTGACGCTAGGACTTTCTATGCCGTCCTATTTTACTGGTGCCAAAAGACACTCGGGCGGCATAGAATGTCCTGTGTTTAACAGCTCATTGCGGCTCCCCACGTTGAGTTGTGCTCGGATCCCGTGCAGGGACGTGCAGCAGGATCCCACCTGTCACTTTGAGTGGCCTCAGTCTGACAGGGAAAATGTAGATACCAAGAACACCCTGCATGAAGGGAAGAGATATCAATGTAGCAGAGGTTACCTGTTCAAAAGCTAAAGACTCCCCCAAAATATGTAAAGACTGTGGAATTTTCGTCACCAGCAGGGACCAAACAGTTCAACAAGCAAGAGAAAAGAAGAAAATTCTTTAGTGACTGCTAGCATTCGGGCAAGAGTGTGGAAAAAACCACCCAGAATCCTTGGATTTTGAAAACTGTTTTGCAAGTGTCATAAAAGTCCTGCCCCACATTTGATGATATTATCGTACCCCTCAAAAATAAATGCAGATGTTTTAAAACTCCTAAAAAATGGGGTCATAGAAAAAGTCCCACTAATGCAACAGTTCAAGGGGATGTGCTTAAGACACTTTCTAGTACCAAAACCGGACAGCTCCTTTCAACCAGTCTTAGATTTCGAATGGGAACAATTGCGTCTGTTACACTATTATAAAGAGGAGACTTCATGGCAACAATAGATTTAAAGCATGCTTACCTACACGCTCCCATGGACATTTCAGGCCAGAAATTTCTAAAATTTGCAGTTCGATCATGCAGAAATGTACACATCCAGTTCAGGGCACTACCCTTTGGCCTGTCATCAGCCCCACTAATCTTTTACGAAGATCCTTAGCCTGGTAGCAGCTCATGTCAGAGTGAACAAACCTTTCAGTCAATAGAAGAGATTTCTTTTAAATTCCTGTCTCTGAAAACTGTTTTTCTTGTGGTCATTACTTCAGCCAAGCATGTGGGAGAAGTTACCAATTAGAGCTCCTTCCTGAGCTATGGCAGTTTCCTGGGCAGAGAAGGCAGCAGCATTTCCGGAAAAAACTTTGCAGACAAGCATCATGGTCTTCCTTCAACACCTTCACAAAGCCCTACAGACTAGACGTCTTTTCTTCCTCAGAAGCTGCTTTCGGGTGAAAGGTGCTGCAGGCAGTTGTTTCCTGATCACACCCTCTGTTTTATCTTGCTATATCTCAGTTGATTTGTCAATTTAGGACAGGAAAAACAGAAACTGTTATATTGGCTTATCCCATGCATGCTTAAACTCCTTAATGTATTAACCGCTACCATTTCTTAAGGAAGACTATTCCATTAATCCACCACCCTCTCAGTAAAGTAATATTACTTTTCTGACCACAAAAAAAAACATTAAAATATTTCCAGCCTTTTCAAAAGCTTGAGGTGGACCCCAAATATATGTATATAACTAGCTGCATGTATACTTATATGAACTTTTTAATATTATATTCAACTATTTTCATATGTAATGAAAATGTTATTGAAAAATAGTTAATTTCTTATTATTATGTTGCTCTGCACCCACATTGCACCTAAAGGTCCTAACACAGCACTATACAGTACCCACAGCACTTGGCTTGTACTCATATTGCACCCACACAATTTGGCATGCCACAGTGTAAATTTGCCCACCAGAAGATACCACAGTGTCACTTTGTGCCACTGAACTGCCCCTGCAGAACATGCCACGGTGTCACTTTCCCCCATATACATGTTATTTTTCCCCACCGAACATGCCACCGTATCACTTTGGCCACAGCCAAATTGCCCATTAATATGCCAAAGCCAGTTTGCCCATTATGCCATGATTAACCTGCCCATTAATATGCCACAGCCAGACATTCAGATTGCCAATTAATATACCACAGACATTTTCCCCATTAATATTAGCCTGCCCATTAATATGGCACAGCCAGATTGCCAATATCCCACAGACAATTTTCCCATTAATATGCCACTATTAACCTGTCCATAAATATGCCAAAGACAATTTCCCATTAATATGCCACAGAGAAGGTGTCCATTAATACACCACCACCCTCCTTCCCCAGTACTCACCTGTTTTAGGTTGCCATTAATATGCCAGTATTATTTTACCATTCATTTTCCAGTATTATTTTACCATTCATTTGCCAGTGTTATTTTGCCCTTCATTTCCCAGTGTTATTTTACCCATCATTTGCCAGTGTTGTTTTGCCCATCATTTGCCAGTGTTATTTTTCCCATCATTTGCCAGTATTTTTTTGCCCCTCATTTGCCAGTATTTTTTGCCCATTATTTGCCAGTGTTATTTTGCCATTAATTTGCCAGTATTATTTTGGCCATCATTTGTTATTTGGGCCTTGATTTTGCAATCCCTGCAGTTACCTCCTTGTTTAGGTTGATGGAGTCCCTTCAATGTTTTTTTTTTTTTTTTTTGTAAATTTAAAAAGTGTTTGGAGGCAAATAAAAATCATTAAGGCACAGACTGTTCTCTTTATTTTTGCTATATACTTTTGATTTTTTTATTATGACTAATGTAGAAATTGAATATGTATCCTAGGTTACAAAAGAAGCCTATATAGATAAATACATTTTGTGATAAATTTAATGAGGAAAAACATGTTATTACAACTGAACATTTTCCTTTTTTCTTTTCAGATTACCCGCAAAGTAATGCTGACTATGGAATTTATAATTTTTTCTAACATTTATTCACCAATTTAAAAGCCATTTTCTGTTTTTAATAGACCTTTCTTGTATCAGTCTTCTTGCATAGTTCTAATGTCTCTTTTTATTTTTTTTTACAAACTGCACTGTAACAGTGGTATGTTGTCCCCTGTATGCGATATTTATCATCCAAGAATCCTATGGTGTGTGCAGAGGAGGACAAATGACCTAAGCCCTGTGTCGCTATGGTAACTATTCCCTGCACATATCAAATGCTCACAGGGGTGCATTAATGACTTCTCATAACTCGGACTCTCTGACCTGGTGCTGGAGGGGATGTAGACTTCACGGCCCTGCCTTTCTTGTGACAATTTAGCTTCACATATGCCAATAAACTTTGAATATTTACCATGTATGTTTAGTAATTTAATCATGGTTAACATTTAGTATGACTGTCATCTATGTACCATGTTGGAGGGGTAAATGGGCAGATATACTGTGAACCACTAATTCAATGAAACCCCTGTACCCTCGAAAGGTGTAATTCAGTTGTAGAGACCTAGAGGATGTATGTCACCTGCAGGTGGCAGTATTCTGTTATTCAATCATGATTTCTGAATACACTCTAATAATATAATTGAAGTAAATAGAGCACTTGCCCTCATTTGGCTGTCAGTACTTCATCCCCTATTACTTCAAGTGAAATCCCTCTTTTTATCTATGAGTACTAAATGCATATTATCAGGCAGCAACATCCAAACAGTTTTACATTACTTTTATTTACAATATTATGTGTTCTTTCAGATTATGTGGCACTGACAGATGCATGGTGTGTGAATGGATTGCACAAAATATTTAAGAAGGGACTTCATTACTTGAGAGAATCTATCATGTAATCTCATTAGTAAGCACCTACAACTGCAGTCTGTCTCCATTTCTTATTTAGCATGTGTTTGTACTACTTGACCATTGTACAGCTCTGCTAAATATGATGGAGCTTTAAAGATAATTATTATATCTCAACGTTTCAGTCCGTCACATTTAATGGTTGAAAGAGGTCGTATTGCTTTAGCAGTAGAAACACAGTAAGCGAGCGGATGTAAACAGGGACTAAACCCAATTTTCTTTTAATGAGGCAGAAGACTGCGTGTGGCTAATTAATGGTGTAAATTGTGTGGTGGAAAGATATTCACATTTTGCATAGACTAGTGGGCTTACATCTCAAGGAGCAGTGCTGAGAGATGCTCTGACATCTCTCTCTGTCATTGGTCTGGCACCCCACCAGTAGTGGGGGAGGGAATGATCATCTCTCCTGCTGGAGGTGTGTTTGGCATTATAGACAGCGCATACCACTCAGCACTGCCAGGTCACAGAGAACCAGCTCTGCCAAAATGACAGTCTGGTAGTCTGTATGTGACTTCCATAGCAAAGGTTTAGATGTCATTTTAATATTTAGGACGGACCCCATATCTGCAATCTTAATGGCTTCCTTGCTATATTGCATTAAACCCAGCGCTGTATTTAGCACAAGGTCCAGGGCTATTATTTTATCTACCGGGTCTGGGGCCAGCGGCCAGCCACAGACACACAGGGGATGGGGGTAACTTAGTCTGAGGGCATTCCAGCAGCCTCTATGATCCTGATGTACCCTGTATCTTTCCGAATTTCGGGCCAATTAGTTTGGCCCTGAAGTTCGAAATATATTGTGTAGACCCTATAAAAAAAATTGCAACATGCCAATGATATAAGGCCAGTTTACCAAACAATTGTTACATTACAGCACTTAGTCATGAGTATCATTAGATCATAGTATACATTTCTTGTAAGTGTGCAAATAACATGGCATACCAATCAATTATTCAAGTACTCTGGGGCATTGGAGGGTACTACAAACTAGCTTACCTGGCAACCAGCAAAGCAACATTTTCCATCTATTTTACGGTTTGCCCATGCAAATGCTCCTCTCGAACAAAAGCATCGCTCTCAACAAGGACTCTATTGTCCATTTCAACAGCTGTAGTCTTCTAGCCAAAATAGATAAAAAATAGAGGTTGGTTTTGTCAGTACAAACCAAAAGTCTTGTGATTGTCAGAATCCTGACTGTTCACTAGAATGCCGGAGTCTACTGTAGCTATTTAATTAAATGTCTGCTCCAGAAAAGACTAACATTGTGTCAGTTATATTCGGAATCCAAAAGCTTACAGTATGAAATGTGTTGCTGGCAAAATAATGCCATTGCTTGCATTCACTGCACACATGACTGACTGGCACAAGTGCTTTTTGTCCAAACCAAATGTGTCAATGTTTCGGTTTGAACAAACCAAACTTTATTTTGGGACAAACCAAAATTTTGGCGGCTGCCATGTCTATTATGTGCAAAAAAAGGTGAATGTGCCAAATGGCCCCGTGCAAATAAATTAATATAATAATGCTTGTACCACAACAATGCTGCCTTCTGAAGTAATCTCCAAATTACTCAAACAATACACAAAATACGAAAGCAGAATGGCGCAACAGTAGTGAATACGTAGAATAAATATTTTTCATTGAAGAGTAGTAAAATCCTTCAAATTTTAATAAGATTCCTGTAAAAAAACACAATAAAACACAAACATGTGTATGACCAGATACAATAAATATATATGGGCCCCTAATACAAGGAGAACTTACAAAACGGTGGAAGAAATAAATCGAGGAAGAAACAAATCAAGCAGAGATGATGGTTGGAATAGCATCAGAGTTGGCCTGCACCTCAACGCGTTTCGCCGGATACTACACAGCTTCTTCAGGAGGAATTTTGGAAAAACATGCATAATCTGTAAGTCCGGCATCCGGATATAAATATGTTGTTTTAATTGTTTTACGCGACGTCCACGAGTTTCTAGATGACATCATCGTTAATGCGACTCTCAGCGGAGAAATGTAACGTAGGAAGGGAAGAAATTTCTTCTGACACGCATATAGAGTGGGTGGTTCCTCTACGTATGACGTATCACGCTGCTTTCCTCCGCAATTGTAGAGAGGACCTACTGTTGAAGCGTCCTTAGTCTCTATGGCAACATATCCCGCTTGGGCTTCTAGCGTTTCGACGCTATAACTTGTATTGGATACTTTCATTTAAAAAATATTTTTTAGTTCATACATTATATTATATCATATCTTAAAAATTGTATATATGGTTAAAATAAAACATAATACATTACTCATACTAAATGGCTAAAGAGAGAAAAAAGAGAAAAAAAGGAGTTACAAACAGTCTATTAAAAACCTTTATATCTGAAATTAAATAAGGTATATAATGTAACAATACCCCTTATGGGAAATTAATAATAATATATACTGAGTATATGGAGCGCTTAAAATGCATTTCTTTTGGAGGGGAGAGACCGAGAGGATTTCATGAGGTGTGCCTAAATATTATTGTTTTTTTAAACAGAATCATTAACAGAACACAAAAACACAAAAATAGGAGGGAGGGGGGGAACTCATAGTCCCAAATCTAGAAATGGGCTTTTTTTGTTTGTATATTCTAATCATAAAAGGACATAATATCCAAATCTACATTTAGTCCGTTTCCACCTTTAGTCTTTAACTCATAAATCCACTTGGTCTCTTTCCTTGACAAAATTTTAGTGACATTTTCCCCTCTCCAATGTGGAACAATCTTTTCGATCCCTATACATAATAATTTATCGAAAGAAAATAAAGTGCATTGTTTGCAATGTTTAGGAACAGTACATTTGGTTAACCTGGGATTCTCACTCACAATGCTCCCTAGATGTTCTAAAATTCTTTCTTTTAGTGGCCTTATAGTTCTCCCAACATACTGGGCGCCACATGGACATTGGAGGAGATAGACCACATTGCTGGTATTGCAATTTATAAAGTCACTAATAATATAAGTTTTTCCACTCACACTACTAGTGAAATTTAATGTTTGTCTAGGTTGATCCTTACACATTTTGCACATACCACATTTATAAAAACCTTTAGGTTTGGAACTTAGAAAATGCTGTGGGTTCTCTTTTGGGATCCTAGGTAATTCACTAGGAGCCAATATCTGTTTAAAATTCTTAGCTTTTTTTAAAATTATTTTTGGATGTGTAGGGAGTATCTTATTCAAAAATTGGTCACCCTGTAAAATCGGCCAATATTTCTCTAATGCCTGTTTGATGGCCTTCGCCTGAGAATTATACTGGGTAGAGAAAGAGAAATTATAAACATTGTCCTCGATGGATTTAGTACTGACATTGGTCTCTTTTTCTTGTAATAAAACTGATCTATTCAGTGTACCCACGCTCTTTTCGTCCAATAATTTTAAAGGGTAAGATTTTTCTTTAAATTGTTCCCTCAAAATAGTGGTCTGTCGTAAATAATCATTGTTGGACGAGCAATTTTGTTTTATCCGGGTAAACTGACCTTTAGGGATATTGTTCAGCCAATTCTTATGGTGTCCACTTTTAAAATCAATATAGCCATTGGCATCTGTAGGCTTAAAAAAGGTGCGTGTACCCACGGATCCGTTTTTTGTGTATAAAGTCAGATCCAAAAAATCAATGCTTTCTGCACTAATAGTAGAAGTAAAATTTAGCCCCACATCATTCTGGTTAATACTGTGGATGAAATCCATCAGTGAAGCCTCAGAGCCCCTCCATATAATGAGAATGTCGTCAATATACCTTCGCCATAGGACCAGGTTCGCCCCCAGCTCTTGGTTCTCCCAGATGGTCTGCTGTTCCCAGTCTGCCACGAATATATTGGCGTAACTGGGGGCGAACTTAGTCCCCATGGCGGTACCACAGGTTTGTAGAAAAAAACGTCTCTCAAAAGAGAAAAAATTGTGTGTCCGAGTAAAATGAATACACTGGATTAAAAATTCCCTTTGTTCGGGTTTCATAAGGGGATCAGATTCTAAAGCTTTTCTTATCGCTTGGATTCCTTGTTCATGCTTAATTATAGTATATAGCGAAGTTACATCAATTGTGGCCCATAAAAAATCAGAGGACCAAACTACACTTTTTAATACATTTAACAATTGTTTGGTGTCTCTAAGGTAAGATGGAGCTTGGCTGACATATTTTTGAAGAAAAAAATCTACATATTCGGAAATGTTACTCGTAAGTGAGCCAATACCGCTGACTATAGGTCTTCCGGGTGGCTTCTGTGAATCTTTATGTATTTTCGGTAAAAGATATAGAATAGCTATCTTAGGATGTTCTCTATATAGAAATGAGTACTCATTTTTAGTCAAGACCCCTTGCTCTAAACCCTTTATCAACATAGTTCTCGCCTCAAATTTATATTGAAGGGTCGGGTCACTTTTTAATTCCATATACGTCCCTTTATCATTAAGCTGTCGGAATGCTTCTTCCAAATAATAGGCTCTATTCATAATAACTATAGCTCCTCCTTTATCTGCCTGTTTAACAACTATATTGTGTTTCTCTTTTAGAGCTCTTAAGGTAGATAATTCCTGTTTAGTTAGATTAGGGCGTTTGTTCTGTAGCTTGCAGATTTTTTCGAATTCAGTGGTAAGAAGATCTTCAAAGACACCTATATGTTCGCCTTTGTCCCAAGTGGGATAAAATTTAGATTGTGGTTTAAGGGCTGAATGAATGATACCATCATTAACAGTTTCATTAGTGATTTTTTTATCTTTATGTTTAATAAAATATCTTTTAAGAGTTAATTTTCTCATAAATTTCTGAGCGTCTATGAACAGTGAAAAATTATCCGGCTTCTGTAATGGAGCAAATTTCAGCCCCTTTGAAAGTAAACTTATTTCATCATCTGTCAATGTTACACCTGAAATATTAACAACTCCATCTAATTTATTTAGTCGGACAGAACTTCCCCGTCCTCTACATCCTCTCTTTGAAAACGCCTTCTTTTCATTGGGGTTCTGGATATTGGGTCGAAGCGATTTCTTGTTTCTAGGGGATTTGGGAATTTTCGACGATATATTGCATCTTTTTGGTAAAGCCCCTTGCCTAAAAAAGACTCCCTCTCCTCTTCATTATACCGGTTATTTGGAGAAGTGAGGGAATCCTTCGTAGTCCTCTGTCTAGGGAATGATCTAACAAAATTGTCTGCATACTCCCTACTGTACTGAGGTTTTGAACTCTCGGCATTATTCCTGCTGTACTGAGATTTTGAACGTGAAGATTTCATATAGGTTCTAGTCTCATTAGAGCCATATCTGTTCCCATTAATCATATGAGATGGTCTTCTAGTAAAAGAATTATTACCCAGTCTAAATTCTCTCAAAGGTTTAGAAAATTCATATTGTTCTTTAGAATATTCATGTCTGTTTTGCCAAGCAGATTGTTGGTTAAAGGATTTTTCCTTACTCCAATTATACTGTTGACCTTTTTTATAATCATCTTTATCTCTCTTTAGTTTCTGATTTTTCAAATACATAATCTTTTCATCCAAAGCCAAAATATTTTCCTTAATTTTATTATACCTGATTTCAAAGGTCTCTGTGTTAACAGATCCAAGTAATTGCTCCTCGAGGTCCTTAGACTCACCCTCGATTTTACTTAAGGAGTCTTGTTGGTACTCAATCAGAATCTTGATTAGACCCATTGAACAGCTATCTAGATGTTTATTCCATTTTGCCATAAAGATATTATCATCTGTACCAAAAGCTGGATTTTTTTGTATTCTCAAGCCTCTAGGAATAATTCCTAATTTGACATATTGCTCTAAAAAAACTACCTCCCACCATTTTCTGACTTCTTTTTCGGCTAATTTTTCAAATTTATTAAACAAGATATTATGATTGGGTTCAATTTCCATTTCATCTGAGAAAAGCCCACTTAACTTCTTAGATCTATTCTCTCTCATTTGGGAGAAAAAATCTCTAGAATAAGCCATACTGATAAATAATTAAATAAAGTAAAGTGCACAGTGCTCACAAAAACACACACTGGAGATATATAGTAATAGTGCAAAAAAAGGTGAATGTGCCAAATGGCCCCGTGCAAATAAATTAATATAATAATGCTTGTACCACAACAATGCTGCCTTCTGAAGTAATCTCCAAATTACTCAAACAATACACAAAATACGAAAGCAGAATGGCGCAACAGTAGTGAATACGTAGAATAAATATTTTTCATTGAAGAGTAGTAAAATCCTTCAAATTTTAATAAGATTCCTGTAAAAAAACACAATAAAACACAAACATGTGTATGACCAGATACAATAAATATATATGGGCCCCTAATACAAGGAGAACTTACAAAACGGTGGAAGAAATAAATCGAGGAAGAAACAAATCAAGCAGAGATGATGTTTGGAATAGCATCAGAGTTGGCCTGCACCTCAACGCGTTTCGCCGGATACTACACGGCTTCTTCAGGAGGAATTTTGGAAAAACATGCATAATCTGTAAGTCCGGCATCCGGATATAAATATGTTGTTTTAATTGAAAAGGGACCGCCCTTACGCGACGTCCACGAGTTTCTAGATGACATCACTCTCAGCGGAGAAATGTAACGTAGGAAGGGAAGAAATTTCTTCTGACACGCATATAGAGTGGGTGGTTCCTCTACGTATGACGTATCACGCTGCTTTCCTCCGCAATTGTAGAGAGGACCTACTGTTGAAGCGTCCTTAGTCTCTATGGCAACATACCCCGCTTGGGCTTCTAGCGTTTCGACGCTATAACTTGTATTGGATACTTTCATTTAAAAAATATTTTTTAGTTCATACATTATATTATATCATATCTTAAAAATTGTATATATGGTTAAAATAAAACATAATACATTACTCATACTAAATGGCTAAAGAGAGAAAAAAGAGAAAAACGGACTAAATGTAGATTTGGATATTATGTCCTTTTATGATTAGAATATACAAACAAAAAAAGCCCATTTCTAGATTTGTGACTATGAGTTTCCCCCCCCCCCTCCCTCCTATTTTTGTGTTTTTGTGTTCTGTTAATGATTCTGTTTAAAAAAACAATAATATTTAGGCACACCCCATGAAATCCTCTCGGTCTCTCCCCTCCAAAAGAAATGCATTTTAAGCGCTCCATATACTCAGTATATATTATTATTAATTTCCCATAAGGGGTATTGTTACATTATATACCTTATTTAATTTCAGATATAAAGGTTTTTAATAGACTGTTTGTAACTCCTTTTTTTCTCTTTTTTCTCTCTTTAGCCATTTAGTATGAGTAATGTATTATGTTTTATTTTAACCATATATACAATTTTTAAGATATGATATAATATAATGTATGAACTAAAAAATATTTTTTAAATGAAAGTATCCAATACAAGTTATAGCGTCGAAACGCTAGAAGCCCAAGCGGGATATGTTGCCATAGAGACTAAGGACGCTTCAACAGTAGGTCCTCTCTACAATTGCGGAGGAAAGCAGCGTGATACGTCATACGTAGAGGAACCACCCACTCTATATGCGTGTCAGAAGAAATTTCTTCCCTTCCTACGTTACATTTCTCCGATGAGAGTCGCATTAACGATGATGTCATCTAGAAACTCATGGACGTCGCGTAAGGGCGGTCCCTTATCAATTAAAACAACATATTTATATCCGGATGCCGGACTTACAGATTATGCATGTTTTTCCAAAATTCCTCCTGAAGAAGCCGTGTAGTATCCGGCGAAACGCGTTGAGGTGCAGGCCAACTCTGATGCTATTCCAGCCATCATCTCTGCTTGATTTGTTTCTTCCTCGATTTATTTCTTCCACCGTTTTGTAAGTTCTCCTTGTATTAGGGGCCCATATATATTTATTGTATCTGGTCATACACATGTTTGTGTTTTATTGTGTTTTTTTACAGGAATCTTATTAAAATTTGAAGGATTTTACTACTCTTCAATGAAAAATATTTATTCTACGTATTCACTACTGTTGCGCCATTCTGCTTTCTTATTTTATGTCTATTATGTAATGTATTATTATGTAGTCCTACTTTCTTGGTATACTGGGTATAGAATACAATACCCACCAAATTGTTTCCTAATGTGGTTACAAAATGCTTTAAGTAAAATTCACTCTCTAATATCTCCTAAACAAAAGCACTACAGAAGGGTAGAGCCTTAATTTTGTCAACTTTTGGCTTATTTCAAGTCGAGGTGACAACCTAGATTTCTCTCTTACCCAGAAAATTATTTTTGGGGTAGGGGTTTGATTGCTGTTTTTGTACTGTAACTAGAGTTTTTTGTGGTATACTCACTGTGACCCCCTTACTGCATTTGTGTGATCACTATTTAACCCCAACCTATAGTTTTAGGTGTGTTTTTCACCGATGGGTGTAGGATACACAATTTTAGTTTCTTTTCTTTTTTAACGTCACATATAGGTTGAACTTAACCTATGGGGTCACTTTCTGTAACTATATAGATTACTCCAACCTGCTCTCAATCTCCCACTGCAAACATGCTGATATGTCACACATCGTTAGTGAATGATTGCTCCATGAATGATGTCCACAGAAATAGATCCATTTACGATCTCTCTGATGTAGAACAGGATCCCTGCTAATTGAATTGTATAGATTAAGCTCCCATATAAGTAAAAGTATCTACTGCTAGGATCCACAGAAACTGGCGCACTTTGACGTTGTGGTGGGCTAAGCATGATATGGCCATGTAATGTGACAGAACCTCCTAATTCTATGTATTTAATATAGGTGTTTTTAAGTAGTCTGAATGTAACCTACTTAATACGAGTGTACTGATCCTGTTTTTGTGTGTGTTTAGAACAATTTGGTTACATCATATTATAAATGCTAGTTTAGGCGGGTTCTTTTTATTCTGTGTGCTTATTAAGAGATGTATCATTATTAGCAATGTGCTCTAATGTTTAACCCCTTCACACTGAATGGTGCTTTTGGCCCTAAATTTACATTTACCATGTCAGAATGAGGCCGCGAAAAGTGGCCTCATCTAACTGTGAGGAGACCACTGAAGTGGGATTCACAGCACATCTTATGGTGGGGAGAATGAAAATTAGGACAGCATAGAACGATCTACTTGTGGGAAGGGGTTAAACAACACTGTAAACATGTGACATTATGATGCAGAATGTTTATGGTGTGTTTATATAATAGTAAATGTAATCTACATTCTAATTTTCCTGACCCACATCTACCTGGTTCTGCTAGATCTTAACTGAAAACCAAATGCTATATTAAACCTATAAAAATGCCTTTGCATACTTTTAGCACATTTAATGTAATGGCAGCCAGAAGTATCCCATGGTCCAGTCAGTATAATGGCAGCCAGAAGTATCCCATGGTCCAGTCAGTATAATGGCAGCCAGAAGTATCCCATGGTCCAGTCAGTATAATGGCAGCCAGAAGTATCCCATGGTCCAGTTGAGCTCCTTTTTTGTTTTCAGAATTTCTGTGGCACTAAACACATAATGTAAAATTCTTTGGTAATCAGAAGCTCTCAATGGTGTTTGGCACATTTCATTAGCAAGTATGATGCGTTTTTGTGAGTACTTGGGAATACTACCACCTAGTGGCCAATTTGAAGATGGCTTGTCTGTCACTTTAAAAGTATTGTAATCATTTTCAGTGCCAGTAATTTGTCCACCTAGTGGCAAATGTGAAGATGGCTGGTCTGTCACCTTAAAAGTATGTGGACACATTTCTGGTGTTGAAAATAATTAAAGGGACACTCCCACCAAAAAAATTTTTTTTCATTTTGTATTGTTTATTCCAGATATGTCTTTTGTTTTTCTTATGTGACTATGTTTAATAAAATATGTAACTACACAAGTGTGACTCGGCGCCGCCATTTTGTGAAATATAGTGTTTTTGGATGCCACACCCTAGTGACTTTACAGCACAAATTTCTCACTTTGGAGCTGGTGACACAGAATGTAGTTTATAAGTCAGAATTCTGATCATAGACTTGCATTGAATGGGAGGGTGTTTGAATTGAATGGGATTGCATTGCATTGAATGGGATTGAATTACATCACAAGGGGGCAAAGATATGATCCTGTTTGTTCAGGTTAATCTCCTCTCTGTGTTGGAAAGCAGGTAAAAAAAAAAGCTGTATAAAGCCACCTAATACTCCCCAGGAGTATCTTCTGACATCAGCATTAAGGCTTTGGCAACAGTTGTAAAGTGAGACTGGCTGGAAGATTTTGGATGATGTCGCATCATGAGAAATATTCTCAAAATAGATGCTGGAGATAAACACCTAATTTTATTTTTTACCTAAATTTATATGCAATTAATTCAATTATATAAAAAAAAAACAGTGGCATTTGATTTATATATGTGTTTGTTTTAAATGATGAGGTTATCAAGTTACATCTTATGTAAGTGGTGGTGTACCTTTAAATCTATTGCTCCCTTGGCATGCACTCATGGAGTTAATGGAGTCCAAATGTACTAATCTACGATGTAATGGATGCACGATTATTGCCATGAGTTATAAATGTTGTGTTGACATTATAACACATCAGTTTAATAACACTTGACATTATGCCAACACACCCTAGTTTGTAACTCTAATGTCTAACCCTAATATCCCCACCTAACCCTGTCATCATATTAATGTACATCTTAACAGAAGCGTCACTAGGGTTGGTGTCACACGGTGCAGTAACTCATGGTGTCACCCCCCTGGATTTCCTCCAATACAATGCCAAAGAGATTCCTTAGTAATGCCAGTCAGATGGCCCATTTAATATGCCACATACAGGAGCCCCACAAATTATGTCACACACAGGAGCCCATTAACTATGCCACACACAGGAGCCACATAACTATGCGACACACAAGAGCCCCATAACTATGACACACACAAGAGAATAGTTGCCAACATTTGAAAAATAAAATTCCAGGGAAACTTTGCAGCTCAGCTTACAATTACTTACTTTAATACTGACCACAGCTACTGTTCAAAGCGCCACCCACTCAACATAATTAGCATAATGTAACTCCACCTTATTGTCACAGTGTTGATTATATCACCAAGTTCCCACCAGCATTACCATGCATTCTTGGTATACAACAGATACATTCACAGCACAACATCTACATCAGGCAGGTGCATTTTATCACTTTTACATGAAATATAGTCAGAGAGCTGTGTGTACACCCTAAAACATACTTTAGTATAAACCTACCACTTCTGCTGCAAGGCCATTCCATGTATCCACTACCCTCTCAGTAAAGTAATACTTTCATTAGTCCCTGGCCTTATCTTATATCTAGGATAGCCTTATACCTATCCCATGCATGCTTAAACTCCTTCACTGTATTAACCTCTACCACTTCTACTGGAAGACTATTCCATGCACCCACTACCCTCTCAGTAATATAATACTTTCATTAGTCCCTGACCTTATCTTATATCTAGGATAGCCTTATACCTATCCCATGCATGCTTAAACTCCTTCACTGTATTAACCTCTACCACTTCTACTGGAAGACTATTCCATGCAACCACCACCCTCTCAGAAAACAAATATTAAGTCTCTGACCACAAAAAAACCTTTAAAATATTAAATATTTCCAGCTAGTTGCACCAGGGCTTAACAAACTTAACTGATTTTTAGGAGCCAGCAAAAAAATCTAGGAGCCAGACAACAGCACATACACACAATCACATGCAGTCATATACAGACACACATACGTCATATACACACTCATACATACAGTCAGTCACATACACTCATACATAGTCTGTCACATAAACTTATACATACATACAGTCTGTCACATAGACACACAGACACACACTAATACATACATACAGTCTGCCACATAGACACACACACTCATACATAGTCTGTCACATACACTTATACATACATACAGTCTGTCACACACACTCATACATACACACATACAAGTGAGCGGTTTTTTTTAATCTTAAAAACAAAACAAAAAAAATGTAGATCAATATGTCCCCCTTCCCTGCTGCTATATCTCATTGCAAGGATGGGGGGCATTTGCATTCCAGGTTTGTCTGTGCCTCTTACAAAAGGCACAGACCATCATTACTTATTAATTACATTATTTTGCCCATGTAAGAAATTAAAGTCACCCTATATTTCTTGCACCCATTCATTTGTCAGTCTTATCATGCCCATCATCATCTGTGAGTCTTATCATGCCCATCATCATCTGTGAGTCTTATCACGTCCATCATCATCTGTGAGTCTTATCATGCCCATAATCATTTGTGAGTCTTATCATGCCCATCATCATTTGTGAGTCTTATCATACCCATCACCATCTATGAGTCTTATCATGCCCATCATCATCTGTGAGTCTTATCATGCCCATCATCATCTGTGAGTCTTATCATGCCCATCATCATTTGTGAGTATTATCATGCCCATCATCATTTGTGAGTATTATCATGCCCATCATCATCTGTGAGTCTTATCATGCCCATCATCTGTGAGTCTTATCATGCCCATCATCATCTGTGAGTCTTATCATGCCCATCATCATTTGTGAGTCTTATCATGCCCATCATCATCTGTGAGTCTTATCATGCCCATCATGCAGAGGAGTCGCTAGGGGTGGGCTACTGGGGCTATAGCCCTGAGTCCCCCCTTCATAGGCCCGAATGGAGACTCTGGGGCTAAAGTATTCTTTAGCCCTGAGACTCCAGGGCTATAATTGTTTTTTTTTTTTAAATAAAAAAATCCACCGGTGAGCTTTCCTCCATCTGGGACATGGTCCCAGAATCGGAAGATTAACCTCACGCAGGGCCGATCAGGAGGAGAGGCTGCTATGGAGGAGAGGCTGCAAGCTCCGCCCCCCTCGCGCTGTGAGAGCTGCTCGCCGGATGTCAGGTGACATCCGGCAGAAGATCCTGGATAACGGACCAACTGTAAGGTAAGTAAAAAAAAATAAAATAAGAAATGTGTGACTGTGTGTGGGTGTCTAGTTGTGTGTGTCAGGGTGTCTCAATATGTGTAAGTGTGTGTCTGGGTGTCTCAGTGTGTGTCTGGGTGTCTCAATGTGTGTGAGTGTGTGGGAGTCTCAATGTGTGTGTGTGTGGGTGTCTCTATGTGTGCGTCTGGGTGTGTGTGTCAGGGTGTTTGCATAAGTGTGTGTGTGTAGGGGTGTTTGCGTAAGTGTATGTGTGTGTGTAAGGGTGTTTGCGTAAGTGTATGTGTGTGAGGGTGTCTGTGTGTGAGAAAGAGAAAGACGTTGTGTGTGAGAGAGAGGAGAGACAGTGTGAGTGTGTGAGAGAGAGATGGTGTGTGTGAGAAAGAGAGAGAGATGGTGTGTGTGAGAAAGAGAGACGGTATGTGTGAGAAAGAGAGAGAGAGAGACGGTATGTGTGAGAAAAAGAGAGAGAGACGGTGTGTGAGAAAAAGAGAGAGAGACGGTGTGTGAGAAAGAGAGAGAGAGACGGCGTGTGTGAGAAAGAGAGAGAGAGACGGCATGTTTGAGAAAGAGAGACGCGAAAGTGAGAAAGAGAGACAGAGAGAGACGGCGTGTGTGAGAAAGAGAGACAGACGGCGTGTGTGTGACCAAGCTCATCTGGTCTCTAGCCCCAGATCATCCGAAGACCTAGCAACGCCCCTGCCATCATGTCACCCTCCACCCCGGCTTCCCCAGTACTCACCTCTGTGTCCCCGTCGCGCCCTCCGTGCTGCAGGCTTCCCTCCTAGCTGTCATATCCGGCCGAAGAAGATTTAAAAAAAAAGTAAAAAAATGACTGGTCCCTCGTATACTGGGATCGCGAGACAGTCCCGGGAAACTGGATCACGTGACGTCATCGCGCGATGTCACGTGACCCGCCGCGATCGCGAGACAGCCCAGTTTCCCGGGACAGTCCCGCGATCGCAGTATACGGCGAATCCGGGACAGTTGGCAACTATGCAAGAGCCCCATAAATTATGCCACACCAGAGCCCCATTATTTATGCCTCACCTTGGAGCCCAATTAATTATGTCAGACACACAGGAGCCCATTAATTATGCCACACACAGGCGCCCCTTAATTATGCCACACACAAGCGCCCCATAATTATGCCACACAAAAGAGCCCATTAATTATGCCACACATGAGGCCCAATAAATTTGCCACACATGGGACCACCATTAATTATGCGACACACAGGAGCCCTATGAGGTGACAATTGTACAATTCGAAAACAATACATATCTATACACACATAGACATCTCTCTTAAACTAGTTGCAGTTATACTTATTTGATTTTTTAAATATTATATTCAACTATTTTCATATGAAAAAAAATTTTTTATTGAAAAATTGCATTGCTATTTTTTATTCCCTTCATCTGCACCCACATTGCACCTAAAGGACTTAACACCGCACCATACATTTCCCACAGAACTTGCCATGCACCTATATTGCACCCACAGCACTTGGCTTGCACTCATATTGCACCTACGCGATTTGGCATGCCACAGTGTCACTTTGCCCCACAGAACTAGCCAGTTTCACTTTCCTCATAGTACATGTTATTTTGCCCCACAGACCATGCCACAGCATCACTTTGCCAATTAAAAGAAACCAGTTTTCCCATTTATATGCCAGTGCTTGCCCATAAATATGGTACAGCCAATTTGCCCAATAATAGGTAGGATTATTTTGTCATTCATAAATCACAATTTGCACAATATTATTTTGACATTAAAAAGCCAAAGCAAATTTGCCCAATAATATGCCATTCAGTATGCCAGTATTTTGCCACTCAATATGCCAGTATTTTGCCACTCAATGTGCCAGTATTGCCACTCAATATGTCAGTATTTTGCCATTAAATATGCCATTCTGTTGCCATTAAATATGCCAGAATTTTGTCACTCAATATGCCAGTATTATTTTGCCATTCAATATGCCAGTATTTAACCCCTCAATATGCCAGAATTTTGCCATTCAATATGCCAGTATTATTTTGCCACTCAATATGCCAGCATTTAACCCCTCAATATGCCAGTATTATTTTGCCATTCAATATGCCAGTATTTAACCCCTAAATATGCCACAATATTGCCATTAAATATTGCAGCATTTAACCCCTGAATTTGCCAGCATTTAACCCCTCAATATGCCAGACTTTTTCCATTCAATATGCAAGTAGTATTTTGTCACTCCATATGCCAGTATTTAACCCCTCAATATGCTAGAATTTTGCCATTCAATATGCAAGTAGTATTTTGTCACTCCATATGCCAGTATTTAACCCCTCAATATGCCAGCATTTAGCCACTCAGTATGCCATAATTTTGTCACAGTATGCCAGCATTTGCTCGTTTTATACCTCCTACCCCCTTCCCCAGTACTTATGTTACTCGTTGCTCTGTCTCCAGGAGGGAAACACAGCCACCGGATGTGACGTTACGGTCGCATTGAATTATTTATTTATTTAATTTTTTTATTGTTTTTTTTTCCAGCAGCCAAATCCACCGCAGAAATTTTTTTAAAATCCAGCAGCGCGATGCGCTGGGGAATGCCAGCAGCACAGGTGTCACCCCCGCTGGAGGTGTCACCCGGTGTGGTCCGCACCCCCCTCGGGACGCCACTGAATCTTAAGGCATGATATTGTGCAATATGTGTGTGCACACATTTTAATTATAGTTATCACATGCTATACTTTGCTTTGTGTTTAAATACTTGCAGATGTTGCTTTGTTTCTTAAGGCAGGGGCCAAGTGGTGCAAGCTTAGAGGGAGGGTCAGGGTACATCACATGTACAGTCACGTACACGCACATCACATGAGCTCTTCTTAGTGTAGGGAGAGGATGCTGCAGCTGTGAGGAACAGATGAAAAAAATTCTGGTGTTGAATCTGCAAACTACAGCGATAATTCAACCTAAAGCGATTATTCAAATTACAGTGATTATTTTAGTGGGTGCTATACTACATATTTGTACCCTGCCCTGAGCCCAGTGCCACAGAGAGTGCAGTGCACTTGCAACTGCATGTGTGCCAGGCACATGACTTGAATCCTGTTCTGTTAGCTCAGTGGGCAACATCTAGGCATTTTTAAATACTGCAATTTGTTGGTGTTAAATATTATATTTGCGTCCTGCACTTCATATCTGAGAGTCAAATAGAACCGTCAAATACTGTGCTTACAGCGTACTTTAAAAAATTATAATTGTTTTGGGTGCTGAATAGTACATTTGCGTCCTACACTTCATTTCTGAGAGTCAAATAGAACCGTCAAATACTGTGCTTACAGCGCACTTTGAAAAATTCTAATTGTTTTGGGTGCTAAATAGTACATTTACGTCTTGCGGTGCATTTCTTGCAGTCCAATAAACAAAAAAACTAAATAAAAATTGTTGACTATTGGTGAGCTACACGCACAAGTGAAACACCTTCCTCAGGTGCTAGTACACGACAGAACCTTCAGCGTTATTTGGTAGGCCCGAATGCCGCTCTTAGAATGGTGAGGCCAGAACAAGTACAGGCGATAGTAGATTGGGTGGCTGACAGTGCCTCCTTTTCCTTCACATTGTCTCCCACCCGGTCCCCTGCTGAAAGCTCAGAGTTGACACCTGCAGCCCATGGCCATCTGTCTTTCACCTCACCCCCTTGCAAATCAGCCAAGCAGTCTGAGCCACAAGTCATGCAGCAGTCTCTTTTGCTTTTTGATGACTCTGCTGGCGGGGTCATCAAACGTAGCCTTTCCCCAGAAGTGGAAGAGATTGAGTGCACTGATGTACAACCACTTATGTGTCAGGATGTGGACATTCGAGGACCACTGCAGCACGTCTCTGATGATGACGAAATACAGGTGCCAACTGCTGTGGCTTTCGGCAGTGTGCAGACCGGCAAGGAGGGCAGGGTTGAGGAGTGGGTGGAAGATGATGTGGAGGATGATGAGGTCCTAGACCCCACATGGAATCAAGGTCATGCGAGTGACCTGTCCAGTTTGGAGGAAGAGGCAGTGGTCGCAAAGAGGCACCAGCGCAGCATAAGAGGGAGCAGGGTGCAAAACCATAACGGCCGTCCCCTAGACAGTACGCCTGCTACTGCCCACCGCACCCAGGGGCCGAGCACACCAAAGCCAGCTACAAGGAGTTCCCTGGCGTGGCAGTTCTTTAGACAATGTGCTGACGACAAGACACGAGTGGTTTGCAAGCTGTGCAATCAGAACCTGAAGCGAGGCATAAACGTGCTAAACCTGAGCACAACCTGCATGACCAGGCATCTACATGCAAAGCACGAGCTGCAGTGGAGTAAGCATCTCAAAACCCAAGAAAGGTCTCAGGCTCCTCCTGCTTCCTCTTCTGCTGCTGTCTTGGCCTCTTCCTCCAGCTCTGGAGTCACAGTGGCACCTGCCACCGAGCAAATAGAGGAAGTGGTAGCAACGCCACAACGTCCGCCACCTTCCCCAAGCATCTCCACACTGTCCCATGGAAGTGTTCAGCTGTCCATCTCCCAAACACTGGAGAGAAAGAGGAAGTATGGCCCTACCCACCCGCGAACACTGGCCCTGAATGCCAGCATTTCCAAATTCCTGGCTTTTGAAATGCTGTCATTCCGTCTGTTGGAGACGCACAGTTTTAAAAACCTGATGGCGGTAGCTGTTCCCAGCCGCCACTACTTTTCACGGCGAGCCATCCCTTCCCTGCACAAGCCATTGGAGGAAAAAATCAGGTGTGCACTGGGCAACGCCATCTGTGGCAAGGTCCACATAACCACAGATACGTTGACCAGTAACCACGGGCAGGGACGCTATATCTCCCTAACTGCACACTGGGCAAATGTAGTGTCGGCTGGGCCTGTGGCAGATAGCAGTTTGGCGCATGTCCTTCCGCAGGGCATTTTGTGTCCTGTTGCCTCCTCCTCCTACTCAGCTTCTTCCTTCTCCTCTACCACCTCCTCATCCAGTCAGCGTAACACCTTCACCACCAACTTCAGCACAGCCAGCGGGAAACGACAGCAGGCTCTTTTATGTTTGGGAGGAAAACCCCACAGCGCGCAGGAGCTGTGGACGGGCATGGAACAACAGATCAATGAGTGGTTGTTGCCACTGAGCCTCAAGCCCGGCCTGGTGGTGTGCGATAATGGGCGAAATCTCGTAGCAGCTCTGGGCCTAGCCGGTTTGACGCACATCCCTTGCCTGGTGCATGTGCTGAATTTGGTGGTGCAGAAATTCCTGAAAAACTACCCAGATATATCAGAGCTGCTGCAGAAAGTGCAAGCCGTCTTTGCGCACTTTAGGCGTTCTCACCCTGCTGCTGCTCGCCTGTCTGCGCTGTAGCGTAACTTAGGCCTTCCCACTCACCGCCTCATATGCGACGTGCCCACAAGGTGGAACTCCACCTTGCACATGCTGGAGAGATTGTGCGAGCAGCAGCAGGCGATAGTTTAGTATCAGCTGCAGCACGCACGGGTCAGTCGCTCTGCTGAACAGCACCACTTCACCACCAATGAGTGGGCCTCCTGTGTGCCATTTTGCACTGTTTCGAGTACTCCACCAACATGGCCAGTACCAATGACGCTGTTCTCAGCCTTACCATCCCGCTTGTATGTCTCCTTGAAAAAACACTTAGGGCGATGATGGAAGAGGATGTGGCACAGGAGGAAGAGGAGGAGGAAGAACAGGGGTCATTTCCACGGTTATCAGGCCAGTCATTCACAAGTGATTGGAGGGTGGGTTCCTGCACCAGCATAGGCCAGGTACACAACTGTCAAGCCAGGGCACAGTTTTGGAGGAGGATGATGAGGAGGAGGAGGAACCGTGTTCAGCAGGGTGGCACCCAACGCAGCTCGTGGGCATCACTGTAGCGTGGCTGGGGGGATACGGAGGACACAGATGATACACCTCCCACAGAGAACAGCTTGTCCTTGCCTCTGGGCAGCTTGGCACACATGAGCGACTACATGCTGTAGTGCCGAGTTGCCCACATTCTAACTTTTGCTGATTTCTGGGTGGCCACCCTGCTGGATCCCCGTTACAAGGACAGCGTGCTGTCCTTAATTCCATCACTGGAGCGTGATTGTAAGATGCGCGACTACAAGCGCACGCTGGTAGACGCACTGCTGAGGGCATTCCAAAATGACACCGGGGGCTCAATGGAAGCACAAGGCGAAGGCAGAGGAAGAGGTCGCCAACGCAGCTGGGGCACCGCCAGCACCTCAGAAGGCAGGGTTAGCATGGCCGAAATGTGGAAAAGCTTTGTCAGCATGCCACAACAAGCAGCACCACCATCTGATATTCAACGTCTTAGCAGGAAGCAGCATTTCAGCAACATGGTGGAACAGTACGTGTGCACAGGCCTACACGTACTGACTGATGGGTCTGCACCATTCAACTTCTGGGTCTCCAAATTGGGCACATGGCCTGAGCTTGCCCTTTATGCCTTGGAGGTGCTGGCCTGCCCTGCAGCCAGTGTATTGTCTGAACGTGTGTTTAGCACGGCAGGGGGTGTTATCACAGACAAGCGCAGCCGCCTGTCCACAGCCAACGTGGACAAGCTCACGTTTATTAAGATGAACCAGGCATGGATCCCACCAGACTTCTCTGTACCTTGTGCAGAATAGACATTTATACCGGCCTCACCCAGTCATTGTTATACTCAAGTGCACTTATTATTTGTTTTCTGTTGTTATATGTCCCAATATTTTGGGGGCTACCCCAATTTAAAAAAACAAAAACAAATAAAAAACAGTGTTGGCTACCTCCTCCTGCAGCGCCGCTTCCACCTACACCGCCACGGTCACCGCCTCCTCAACCTATGGGTAACTTAGTATAAACTGAAAGAGAATACCCTGCACTCCAACCCTCTCTCAAATGGATAATTCTGTTGATCCTCCTGGCAGCCATGCTTTAGATTTAGGTTCTTCCAAAGCTAAAATCAAAGATTCCATCTAGTGCTATTTTATGGCTCAGCAGTATTTTTAATTTGTATGTATTTCATGTATTTTAAGTTATTTCCCTATCCACATTTGCTTGCAGGGCACTTGTCCTACTCTTACCCACATTTTACTTCCTTTTGCAGCCCTCTAGCCCTTTCCATGACTTTTTTAGAGGCATTTTAGTGGCCAAAAGTTCGTGTCCCCATTGACTTCAGTGGGGTTCGTGTTCGGGGTCAAGTTCGAGCACGGACCCGGACATTTTTTCGAAGTTCGGCCGAACCCGAACATCCAGGTGTCCGCTCAACTCCAATTATGATGATACATAAAAAAAAGGTTTTGCATTGAAAAAGACTGTAGCATTGCAGAGGTTAGTTGAGTGATATGGCTGGCCATATTTATTTTTGCTTTCCTTTCCCAATACAGAAGCAATCAGCGTCATTACCTGAACATTACCAACATTACCACCACATGCACTAATATATGTAGTGAAATAACTAACCAGTGACATGCCAGGACAGTAGTGTTCTAGGGAGAGCCTCCTGTGGCACACCCATATCTTCAAGCAAAAGCACTGAAACATAATGATCTAAGGCCTAGGCATGCTCCATCAGATCACATGATGAACTACAAATCCCATAATCTCCAAATAGCCTTTAAGAATGATGGTTGTTGTAGTAGAGATTCAGCTGTAATATCTGTTAATATTGCAGTGATTTTCTTTATTTCAATTTTCCTTTTCCCATTAAGCTGTGCATCTCCGCAACCCCCAATAAAAAAATTTTTTTTATATTGACATTAACATAGATAATGAAGTATTGTATATATTCACATTTCACTGACAGGATCCTGAATTACCTTCTTCGAGCACAAGTAACATTCCTCACAGAGCTGGTCTTCTCTGGCCATCAATTTCCAATCAAGTCAGTTAATTCTCAGCCTGTGTGATAGCTCCCTAATTTCTAGGATATTAAGCACTTAATATGTTGTGTCATTTCAAATCATATATTAAGTTTGGTAAACTGCATTTTAATGAGCGTTTAGTGATGTGAGGGATGGTATTATAAAGACAGGATTATTTCTATTATTATAGATAAGCATCATAGGAAGGGTAGTACACACCATCATGGGAGCTGTACTGCATTACGTTTGTGTCTGGCTAACTATATACCAATGGAAGCCATATGCTGACAATACATTATATTAAAAGAGACTATCCTGTGCCATTATCTTTGTCTGGTGGTTAACTATTTACTATACAACATTTGTGTCTAACTAACCATATGCTGGTGGGGGATATCCTGTATCATGCCTGTATCTATCTAATTATATACTGGTGTGAACTATATGCTGACTATATTGATATTGGTCATCTATGTATATTCTATGTCATTGTCTTTGTGTAGTTAACTATATACTGATGGGAGTGAGGAGAATTTGGGAGTGGATAAAAGGCATCGTGGGTCAGTGAGGGAGATATTGTGGTTGAGGGAGGGAGAAAAACGCATTGTGGGGGAGGGACAAGGGCAGAGGGCATTGTGAGTGTGGACGGGCAAGTTACATTTTGAGGGCGTAAAGGGGGTAAGGTGCATTATGGGTGGGAAAGGTGGGGTAAGGGACATTGTGGGTGTTTGAGGGATGTGAAGCAAGGGGCATTTTGAGTGAGGGAGGGTGTAAGGGGTGGTGGAGGGAGGGGGTTAAAACCAAACTTGCCATTAAAGCCACAGTACTTGCCATAGTAGCCTCAAACTTGCCAATGCACCCCCAGTTTTCCCAAAGCACCCCAGGATTTGCAAAGCACCCACAGGACTAGCCATTGCATCCAGAGGACTTGTCTTGTTCCCTGCTATCTAGTGGGGGCAGTCTAGAGACGTTCTCCTATGCTGCCCAACTCTTCCGCTTGGTCTTCTGAGCTAGTACACTGGAGGTCATGTGACTTCAATGATTTGGCACAGAAGACCCACCAGAAGCGTCAGAAGCATTGAAGGACACATACATGGGGCTGTGGGACATCTGGCCCACTTAGTGGGGTATCAACCGTAACCCTCTAAAGGCGGCCATGCCTGGATTGCCCCTGTGCTTTCACACAGGTTACACCAAAAAAAAAGGCTGACCGTGATAAAGGTTGCCGCTTCCCTTTAACCCCTTCAGGACCAGGGATTTTCTGGGCCAAGTACCAGAGCGATTTTTCGATTTTTAATATGCTTATGTTGAAACGTAATTTTCCTCTCTGTCATTTAACGCACCCATACAAGTATTATATGTTGTTTTTAAAGGATAGTTGGAGCTTTCTTTTGACACCCTATTCATAAAAATAATTTATTATTAAAATAATTTATAATTTATTTTTAAAAATACATATAAAGGGGGGAAATTTTGGGGGAAAAACGTTTCCCCCATTATTTTCCCAATAATAATCTACATAACTAGTACAACACTAACCCACTTATCCCAACTAATTAACTAGCTAATAAAAATAAAGGGTCCCAAACCCCTCAACAAAAAACTATATGTCAGAGCCATAATAATCACAGAACAGGCATGCAGGGGTTAACTGTATTTAAATTAATATATTACAATAAAATATATGTATTAAAAAAACTTTAAAAATGCAAAAATAAAAAACTTTGTAAAAAACAAACCAAAATGAGGGCCATAAAGTAAGAAGGAAACTGATCACAGTTAAAAACTGTGATCAGCAAGGAAAGGGTTAACTCTTTTCCTCCTCCACAGGAAATGTTTTATTTATTTATTTATTACTTACAGGTCCCACTCTCTGTGCTTCACTATAAGTACGTGATGCACGGGGAGTGAATTAGAGGCAGTGTGTGAACACATTGACTTTGCCATCTAACTTGCATGTTATAGTGGTGATCGAGTGATCACATGCGTGGAAACCTGCCGATCGGGTCCAGGAGCTTTGCCTCGGGTGCGAGGAAGAGTCCTGGACCCGTTTTAGCACCGCCAGCTACACTGCATTGCAGGTTAACTCGTCATAAGGTCCCTAACACTGCGGCTCTTATGACAAGTTAACTCATCATAAGGTCGCGAAGGGGTTAACAGACAAATGTTGGCAAAACAATTATAGTATGTTTTGCGGAAGGATTGCATTAAGTGTAGGCATTTTAAATGGAAATGCTTTAATGACAGAATATAAATACAGTACCTTATTGAGCCCTCTTTGCTTGTATAGCCAAATCAGGGTACCAACATGTGGGACAGACCCTCCTTCATCTGAACCACGATGTCTACCCCCTGAAAGAGCTACACAAGAAGGCTTATTAAGGTATTCTATTTATATTCCTTCATTTAAGCATTTTTATTTCAAATTGCTATACTAGATGCAATGTTTCAATAAGCAAGCATTAAATAAACATAGTAAATCAAACGGCTGGCCACTTATATATAGATGTAAACCACTGAACTTGGCTGGTGCAATGAAGACTGTAGTCTCCAGCAGCTGGCATGCCAGAGGTATTACATGTCTGCTTTAGATCCAGTAGGTTTGCTTCTTACCAAACCCTCTGCTGCAGAGACATTCTGCTGTGTTATCCTCACATATGTTGATGCTTTTGACAGATGTTGTTTCTTTGTAGCCTGAAAACAACAATCATCATTATCAACACAATTACCTCACACTAGAAATTATGCTAATGCAACATTTAAAAACTCTTCTGAGACATAACTTGAAAGTTAAAGAGATTTTGGAACCTGGGTTTTAGTGCAGTATTACGGTTATAAATATGTCTCTTTTACCTCTATTGTTTATAATGTTCTGTTTTATTAATTCATTTATTTATTGTGGGGAGGAAAATCTGGTGCATTTATGAATTGATTTTCGGCTCCCCATTTTGTACAAAATCTTTAAATATGTATAATTGTTTTCACAATAACATAATATAGTTAATCATTTCTATGCATGCATATGTATATTACACTACTGTTTTGTTTAATTCTTTTTCTATCCAGCTTTTAGAAAAACAAAACAAAACAATGCATGTTAAATGAGGGTCCAAAAAGGAGCATACCAGTTTCACAGTGTGGTTAAAACAGTAGTACCGTGTTGGCCGTGGAAAAATAGGAAACAGAGTTAAAATACTAGCATTTATTGGTTAACTGAGAGCTTGTTTGCAAGTTTTCAAGGCCAAGTTCCTAGGTTCCTTCCTCAGGCATACATGAGGCTAAAACAAAATTCCTGATAACAAAATACAGTTAACAGCTTTAAAAAAAAACAATACATGGTATTGAAGTGTGTGGATGTGTACAGACACAACTAAAAATGATTAAACTCCAGTTCCACTAAACTCCACTAGATGGCACTGCTGCCTAAAGTCTGCATGAACATCTGACCTGAAATGTAAAGTCCAGGCCATTTGCCTTGGTGTTTAGTTATATTCCAGATTAGGTTGAGCCTCATATTAAAGAGGAATTTAATTACTGTGGCATACTCATATTCTTTGTACTTCTAATGAGTGTCCTGGTGCAAGAAGATTTCTTAACAAAGTATAATTTTAACTATGGGAATTCTCCCATATATTTCAATAGCGGTGGATGACAGGGGAGGGTCTGAAACTTGTGGCCTGTGGGTTAAAAATAATTTAGTGGCCCATAGAGAAATTTCACAAGCCCACCCGATATCATCAGAATTACGCACAAAAACACAGGCAAAACATATATGTGTAAAAGACAGACAATTGGATAGAAAGTGCTATGCACTGGAGAATTTACATATGAGAAGTGGTGCAAACCCAACCAAGGTTATAGTGCAGCACCGGGGGGGGGGGCAACTTTCCAGCCCTCTACTGATGCACAAGTTATTTCTATAACATTCATCCACTTCCCTTTGCAGAAGTACCATTAAAAATTACATAAAATGGAGAAATAGCCTTTCATCTATAAAAAAAACTCCACTTAAAGCTCATAAGTTTTTGTACGAACATAATTATGTATATAACCAACATAGTCAGTAACAGATGGGTGGTGCAAGGCTGGTAACTGTCTGCAGAAAGTAGCTCACCACTAATATATTACAAAATTAGATGGCCTGGGGACAAAAACATTTTAGTACCCCATTTTGCAATTTTATCATCCCACCTTTTATAATCAGAGATAGACACAGACAGGCAGAAATACATACATACACATTAGGTCCAGAGACTGATAAGCAGGCAGAACAGATATACTCAGGGCCGGACCAGCCCCATAGCATAACATTTTTAAACCAGCCCCATAGCATAACATCATTTTTTTGTTCATAAAAGGGGAAACCATGCATTTTAAAAGCACATCTGAACAAAGGCAATATATACCTCCAGTATGTACACAGAGTTATATGAATTGCCCTGTGCAGAGGTATATATCAGGGCAGTGTGTGAGACATATCCTTGTGTACATATTTCTGTAGCGTCTCTCTCATTTCTGTAGCGTCTCTCTCTCTCTCTCTCTCTCTCATTTCTGTCGCGTCTCTGTCTCTCTCATTTCTGTAGCGTCTCTGTCTCTCTCATTTCTGTAGCGTCTCTGTCTCTCTCATTTCTGTAGCGTCTCTGTCTCTCTCATTTCTGTAGCGTCTCTCTCTCTCTCTCATTTCTGTAGCGTCTCTGTCTCTCTCATTTCTGTAGCGTCTCCCTCTCTCTCATTTCTGTAGCATCTCTCTCTCATTTCTGTAGCATCTCTCTCTCATTTCTGTAGCGTCTCTCTCTCTCTCATTTCTGTAGCGTCTCTCTCTCTCTCTCATTTCTGTAGCATCTCTCTCTCTCACTCATTTCTGTAGCATCTCTCTCTCATTTCTGTAGCGTCTCTCTCTCTCTCTCTCTCTCATTTCTGTAGCATCTTTCTCTCCATTCTTTCTGTAGTGTCTCTCTTTTCATCCCTGCCCCCTATAGTGTATCTCTCCCCCCTGCCCCCTGTAGTGTCTCTCTTTCACCTTCCCCCCGTAATGTCTCTCTGTCACCCTCCCCCCACCCTGTAGTGTCTCTCTCTCACCATCCCCCTTCCCCGGTAGTGTCTCTCCTTCATCCTCCCCCCTTCCAATGTAGTGTCTCTCTCTCACCCCCCTGTAGTGTCTCTCTCTCACCTCTCCCCCTTACCATGTAGTGTCTCTCTCTCACACTCTCCCCTTCCCCTGTAGTGTCTCTGTCACCCTCTCCCCTTCCCCTGTGGTGTCTTTCTCCTCCCCTTCTCCCTGTAGTGTCTCTCACTCACCCTGCTGTCTCTTCCTCCGCTCCCCATTCTGCGCCAGAACTGCTGCTGCAGCATCCAGCAGCAGCAGGCGAATTTCTTAAAGAGGTGGCCACCGAACTGCTTAAAGTGGCCGCCGCCGCCAAATTGATTAAAGAGACCAAGGTGACCCCGAGGCAGGCGGCCCACCGGGATTTTTCCCGGTATCCCGGTGGGTCAGTCTGACCCTGGATATACTGACATACGCCATCACGGGTCATTACAAATAACAAAGAGTATATTGATAGGGAGCAATCCACTATATGTGCTTTAAAAAGATAAATAAGAAAAAGCATTGATGATTATAGCAACAAGTACGATGTACAGAGTGATTTTAAACTCACATTTCCTAGAGCAGCATTCTGTCCAAATATGTCAGCTTGATTTGGTGACTTTTAAGGGGACTGTGCGTCTCTCCTTTGCTTCTCCAGATTACACCCAATGATGAGACAGAAGTGAACAATATTTAATACAACTCAAAAAATTCTTACATTAAAAACAATGGTGATCATCACTGTCAGGCTCCTCTAGTCCAAGAGCACTGCCTCTGTATAGAGCTGCAGGGCTTTACAAATCTCATAGTAGGTATCCTTAAAGCAAATGAATCATTGGAGAAGATTCCTCAGAATTTTTATCCACAATGCGTTTCGCCAGGGAACTGGCTTTCTCATAGTGTGTAAGTCCTATAAATGTCCTAGCTACTTCCAGATTTCGCAGTGATGAATTGCTGAAGGCCCTCCTACCAGCTTACAGATCTGAATCAAGAAAAAATTACGGAAAAAAACGGATCATTTGGCCAGCACCAGCCCAAAAAATGATCTATGTGACAGAACCCTCCAGCACTGGGGTTCTTGGAAAGAACTAATGGCTTGCCTCCTCCCTACAGATTAGGGACCCTGGAATTAAAAAGGGGTTTTAGATTTGGGGAGGTGGGCACAGTGGGTAAGTTTGCACTTTGCATTGATTATAGTGTGTCACAGGGGAGTATTGTCACAGTAACTGGAAAAATTGCTCCAAATAAACTTTTATTTGTTATATTTCATTTCATGTTTAAAGCTGTACAAGTTCTGTGTGACTCATCCATTGTTCTCTGTTAATTAGTTTTACTGTTAAGTGATGTCCATTGTATGCCTGTACCAATTTAATGACTGGACCTAGTGGGGAACTACAGTGGCCTCCCCCTAGTATTGTATGCTAATCCATTGTTGATGTAATTATGTCTGTATATATGTGTGTGCTGTTCCTGTAATAAATTGTCATTCTTACTCTAACACTGGTATCATCTAGTGACTTTAGAGCAGATCCCGCTAAAGCTCTTGTAAGGGCTAACTATTCTAGTTGTTTTGGTTATTGCCACAATAGGCTACACTTGGAAGAGCAACTCTGAGCAAGGAAGCAGAGCTTTTAACGGAGGTACTCAGTTGGAGCACCGAGGGTTCCATTACAATCTGCATTACCTAAATTTAATGTGAGCAACTTGCTCACATTGAATTTAGGTAATATAGATCATTTCCAGCAGTGGAGCTCGTGAACTTACCTGCTCCACGGTGCTGCCGAGAAGATCTGTCCGTCGCATGTAGTCCCTCCCTCCTGTTGCAGCAAACTAGGAACTACATTCCCATGAGCACTGGCTCTTCATTTACGGCGCCGGGGAGGGTGAAGCAAAGGAGCTTCACTGCTGGACACCATAAGGTGAGTATTCCTTATCCAAATTGACCCACATCCGAAAAAATTTAGGATTTTGGATCTTCGAATAAGGGGGATACTCAAACTGTACTTATTTTTTATTTTTTATAAGTGTGTCGTTTTTAGCGCACCCAATTAATCACTTTGCATTTTGCATTCCTGTCATTTTTCTAGTTTGAGACACTAGGGGATTGGGCTGCTGCTCTATTAACACAGGTCACAGGTGTGTATCAACCTTTGTGTATGTTTGCCTTTAATGAATAGATAGATCCCGCCATTTGCTATGAGGCTATACTTTCCAAGCGTTTCCTGCAAGTTCATGCGAAGAAAACCAAGGACAGAAAAATGGAGAATGATAGAAGAAGAGCAGAAACGACATAATTCCAGAAAGGAAGCGATCACAAGAGAACCTGCAGTGTCATTTACAATGAATAATGATGGAAAGAGGGGGGAATATTGTTTAAAACTGATATTATGAAGTCCAATCTGGGATATACTGCATCTGTCACAAGTTCCAGTACTCTATCTAGAAATCCTAGGTTTATTTTATAGCTGACTATATATAATGCTGTATAACTTCCATGAAATGCTTGGAAATGAAAAAATATATCACAATGCGCAAAATAGCATCAAAATACAGTTAAAAAGCATTTCTTTACATATGGCACTGTACATCACATATTTATGAGATCATAATACTAGTCTAAACAGTATATTTATGATAGATGGAAAAACATTTACTTTAATAAATAAAATCCCTACAGTATCATATTATCTAGAAACACCGGTTTCTTACTTCACTACAGTGATTAATGAATGGTCTACTTTTTAAACAGGGATTTGCAAAGTGTTCTGTACAATGACCAATGTCAGTGGCAAGGTCTGTGAAGGTCCATGGAACATAATTAAATTGTCCATTACAAACAACACTATTACTGCCTATCTTTCAGTGTTAGCCTTTGAACAAGGACCTTAAAGGGACTGTACATGTAGAGCATAACAAATTATTGAAAATTATTAATATATTGTATTAGCAAATTTGCAAGCACATGCCTAAATTAGTGGGAATATTTGTTTTAAATGTGTCTGTGGAGTCTCTTGCTTATGACATCACCTGTGGCACGGTATGCAAACTACACATTTCCCACTGAAAAACAGTTCATTTGCATATACGTTTGATCAGTCCACAAGGACCATTCCCCCCCCCCAGGCATAATGTATACGGACGTCTGATTGTAGGAAGGAGTTATTAATCGTTTCTGTCCTGTGGAGAATACCTAATTTATAAAGACATAGAGGCTCCTATTATGCTTCGCTTTATATTTAGTATCTGTCTTATTCCCTTTGTATCCTCCCACCTATACATTTCTTCCTGTTTTCTGCCTTCCCTCTTTTTGAGTTATTGTTCATTTATTGCATTTTTCATTGGTCTATACCTTATCTATACCTTATCTCACAGGAGTGTTGTACTTTTGTACAGTTTGAGCAATTATGGCTGCTACGCATGCACATTGCAGCACGGCCGTCGCCCTTGTGTACCCTGGTTTCCTTCCACCGTGTCCCCTGTGAGAATTTGGGGTGTACATCCTCTGTGGGAGTCGAATTTGAGGTGCTTCAACTGAATTCAGGTTATTTTCTCCCAATATCCCTGCTAGTTTGTGTCCACAGCACAATATTTAGTCTTGAGTCTGCAGCCTGTGTATCTACTGCCTCTGAGAGTCACTGGATTAGTGATCACTACCTTACATTTACACATGCAGTCTATCATGGTTCCCCGGTCCCCTAAACCCTAAGTTACTGTAGATTTATTGGGTAAAGTTTTCACAGAGTCCGCTGTTTCATGAGAGATCCACTAGATGTCAGCACCTCTGTGGCAGATAACAGCATGAAACATAGAATGTGTGGGCAGATAAGAAGCATTTGGCCCATCTTGCCTGCCCAAAAACGTATTAATTAAAGTAGTAACTTAAAACCTATATACATAGATAACATAATCACTAGACCTGATATAAGCATTTTTTGACACACCTGGTTTGTGTGAAAATTGCCTTATAAAACTCTGGACATATTGTTTAGAATGTTGGATATTCTTTCATTAAAGCATTTCTATTTAAAATGCCAAAACTTCTTGCAATACATAGTAACATAGTAATTTAGGTCGATAAAAGACACAAATCCATCAAGTTCAGCCCTGAATCTTTCAATTAAACAGAATTGAATTTGTTGCTGACAGTTGTCCTGTTATAGTGGTGTTGGAAAGATAGGCAAGTTGGGGAAGTTGCAGTTCTCCACTTACAGAGAGGTTTGGTGCTAGATTTTAGAGTTCGTTTTGTTTGGATTTGTGTATCAGGAAGAAAAGAAAGGAACTAAGCAGTCTGAAGTAAATGTAGTGTGAATGAAGAAATTTTAAATCGATAACAAAAGACATTAAATAATGTGAAAGTACCTGTTAACGCTGCCTAAACATACTAAATATTACTCAGTAATACTCAAGGCCCCATTCAGAGACTCTGTCACAGACTTCAGGACCATCTTACCAATGTTTGTGGCTATGATCAAATATAGTGTTCAGTTATATTTTCACCTGAAAACAATTTGACATCAATAAACAAACAGTACCAAAAACACTCTATGCAAATATACATTTCTCATGAGGCATTGCAGTTAATAGAAGTCATATGTGCCCAAAAGAAAGTCAATCAACTAATCAATGTGGCATCCCCTTATTGACTGATTTCTTGCTGGACAAATATGATTTCCACATTACTGCAGGGCTTCATGTAAAACATATGTGGCTGGTAATAGTAAAAAAAAAAAGCAGCA
The DNA here is from genome assembly GCA_036172795.1 of Pelodytes ibericus. Taxonomy (NCBI): domain Eukaryota; kingdom Metazoa; phylum Chordata; class Amphibia; order Anura; family Pelodytidae; genus Pelodytes; species Pelodytes ibericus. Next base: position 184,009,884 of record CM069858.1, on the reverse strand, counting down.
ATCCTATTACCGTATTTGCTCGATTATAAGACGACCCTGATTATAAGACAACCCCCAAACTTTGGATATTCCTTTAGGAAAAAAACTAAAAGCCTGAATATAAGACTACCCTATAGGAAAAAAGTTAAACTTGTATATATTCACATGTAAATTGCTTTTTTTAATAAAATATTATATTAAAAAAATGCATTTCTTGTGTTTATTTCCTTTTATGTGCCAATGCTGCCTCTCTCTTTCCCTTGCCCCCAGCTTTGTCTCACTCCCCACTCCCCTGTCTCTTCCCCCCCACGTTTCTCTCTGCCCCCCCTCCCTTTGTTGCTCTCCCCCCCCCTTCCTGCTCTGTCCCCCCTGTCTCTCTGCCCCCCTCCCTCCCTCCCCCTGTCTCTCTGCCCCCCTCCCTCCCTTCCCCTTACCTCGATCCCTGGTGGCTAGTGGGGGCAGACATCCTCCATGCTGCCCAACACGGCAGTCTATTATGACGGACAGCTGGTCAGTCATAATAGTCTGCCGTGTCGGGCAGCATGGAGGATGTCGGCACGTATCGTGCAGACATCCCCCAGCTGCCCGATTTACCCTGGTGGCTAGCGGGGCAGCAGAGGAAGTCTGCGCGATGAGCGCAGACTTCCCCTGCTGCCGCCCGGCACGCTCGCCGGGACTTCTGTGACGAAAGCGGAAGTACCCGGCTTCTTCACAGGTCGTGCCGGGCGGAAGCAGGGGAGTCTGCACTCATCGCGCAGACATCCCCTGCTGTCAGAGAGGGGGATCCAGGTCCCCTGCAGCTCTGCTGGGGACCTGGATCCATGTCTTATAATCTGACCTCAATTTCAGGTCAGATTATAAGAAGACCTCGATTATAAGACATTTGCTCTGAAAAAAACCTTGTCTTATAATCTAGCAAATACGGTAATTAGTACATCAAATGGTGATGTTGGCATCTCAAATGCTAAGTGTATAAACAACCTGCTAATAAGAATTGTGAGGTTCTGACCTCATCATTTGTAGTTTCTACTGCTGCAGCCTACCACAGGGGTGGCGGGATAACCGAAATACCTAATGTCTATGTAAATAATCTATATATTAACCTACGCATTGTATAGAATTACTTTACAAAGTGACATCATGGATGCCAGGTGCAGTAATCATTCCAAATGGTGTTTGTTTTAGGTTGTTTTATGTAGATTGCTGTTGTGTTGTCCTCATGGTCTTGCAATAGGTCTTTTATAAAACTGGGCACACCATTCAAATGGCAAAGTATTTCAGTTATACAAACTCATTTCTAGACACATTTATTGCTGCTTAATATTACTGTAGAACTTGGTGAGATTTATAGGCATAAACTGTTTTAGCTCCTTGTCCTAAACACCGGACAGACCTTTCAAAAAAGGGCCACTTCCAGGACAAATTCACCAAGTACATCTGTATCTATAGTCTGTATGTAGAGGAAGATCAAGGATCTGTAAGCCGACTCTCGGAAACGGTTAATGCTTTTCAAAGGTGCCCTAGGAATTTACCCCTGAGTTGGTCCTGACACAAGTTTTTCAAGAATATCATGATGAAAATGAAAGTAAACAATTCTCACTTGGGTTTCCATTTTTTTCGCAGGTTGGCACTTATTGAACTACTCATTTAATGTAATAAATTAACTCTTAAAAAGAAATTAGCAGTGGCTGCGTGGGATTCTTTAAAAATGTGCACATTGTCAAAGCTATTATGATTTATACTAAATGATTCTTCTACTTCTTCAACAAAACTATTTCAAGAGCTACTGCAAAACGTATCAGCCTACTTACAGTTAGGCAATTACAAAGGGCAGTTAATATAAATTTATATAAAGCTAGACACTCACTGATGGTGGTATAGTATAGCTGCCATTGGTATGTAGCTATCCAGAGAATGATGGTGGTACAGGATAGCTCCCATCAGTATATAGTCAGCCACAGACCTGGTACAATATACAGTAGTTAGCCACACACAGACGCACATGCATACAACCATACCAAATTACAGTCCCGTTATTTGGGTTCCTCTCCCGTAAACTTCAGGTCAGTTCCGACTCCCGGCATTAATGCTGCCTCTTCAGTGTTTGGTTAAATGCATCGGCAGCATTTAAACTGTAATATGTATAGTTAGAACAGTATATTTACCATCAGCACATACGGCTACCATGGACTACCCTTCCTATAATGCTCAGGCAGGATGATGGCTCTCTCTGGGCATGATGCTAAGGTCTGTCATTCTCGTATAATGGGAACTACAGTTCCAATGTTACAGAGGCAAATGTCTTGCATGGTGTTTGCTCAGCAACCTGTGTGTTACTACTTTGTATTGGTTGTGGGGTTATCTATACACTAGTAAAACCTTTTTCATATTATGATTTTTCTCCAGTTTATTTTTCATGTCCAAGCTTGTAGTTTCTCTGCTGTTGTATATTTTGGCAGTGCGTGGGGACACTGCACTGCTCCCTTTCTTTCTATTTTGATTATATTGTTTTAAATGGCATAATACAAATATTCTCAGGTGAATATTCTCAGGTGAACAATCTGTCTTAAAAATAACTCCATCACCTCAATATTGTTTAAACTGTGAATGAAGAAAACACAATATGATCAAACACAATGTATATGTTGTGTAAGCAGAAATGGGAGGAAATGCATCAAGTAACAGAAAAACCATCTGTGGAGTCTCTGCTGGGGCTTGACATTCAAATAACTACTTTTCAATGGGAATGATGTAATTTGCACATTGGGTCACGGGTGATGTCATAGACAGGAGACACCACAGACACATTTTAAAATGCATTTGCTTGCACTTCTGCTAACACAATGTATAGATCATTCACAGTATAATCAATCTGTAGGTGACAGAGGCCCTGTAAGGTAATCAAGGTGTTGGGTAATATAAAACTAATCTTTCCTCAAAAACTTCTCGTCTGTAATGGAGCACTCAGATATATATGGTCTCCATAGGGAGCAAGCGGAAATCCAAAGAAGGGGAGCCATGCCCGGTCCAAAGTTTAATTTATACTAATATTTCCCATGAACCACCTGGATAAAAGGGACCATATGCAGCTTGGTTGATTTATTTAAGAACAAAATTCACTGATACATAATTGGTTTTGTTTTCCTACACAAATCAACGGATCTTACCTTAAAGTGCTGTTATTACATCATCTGATATACAAAAGATGATAAAACCAGACAGATTTAGAAAATAATGCAAAGAACTTAAAAAAATACTGTTTTAATAAGAATCACAGTACATAGATACCCATTGCACGTAGTCACTCTCCCACCGATACCCCCAAATATAACACCCTTCAGTATCAGAGGAAAACCACCTGCGGTACTGAGGAGGTTCAGTGGAGACAGACGGAATAAGAATTAAATTGTAAAACAATGAATACGTTGGACATTTTATTTGCAAGAGTTGTTTTATATATATATATTTATATATATTTATATTATATATATATGTGTCAGTTATTCACAAAGCCTTATAATACACGGTTGATCTGTGGATCACTCTTGGCTCAGATTCCTCAGTGCTCAGACATCCTGATGCTTACTGTACAATATTTACATGTTCGCCTAAGGTTTGGGGGTAGTGTCCCCGGCGGGTCCCACTTTCGCTCTCATCTGAAGAGACAGGGAATGGCTTGGTTTGGTGCACAGTTTCTTGCCCATGTTCCTCACGGTGCTGGAGGGTACATCAGTTTCCGAGGGGCCCAGATGTAGCTCAGGGGGGCAGGAGTGGTGCTCTGAAGAAACAGCTCCCGGTGCAGGGTCTTGGTATCAGCATCTTACAAGAGAAATTATGAAGAGCGTCATGGACTTCTGAAGAGAACAGGGACTAGCCATGTATTACTATGCATCTCCTCTGCTCTCCTGAACCACACATAAACACCATCAGTCCCATATCAATCCTTTCTTACTGGCCGGAACCAATACAGCATGACCTGCAATACAGCCCTATCACATGCTGCTACTCACATCCTCAGTCTAATATCGAGGCTTCATATCACAAAAGGTGTGAGTATTTCTTTTTATATTTCTGGGGGGAAATTTTTTTTTTACTGATTTGTTCTCAGTTCTCCATTTTATAACTGAAATGCTGCTTTTGTATTTTTTTCTAGGGATTTTGGCCCATAATGAGAAGAGTGAATCGATAGGATTTGCCGGGCCAAAATCCCTGAAGAATTGGCCCAAGATGGACGACAATAGCCAATTTCATGCTGTATTTTACTATTTTGAGTAGCCAAATTTTGTAAAATTCAGAAATCAGGCTACTTTGACGATCTGGCATGAAATGGGGCCTTAGATTGGTGTATATTGAGTCAGCCCTTCTATTTAGCAATATACACCTAATACCGCCCAATAATAGCTGCTCTACCCATGTCTATTTATTTAACACACAGAGGAAATGAAGCTCTGTTCTATCACTATACACGGATATAGGGCTTTATTAAATTGAATTGAGAAAGGAATTTCATACTAAATTGAAGAATTTTTCCAACTCTGCTTCTTTGACCTTAAATTTGAAAATCCCCTCTCTTTCAAGAATAAAGCCAATAGTATGTGTAGACATAATAAATAATGCTCTGTATCCAGCTCAATATGCTTACATAAAATAAATGTATACTCTAAGCGCTATATACAAAAGTGGTACTCTGACAGCTGTATAAATGAGAAATAATGCTCTATGGAACACTACATACAGAAGTTATGATGCTTTATTCAGCTATCATCTTTACCCCTGCTCTGTATAAACATGCACTTCTGTTTACGCCGGCTTTGCATGTATACTCCCTGCGGTCTCCCACTTTTCAGTATATACACTCCCATCTATCATCCCATTCTCATTCTCTCTCTGTATATACAGGTCCTGCTGTCCCTCCTTAATCTGTATATACACTACCTCCCATCTCCCCCGTTCTCTGTAAATGCACTGACTCCTTACTGTGTATATACACTACCTCCTCTCCCTCCTTACTCTGTATATACACTACCTCCTCATTCTGTATAATACACTCCCTCCTCATTCTGTATAATACACTCCCTCCTCTCCCTCCATACTCTGTATATACACTGCCTCCTCTCCCTCCATACTCTGTATATACACTGCCTCCTCTCCCTCCATACTCTGTATATACACTCCTTCCTCTCCTTCCTTACTCTGTATATACACTACCTCCTCATTCTGTATAATACACTCCCTCCTCTCCCTCCTCATTCTGTATAATACACTGCCTCCTCTCCCTCCATACTCTGTATATACACTCCTTCCTCTCCTTCCTTACTCTGTATATACACTACCTCCTCATTCTGTATAATACACTCCCTCCTCATTCTGTATAATACACTCCCTCCTCTCCCTCCATACTCTGTATATACACTGCCTCCTCTCCCTCCATACTCTGTATATACACTGCCTCCTCTCCCTCCATACTCTGTATATACACTCCTTCCTCTCCTTCCTTACTCTGTATATACACTACCTCCTCTCCTTCCTTACTCTGTATATACACTACCCATTTATGCGGTCCTTCTTGTCTCCCCATACTCTGTATATACACTCCTTCCTGCCACCCCTACTCTTTATATACACTCCCTCCTGTCTCCCCCTACTCTGTATATACACTCCTTCCTGCCACCCCCTACTCTGTATATACACTCCTTCCTGTCTCTCCTTACTCGCTATATACACTCCCTCCTGTCTCTGCTCTGTATATATGGCACTCTTTCATTTGTATCAACATGCATTTTCTGCCGTCTCCCTTGCTCTGTGACACACTTTCCTGTTATCTCCTTTGCTAATACCTTTTAATTTCTGCTGGATGGCATAGCGTGCTTTCCTCTCTTGATCCAGTTCATTACACAGGGTGTCTGGGGAGAGAAAGGAGACTTTAGCTTCTCATGCTCAATGACAGACTCTTCTCCAACAACTGAACCCTTTCCTGTCTGCAGAGAATCCGCTGCTCTGCATGTTATACTATTTCCAATCTGCTCCAGAAACACTACAGTCAGTTCTACCAAGGGAAAGACAGAACACTGGATGGAAGACCTTCACAGCGTGTATGGAAATGCGCAGCAATGGCATTTATTTCACATTACAGAACTCAATTTATATACACTACCTCCTCTCCCATGATGTTTCATACATAGGAAGCAGTATGCATGACTGTGTACGCACAAGTTGTATGTTTACAACACATGTATACATACACAGTCACACACGTGTATATGTGTATATATATATATATATATATATATATATATATATACACACACACACACACCCCGGTATGAAGCTATAAATATGCCTGTACATATTTATTTTTATACGCATTACATTCATAGACATCCAGTAAATTTATAAACCATCCTATAATGCACACAGATGCATAAGCGCACATTAACACATTTATTGTGCTGTGGCTGTTTGTTGAATACTTCCTAGCACATGTAAAGCGATGGGGTTAAGTGCTTTCCCTCTCTCTCCCACTAGTACATGCAGAGCAGTTTGTTAGACGTGAGTTACAGTAAGGACACTGCCTCGGATTTTGCGCTGCGAGGCAGATGGATACAAGCAGAATTAAACACAATCGGAGGCATTAACACGCAGGTAATTTTACGCCTCGGTTTTTAATTTAGAAACCCATGCAAATTAGTGTGCAGAGGAGTTCAATCACTGTTTGGTAATGGTGCCTGCAAGGCCTCAGTTAGGCTTGTTTGCTATTTTCAGGCTAATCAGAGGATATTAAATAAGAAAAAATAATTGTTAAATTACCTTGCATTTAAACCTAGGCGACTGGGCTGATTCTAAACACCGTCGGATGACGGCAGCGGGTCTAGGGAACTGCTTACCTCTCACTATCTGCAGCTGCTGGACCATCTCTTCCCTGTATGCCAACTCCCTCTTCATCTGGTCTTGGAAATTGTCTGTGACAAAAGGAGACAAAACTGGTTAAACAAATGGTCACACAGAAAATATAACAATCACTTCATGGATAAGGATACTAGAAAATATCCTCAACCTGCTGAAGGATCTCAGGGTCAAGGGCTCAGGCAAGAGAAGGGAGGCAGGGGGTGGAAACTTCAATAATCCCTATTATCAGATTGCTACACTGTGAACAATACAAAAAGGATTACAGCTCTCTCTGCTCTAGGATTAGCAGTGTATTAATAAACCCCAGCATGCAATATGTGACTCTGGAGCAGTAGATTCCATACAGTCTTTTCATTACAATAAACTACAGATCTATTGACATTTGCAGTCAGTCTGTGGCTTGAACAAAATGTACCATTATTTGAAGCAGTTTAATTCACTGGATTTGTGTTTTCACTTCCCAAATTACTATGCATTATATTAACCTTAATAATCACACTAAACTGGAAAGATTGTATGAATGACTTTACAGCGCTCATAGAACTGAGATTTTGAAGGAAGATTTATACATACAGGGGCGGAAATTAAACAATTGGCGATGCAGGAAGAGTAAGATTTTGGAACCCATATATGTATATTGGGGAGAGGGTTGCCACCTTTTCTTCAGAAAAATAGCGGCCTTGCTACTGTATCCACAGACTTAACATGGGCCTGATGCCAATTTTGTACCAGCTTGCCGGTAACATACTGGCTGCGTGGCAACCCTAATTGGGATGCAGTGTGGATATGCCACAGTTTGCAGTAACTCAGGGAAGAGGATTGAAGCTGCAGCAAGTGGACTTGACAAATATAAAAAAAAAAATGAAAATTAAATACTAAATAAGAAAAATAATATGCTCAGAAAATAGAAAATTTCTGCTCAGAAAATAATATGATAACAAAGCAAAGTTCTGTCATGCACTTCATTGCATTATGATTATTACCAAATACTCCCATATTGCACATAATCCCAAGGCTTCGCTAGCAGATATAACCAGATTAACAGAACCATGTCAATCAGGAGTTTCTAGTAGAGTCATTATTACATTAGTAGATGAGGTGAATCTTTGGAGCGAGTGATTGTTGTGTGTGATCCAATAGTTGTGCACTGTGTGTTTATTACCTTTCAGGCTCTGAAACTCCCGCTCCAATTTTTTCCTCAAATCCATCTGCTCCACTAACAGTTTCTGCAGCTCATCTGTAGAAAAGTGATTCGTCAGAAACAGGCCACATACCAAGAACACGCTTACTTGAAAACACGCTTGTAACTTGGCAAAATCCAGGAGCCAAGGCTCTTAAACCATTACTGCTGGCTACTGTATATTTTATACAGAACTATATGAATCATGCTGGCTCCTAACATGTATGTCTGGTTCTTTAAACCCTACACAGCTCTGCTTCCTAGTGGATCTCCCAGACATTACACTTGGCAGATGAATGTTACTGGTGTGTATGTTGGTCTCCACATATAACGCTGGCTATGTTTTTACCAGTAGAAGCAGCAATGGATTCAGACTACAAAGAAAAGCACATAGCCATAGCTGGATCCTGGGGCTCTTTGCACCCATTTGCCTGTGTCAGTTTCCCCCCTAATATGTAATAAGGTTGATGCTCACAAGGGTCACCTAACTGATCAATAGCTATAGATTCACTGGATCAACTTTATCACATGGGTGCCTTTGCTGAGAGCTAAAATGTAAATAGAAGAAACCTGTAATGCTATTCAAGTTGGAGAATGGGCTCCAAAAAACAACACTGCAGTTTTCTCTATCGAAAATTTTAATTATTTGTAAGCATACCTTAATAATGCAAGGCTCTCTGCATTGTATATGACATCATACTTTGTGTAACCTAGTGCTTTTTTGTTAATCCAAGTTTATACACATGGGTGCAAGGAGTTATTAACGATTATATAAACCTCTACGTATGAATGTCATGATTTAATATATATGCTCCATAGAATACTACACACATTTGAGATTATTGGGATGTTTCCCTAACAGATACTTGTTCACATTGTGGATTAAAACATAACCAGTATGTGCAGGAACTAGGGTTGCCACCTGGCTGGTATTTTACCGGCAGGCCGGTAATCAATTGGCTTAATGCCAATGTTAAGTCTATAAAGGCAGCATCATAGCCGGTATGTTTTTGAAGAAAAGGTGGCAACCCTAGAAGGAACGTGTTAAATGGGAATCTCACAGGAAACTAATTATATCTTTTAAATTATTTGTGTATCAGGCTTGCACACCACAGACACGGCACATTTACAACAGGAGAGCAGCACCTTCCAGATCTATACCTGGAAAATATGGTTATATACACATTACATTAAACATACAGAAACACACAAACTCACGTGTCCTTTCCTCTGCAGTGCACACTAAATGACTATCTACTGATTGCTAAGCTGGAAGTTGCACAGCAAACCTTCTCTTACAGAAGCACTGCTTCCTATGAAATCCAGTATTACACTTTATTTCAAGGGGTGTTCCACATGTGGCAAAGTATTGGCGTGCATTCATACATAGGAGCTAGCTAGAGGCCAGCCCATCGCCATGTTGGATGCTGTTCATTTAAATCTATATTTGAGATGTTTCTTACTGCTATTCGTCACACCTTACCTATAAGGAATAACCCTGTAGGAGGGTAGTGTACATTTCTTACACTTTGACAGCTTATTACTTATACTTCACTGTCACGGTACCTGTCACAAAGTGTGTACCCCCAAACCTAACATATCCACAGACAGGGCCCATAGTCCACAGGGAGGTGTTTGGCCCTCAGGCCCCTCCAAGGGCCCCAGTCACACAGACTGTCATGATTCACTTTGTGACAGGTACCGTGACATTCAGAGAGAGAGAGACTCTATTACAGGTGTTATCTCTGGGCTTGTCCTGGAAAGTGTAATGTAACTCATAGCTATTTATGCAACTCAGACATTCAGAACTCCTCGAAAAGAGGACAGCATAGTAGGGAAGATGGACAGGAAGTCTTTCCATGGCTTGTACACATCTATGCAGATGCTCAGCAATATATACACGAACATCAAAAACCACTGTGCAACAAACACTCTGGATCTAAAGTAGGTCAAATCAATGTCTGGGATCATTACAGCTGTGAAAAGGACTTTCTACTGATAACAGAGCTTTGAGGGAGTTATAGCCCAAGGCAGCTGGAATGCTCCAGACCGACAATCATAGACCCACAATTTGGGAATCACACATTTCTGCATTTATTGAACTTTAGATTTACACAAATCATTATTTCTGATCTAATCTAATTTACAATAATCAATACATTTAGGAGCCAGCAGTAAACAATTTAAAGAGCTCCGTGGATCACAGAGTTTGTTAAAGCCAGCATTACACTGAACAAAGATAGCCTTGAACATAGTGCATCAGTGAATGAACAACTGGATGATGCATGAGGTTCTGGGTGTGCACATGCAATGTCCCCCAAAATCTGTGAACAAACCCAGAGGAATGAGGTACTCTGAGACCCCCAGACACTCTGACACAGGGGTACTACACCCACCTTTTGCCATGTTCTCAATGTCTTTTTCTAGAAACTGGGTCCCAGTGACATCAATCGGGCTGTCTTCCTCCCCTGTCAGTGAACAGCATACAGGGTAAGACAAAGTACTACTCCAAGCAAATCCACTACACCATCCCCTGGCTACATCTGACAGTACATGACTGTGACTACAAATAACAAGCACGTGGGTTACCTAGAACTGCGGGTCAGGCAGAATCAGTGTTAGAATGTAACCACTATTAAATGCACAACTGACTGGTACATCATATTACGTGTATTTTAACTGTTGCCTGGTATGTACATCATTATCTACATATTGTTTCCAAGAAATGTAATGAACTTATAAAAGGCTTCTGGTGATGTAATATTTTGTAGAACTATAAGTAATAAGCATTGTTTACTAATGCTCTGTCACACAATCACCAATATTCCTCATGTGCACAACAAGAAATGTACAAATCTCCAGCTAGGATTTCAGCTTTATTTAATAAAAAAAATGATGCAAAAACAAAGAAAGATACATTTCAATAAAAGGACAGACTTTAAACAATTGAGACAGTTATTTAAATATTTATTTGGTGAAAGCTGGAGGGGACAGGCCTTTTTACTGCTGATTTAAATCTCCATTTCCACATTCTGAATACAAAGTGCCAAAGATGTATTATTAATATGCACATTAACCGGGAAGATAGGGTAATGTGTGTATTTTATAGGAGTGGAAGGTAGAACACACACAGATACATTATTAGACATGTGGGAAGGGAGCATTCTCGGTTGGTGAAGGATATGTCAGCGGGAGAACAACATTAGTATGATAAACTGCAGTGGGCCAATGATGGCACGTACCTCTGTCAGGGTGTAAGGGGCTTGTGTGGGATAAATGACTCCTTTGGTCTTGGAATGGTTTCCTGCTCTCCACATCCTCGGTAGTTGAGTGACTGTCTTCTGAATCTTGCTCTTAAAAAGCAATAAACCAACTTTTCAACTCCATGCAAACACCCGAGATGCACATAATTAAGCTACAAATTAGTTTATAGATCAGAACTGAAGAGGAAAGTAGCGGTAGCAATCCGGATGGAAAAAATTCACAAAATAGAACACAGAAAAGGCTTTTTTGCAGCCTTTTCTGTGTTCTATTTTGTGAATTTTTTCCAAACCCGGATTGCTACCGCTACTTTCCTCTTCAGTTCTGATCTATATGTTTGTGCCTGGCAGTGGCGCCTGGCTGAGCGGTGACGTGGTCGAGGAGACAAGTGGGAGAGCTGCCTTAACCAAATCCGTATAGTGTGATTTATATTTTGTTCATACAAATTAGGTTACTCAACATTATTAATCTGTGGGATAAATTGTAACCAAAGGGAGAACCCATGAGGGTAGAAGAGCAGATACACCTCCGTAAGGGAAAGACTTTGAGAGATGCATGGCCTTGAAAACTGGGTAATGTCCTCACCCTAATATCCCAACAAGAGGGCTAAGCAGAACATTGGCCATTACCTCGTGCATCCTGTAACCTTGCAGGACAATTAGACTCAAAGTAAGTTAATAAAGCCCCAAATAGATACAGTCCACATTCATAATTATCTACCAGCCTGCTGTGTGTAAAACCTCACAGAAAGGCCCAATGGCAGCAAACTGTTATGAAGTAATCGGCTTCCCGAAGACACAAGTCAGAGAAATGTATAATTCACAGTCAGAGTCACAAGGATAGGCTGTGCAGTTTGATAAAGTCTTCCTCCCCTATTTGCTTCCCTGCTGGGGTCAGAAAGAAGCAGAGGGCAAATTTCCAGGGTCAGGTAGATAGTCCCCATCTCAGTTCTTACCATTTGGATCCAGGGTGCAGAGATAAGAGGTTGGAATTCCCTGGTGTGAGTTGTTACCCTTCATAGTCTGAGGGATGTCTGTGATCTGCTTTGTGTAGACCTGCAGGACATAATGACATATTAAGTGGGTGCCAGGTGATTCAATGCAACATAACATAATATTTCAATACACTCAGGTAATAAATATCAAAATAAGGTTATCTCCTAACTGCAGATCACCAGGATAGGCTCAGACATTGCTGGGTTTTTATCCAATGTCAGATGAACCCCTCGCTAGAGATTACCAGGTCAGGCTCGGCCCATGTGTTACAGTAATGAACACTGGAACGATTACACAGTAGCCTTTAAAACCTACTACATTCTAGCATGTTGTAACACTGCCGTATGGGCGACATCAGAAACAGGTGTGCTAGTGCAGAGTGTACATAAAGCATGTACATAGCGTGTGCATGTGAAAACTTTGATGGAAGATCAGGAACACATTTACATTATTTATAAATTTTAATTTGTCACCAGTTAAAATGTCTACAAACTCAAAAATTGTTGCCCTAAAATATGTATAATTAAGCTGTAACAACAAAATAATATATAGTTCTATGCATAAAGCATCAGAGAAGTGTGATTAGACAGGAAAGGATAATATCCCCACATATGCACAAATATTGCACTCCACTAACCCTAGTATTACTGACACTCCTCTCTCACAAGTGCAGCCTTTTTGATGTCTGTGTTTTGTAGTTTAGAGACAAAATGATAATCTATGACAAAATAACAATCTGGTCCTTCTAAGAGCCCATGGGCTGCACAGACTTCCCATTCCTTTAAAAACTTACCCTAAGATTCAGCACCTGTCTACATTGACAACCTTGCCCCTGACTACGCCACTATAAGGGATTTACTTTCACACACCTCACATACACACACATCTCACATACACATAGTTGTTTGTTTTTTCCCTTATAGGGACACTCCCACCAAAAAATGAAAATGTTTTATTTTGCATTGTTTATTTCAGATATGTCTTTTGTTTCTGTTATGTGGCTGTATTTAACAAAATATGTGACTAAACAAGTGTGACTTTTCATTTTGTGAAATATAGTGTTTTTGGGTGCCACACCAGAGACTATACAACACTAGTATTTCACTTTGGGGCTGGGGACACAGAATGCAGTCTATAAGTCAGAATTCTGACCATAGACTTGCATTGAATGGGAGGGTAATGTAACTATTACATCACAAGGGGCGGAGTTATGATCCTGTTTGATCAGGTTAATCTCCTCTCTTTGTGTTGGAATGCAGCATACCTCCCAACAGTCCTGCTTTGCACGGGACAGTCCTGATTTGGGAGCCCTGTCCCGCTGTGCTCTACCTCTGTGGGACCTGTTTGCATTCTTTGGTGTCCCAGCACTGTGTTCATGTGCAAAGGCGATCCTGGGTTCAGATGCCAGGATCTAAAGTGGCTTACAGTGTTACCACACATGCACGGTAGCGCTGACACCTCCCCTCCCCAGACTCCGCCCCCGGTGTCCCGATTCACCCCAGGGTGCAAAGTTGGGAGGTATGATGCATGTAAAAAGAAGTTGTATACAGCCACCTAGTCCTGCCCACTATGATACACAGGAGCTAGTAAGAAAGTAGGGGAGTAACTTATGACATCATCATGCAGGCTTTGGCCACAGTTGTAATGTAAGACTGGCTGGAAATTTTGGATGATGTTGCATCATGGGAAATATTCACAAAATGGAGCATATGATTGATATATGTGTTTATTTTAAATGACCAGGTTAAGTGGTAGTGTAGCTTTAATGTGTCCCCCCTACCTGCTGCTTTACCTCATTGCAGGGGAAGGGACATTCCTGCTGCAGCTGACACCCGGCACTCATACACACGTTGCGCGAGGGCCGGAGCTTGCAGTCTCTTATAGTGAGGTTTGAAAATACATACATTATGAATCAAATACTTGGTGGAAAATAAGCAGATTCAATCTACAAAAAAAACACAACAACTATTCAGCACACCAATAAAATAGTTCCTAATCAAATATAATGATCCGTTTCCTTTACCTAGCTATACAGTGTACTTCACAGCACTGCTCCTGGCTAAACTGCATGGAAACAAATACAGTAAGCTTCTTTTAGCCAGGGATAAGCAAGATACTAAATATGAATGACTTACTGGCAACAAAAAGAAAGGTTATACATCAAGTCCTTCACACAGTGCAATAGAGTTTATTTTTAACTCTTAATGCTCTTCCCAGAATTACTCATGCAAGCCCACCACATAAAATACACCTACAATATAATAGGCCACAGAAGTAGCCTCCTGTTTAATATATATATAAAAATGGAATGGGTCCTGACCCCCAAAAATGACCACTGGGATTTTACAGTGGAAAAATAGTATTTACATTTGGAACAAACATTCATGAGCGAATAGTGTTTCATGAGTGACCCTATTGATGCCAGCAAGTGTTTCGAATTCTATCCCATGGGGAAAAAGCACCAGATGCTGCAATGAGATGTCATTACAGTGTCTATAGAGAAGGCTTCAGTGTAACCACTGGCTATAGAGCTATAGAGCAGGTACAAATAAAGAACAAATATATAAAAGGCATCTGTTTGCTGAGCTCAAATCTGTGAATGTCTTTCTGTAGGAAATAGACTTTTTCCTTTGTATATACACACAAACACATGAAGGTTATACTGTTACTGGATTTCTGTTTAATGATAAAAATGGATCCAAGACTTTATATTTCAGCACAGTAATGTATTGAATGGTGGGGAATGTTACTTGCTGAAGGCAGTCTCTGGAATTGTCCTCTCTGCCTTTAGCTTCATTAATATCTGAGAAGCTCGTCAAAATCCCAATCATTTTCCTGAAGACACTTCTGAGACCACTCTACGTTCATTCCAGAAAACACAGCGAATGCTTGTACCATGTTGTGGGGTATCGGTGCCAAGGCGGGCACAGGGCTACTGGAAGGTGTGGGAGCCGGGGTGGCAAAGGTTTTGTGGATCTCCTTAGTAGTGGCATTCCTTATGAGCTGTTCATAGTTTACCAGAAGAAGCCCTCCATCACTGCCTGGTACAGCTACAAACACCCGAGAGAATGCATGCACAGGAACACTTGATTGACTGTCAGCTTCTTTAAATACTCTTGTAAAGAGACATCTCCTTACTTTTCTCCTAGCCCGCAATGGATATCAGCCAGAGTCAAATAATAATTTACTGTCTCGCCTGCTCTTTGTCCCCAAGAATCACACACGACACAGTTGTAGGTACAGCAGTAAAACCAAGAACTTTTTGTTCCAGTCAATAGCAGGCTCTTTATACAGTAAAATATCAGATAACGTTTCATTAACCCTTTAAGGACCAGGGATTTTCCTGGGCCAAGGACCAGAGCGTTTTTCAATTTTTAATACGCGGTTTTTGAAACAATTTCCTCTCTCTCATTTAACGTACCCATACAAGTTACATGTTGTTTTTTAAAGGACAGTTAGAGCTTTCTTTTGATACCCTATACATAAAAATGATTTACATTTTAGTATTAAAAAATACATATAAAAGAGGAAATTTATGAGGGAAAAAAAGTTTTTCCCCATTATTTTCCCAATAATAAGCTACATAACTAGTGCAACACTAACCCACTTATCCCCCCCTAATTAACTAATAAAAACTAATTTTTATTTTTTTATTTTTTTTAACCTCTGTGTATTTAATTTATTTATTTTTACTTACAGGTCACTCTCTGTGCTTCACTATAAGAATGTGAAGCACAGAGAGTGAATTAGAGGCAAAGTCAGTGTGTGAACACACTGACTTTGCCATCTAATTTGTATGTTATCGCGGTGATCACGTTATCACCGCGATCACGTGCCCGGAAATGCACCGATCGGGTCCAGGAGCTTTGCCTCAGGTGCGAGGCTTAGTCCTGGACCCGTTGCAGACTAGCTGGCGGTACCCACGGAGCGCACTGCCGGCTAGACTGCATGACGAGTTAACTCGTCATAAGGTCGCTAATGCGGCGGCTCTTATGACGAGTTAACTCGTCATAAGGTCGGGAAGGGGTTAAACAATAGGTAATGTTGACAGTAAACAGTTAGACTTGCAGATTGCATAATTTGGCTTGGCCAGGCACCAATCGGAGGGGACCTCTAAAACAGCCACCAATCTGGACACAAGGTGCAGGCGGCAATGGCACCAGACACTTTTAATCCCTTTACCAAGGAGAGCCAATGGGGAACCTGCTGACGGAGGTGGCCTATAAGCGACCAATCAGAAAAGAGCCTACATTCCTAATGCTTCCCTGGGTTCTTCACAACTCTATTTACCACAAAGGAGAGCATTGTGTTTGAATAAGCATTAATATCCACAACAAATGAGTTGAGGTCATGTTGGGTACCTAGGGAGCTCGTTTAGAAAACCAACAAACATTCAGATACTTGTGCTTAATGAGTTTATTGCGAACAGTTGCATCTTTGATGTTCTTAACATTTCTGTTGTCCTTGAAATATCCTCCAAGGCTGCTGCTTCTAGAGGAGCTCTGACCTGCCTTGAATGCAAGTGAGCAGCAGGCTCCATCGTGGTTGACATTAAGCAAGCCTTGTCTATCTTCAGCATCGTAACAGTCATAATACTTCTGCAGAAATCTCAGAACTACCACTTTAATGTCATCACTTCCAACATAACTGCCCTTGGAGGGAGGAAGTGTTGTGGGAGTTTCAACATCAAAGGTTATTGGTGGTGGAAGATCATGTCCGTCCAGTGGCAGAAGCTTCGGAAAACGCCCTCGCACGGCACTGATGTAGGCTGCCTGAGCCCGAAAATGATCACAATGGTATTTCAAAGGATTGAACCATTGAACAGCCATTCTGCTTAATTCCAAAAAACCAGGCCTTTTCATAATTCTGTCCACAAGGAATTGTAATTTTGTGCCAAGCCTTCTGATCGTCGTTTGTCTCTACTTTGTTTTGTTGTGGGTTGTCAGAGTGAGCAGGACCACAATACTTTCCTTTCATGGCTTCTGGCCTGACATCTCGTCTTCTTCCCCCATGGATGTATGGACTGAATCGTGAATGTGATGAGTTATAGGCAACATTTCCCTCTTCATTGTCCAAACGAGAGCTGGGATTTGCTTCATATCCCCCTCCCTGATATTTGTGGGATCCATCAGCGAACATTTTAGCGCAAAAGGGTCCCCGCCCTTTATGTCTCTTATTGGAGGAACCGAAGAAATGGTCATCATGCTCGTTATAAAATCTCCGCTATCCAACATTTCAGAAAATGGCCAGGTTTATCGTTACTTTTCTTCCATGTGAAGGGCCTCCACACTTCTCTCCAGTGATAACCATCATGGAAACTGGCCCGAAAACTGTGTTACAAACTAGACATGGGCACAACACTGTCAAGTCATAGACGACACCAACATGATCTGCTCCAAAGTCACAAAGGGAGGCTGCGTGATGTGTGTTGTCGCGCATACTCTAAAGCGGATAATATGAGTCCCTTTTTTGTTTCTTTTTAGATACATTTCCGCCTACCTGTAACATTGTACATATAATTAGTCGTGTGGATATAATTTAATATCAAGTATCACTCCACTCTCTCTCACACACACACATTAACCAGAATATGAAGCTGTATTTAAAAAAAAAAAAATAACTAAACTGAATTTTTCGATTACCACTACTCCAGCATACGTTTCTAGCTAGCTTGAATATATTAAAAGCATGGTTATGAATAATTAGAAAAGTGCTTAAATCCTGCTCTCTTTTTGGAAATCTGTTGGACACCCAAGCTCTGCAATAGGGATTGAACTGGTAATTTTGACCCTCAATACTCAGGTTTAAATTAAGTTTCTATTTGGAAGGTACTATTTCGAATAATAATGGAGAACTCTACATATTTTACTAACTGTTGACCGAGCAACTTGACCATGGATGAGGCAGGCCACACACATTATTTGGTCTCTGTGGTATATTTGTAAAGTGTGCAAGATCTTTGGGTGCAAAATCCCAGATGGCCATTGGCAAGAACATTTTAAGATGGCAGGACCATCAATCATCAAGTCACCAATAACGCCTCTCCAATCAAAGAT
The DNA here is from genome assembly GCA_036172795.1 of Pelodytes ibericus. Classification (NCBI taxonomy): domain Eukaryota; kingdom Metazoa; phylum Chordata; class Amphibia; order Anura; family Pelodytidae; genus Pelodytes; species Pelodytes ibericus. The sequence goes on along the minus strand of CM069858.1, from coordinate 183,991,507 downwards.
AATAAAAAAAAGTAAAATGTGAGCTATTAAGCAAAGAAGCCTCTAAAATATTAGATTCCAAACACAATAATAATTTTAAAAAAAGTAAATGATAGTACATTTGTTAAAGTGAGGGCTTGACACATTGAATTTGAATTTATGAGCCAGCCAAAAAACGTAGGAGCCAGACAATCACGCAAACATTGACACACACACACACACCTCACATACACACACACCTAGGTCTAATTTCCTGGTAGCCATGGGGTTTGTCGAGCCCTGCATTACCCTGGTGGGTTACTGCTTGGGGTAGGGTAGGTGTAATCTGCAAAGTTATCCCTAACCTTCCAAGAGTTAACCCTAAACCTTACTCTCACTGTAACCAGTCATGTTATATGTAAAGAAACATTTATGTAAAAAAATATAATGTAGTATATTACATAACATTTAGTATCTGAAAAGCATGTACTTTGATTTCTATATACTTGTTTACGTATAATGTTTCTCTCTTGTGCGGGGAGTATGGGATGTTTCAGTGTGCCCAGTACTAACACAGTGTACTGCAAGCTGCTGTCAGAGGTCAGAGAGGTTACACTGTACATTTGGTTAAATGATGGGATTTTTACATCCAACTTGATCTGATCCAAAATAATAACAGCCCTTATCAGGAGCTAATTCTTCATTTACATATGTGGGGAGATTGAAATGAATGGATCATTTATGATAAAACAAGGACAAACATATATCTAAACACCCAACATTATCTTCATTAAAGTGCCCCTTCTGTCCCCTGCCAAGATGCTCCTTTGTAGATGATCACGCAGATGCTTTCCTTAAGATCTGGAGAATAATCTGACATTTTCTAGAGGACAAGCATTTTATTATTTGTAATTATTGGTGCTTCAGAGAAAATTACCCCCATTATACTGGGGCCAATACGAGCGATCTCTTCAAAGGGGCAAGCCTAGCACACTGCATCCTCCAAGCATGAAAGGGCTCCCTCTAATCAGGATAATTAACTCTATGTTAATGTGCTTGGATGGAACCTTACAGGTGTTCCCAATATACACAGGATAAAATGTATAACACAAAGGAGGTTTAAACGTCCAGGCCTGACTGTTTAGTGAAATGTTATTGCCTGTAATTATCCGCTCTTCAAAACTGAGCACATTTTCTCCATAGAATTGAACACAAAACAGTAAGAAAAGAGCTGCTGTAAATATTCATATGATCTGCTGTGTAACAAATTGTACATAATTATACTAGGGGACCATACTACATTTCATTCACACATGCTTATATAAAAAATCCATACTTCAGGGCTGCCTTGAGTAAAATGAAGACTGCAGACATTTTAATTGTATTTGATGATCTACTCACTACAGCTCCAAAGTATGTGTTTTTATAAATGCCCCTGAATAAGCAGACATGTGACCACCTTAAATTATATGTTTAAATATATTGGCATAAGAGAGATATACACTGATCAGCCATAACACTATGACCACTGACAGGTGGCAAGCCAACGTAGATAGTGTAATGCTTTGGACAATGCTCTACTGGGAAACCTTGGGTCCTGTCATGCATGTGGATGTTACTTTGACACGTACCACCTACCTAAACATTGTTGCAGACCATGTACAGCCTTTCATGGAAAGGGCATTCCCTAACGGCATTGGCCTTTTTAAGTAGAACAATGCACCCTGCCAAAAAGCAAAAGTGGTTCAGGAATGGTTTGAGGAACACAACAACAAGTTCAAGGTGTTGACATGGTCTCCAAATTCCCCAGATCTCAATCCAATCGAGCATCTGTGGGATGTGCTGGACTAACAAATCTGATCCATGGAGGCCCCACCTCACAACTTGCAAAACGTATGGGATTTGCTGCTAATGTTTTGGTGCCAGATACCACAGCACCCATTCAGAGGTCTGTGGTATCTGGCACCATCTTATGTCTGATGGGTGTATATTTTATGATCATAAGGCAGTCCACTGGAGCCAAGAAGTTTTTTATCCATAGAGATTACTATAAACGAGTACAAGAAGTTGGTTACAGCAGTAAAACTATACAAGCCAGAGAAACTAGCCAAATACCTAGTCAATCTAGACAAATAAAGTGGTTGCCTGATTTTGTGTGGATGCCACACAAAAAAAGTTTTTAAAAAAAAATCAAGATTTGGTTGCATTGAATATATCCAGTATTATAACATTTTGTTTCTCAATTATCAGAGTGTTACTTAAAAAATGACGCCCCACTTTGATCTTCAGTTACCAACCAGCCAGTAGTTATTGTTGTTACAAATGTAGAGCTCGGTGGGACCAGCATGATGGGAGAATACCAGCTGAGTGCCAACTCTAACTACAGGGCTATGATCAGTAACATGTAGACCTGTCTGCAGTCTTCACGTTATTCAGTGCAGTCCTGAAAGATAACTGCATACTTGCCAACTTTCTTTTCTGAGGTGCCGGAATAAAAAAAGTGGCGAGTACTAACGGGATGTAACCCCACCCCATTAGGCCCTGTTCTGTGACCCCGCAGCACTGAGCTCCAGCCTACCCAATACAGATACTGGGACACTGGAGATCCTTTTGCTGTGTATGTCTGCCAGACACACACAGTTTAAATGCAATGCTCCTCATGTAAAGGTTTAGTGCCCAACAGACCCAAATTTGATGGGACAGGACCCATAATAACAGGACTGTCCCAGCACGTTCAGGATTGTTGGCAACTGTCACGGGAATAGGGCTGCAGAGACTTATTATGCGGAAACCCTTTGTTTTTTCATTTACCCCTTCCTGAGAAGAGAATATCACAACCCCTGTGTGCCCAGGTTTATCCCAGTTTCCCTATTCCTTCCGTTGAGGATGGGTGTCCCCTTTCCCTGCGGCGCTTGTCCAGCCTGCTGGCGGCATTGGGATTGCTGAGCATCACCACAGCTGCCTGCACCTGACTTGCGGACAGAAGGATTTCCCTGGAACTCTTGGGCGGATCACTAATCTGTTGTGATCCTCAAAAACTTCAACCACCTGTCGATCCTCCATATAAACTCCGATCAGAGCACATGAGGGAATATCCTGGGTTTGCGGCTGCCCCATTAGAGGAACCAGGAGCACCCTGTGTTCTGTACAACAGGGTGCCAGGAGAAGGGGCCTGGCAGGCATTCAGAGTATTGATCACAGGAGGGATGGGGAGGGGAAATCATTAAAATGTGGTTATTCAGTTACATGTTTGATGGAATTATGTATGTATAAATACAAGTCAGGTCAATAAATGTTATTCCTGTTTTACTCCAACACTGGCGTTGTCTGGTGATTGGGGTATAGTGTGATATCCAGCAGTGTTTGAAGGAGACACACAGTCAGGGTGTCAGCTAGTATCATCAAAACATCTAAGTAATTGCATTATATTTCCTTGAATAAAACATTGGTGTAGTCATCCTACGCCTGTTGTGTTTTTTTTTATATTTCACAGTTTAGACTATAATGAGTAGTAAATAAATTGGGGGTTACGATACTGCAGTGCAAATATCAGGTGTGACAATGCAACTCACATGCTTTGATTGATCCTCATACAAAATATTCAGTTTATATCACTCTGGAACCAGTGTGTAGCTAACCAGCAAAACACAGAGTACTCCATTAACATTAAAACATGTTTGGAGAATAAATTCATACACTGATACAACCAGTAAAATATGTAAACAATGAAACCAACTCGATATATGGGAGAATATGGTTCGCCAGGAGCAAGCTAACAGCTTCTGAATGGGAAACAATGTCCCCACTAAAGGGAGGGCTTGTAAAATATGTATAGGTTTTAGAAGCCAAGAAGACAAATTTAGGAGCCAACCTAGTAATTCTTAGGAGCCAGGGGTAAAACAATCCAAAAAGTTAGGAGCCAGCAATAGTGATTTTAGGAGCCATAATTAAAGATGCTGGCTTCTTTGGAAGCTGAGATAACACTGGGCATTTCTCTATTTTAAGCTGCATTGTATACACATTACATAAAGAATAATGGTGCTTGGCATCACTTTTCCACAAGCTGTTCTGCAGACTGTTCTTGGGTTTATTCTGGTGGCGAGTGTAATCAATAAACGGCCTCCATAAACCATTACAGTATCACCATATACATGTGGTATATTTACCTCAAACACACACCTTTTCCCAGTGTACAGTATGAGATTTACCAACAGAAATTTAGGAAGACATTTAGGGGCTGTGTTTACATAATAGGGATATTTCTCAGTAATATTTTTGCTTCTGCTACTCTTTATTGTCCCTTGGTGAGCACACATCATGTGTTATGTAATACAAAATAACGCAAGAGTATAATTATGGAGAATTCTAGTGCAATACAGTGATTTAAAAATGGCATTTTATGTTACCTTTTTCATATATTGTCTGCCATGAAATCCTTAAACAATAAATATATTTTTTTCTATTGTGATGCACTATTTTCTAATATGGACCCTGTAGTGGGCGCTAGGTCTCAGAGGAGGAGGGTGACACAGATAGAGTATAGGAATATAGCAAAAATGTTTTAAATTAGTATAAAAATAACATACATTTGAATAAAAATGAATTTAAAAACAAGTATATACACCAGACATATATAATAATAAAGAGTATATCTTATCTACACAATATGTGGAGCTCCATTTTGCATGTCACATATGGTTTAGATAAGATATATTCTTTATCTATTTATATGTCTCGTGTACACCATTGTTTTTAAATTCATTTTTTATTTATTCTGTATGTATGTTTTAATAGTACCACATTTGTTATACTAATTTAACACCACAGGCAAGTGCCCACCACAATGTCCCTGCTAGAAAATAGTTATATTTATTAAGGATTTCATGGCAGACAGTATATGAAAAAGGTTTTAAAAAATGCCATTTTTAAATCACTGTACTGCACTACAATTCTTCATAATCATACTATGATTAGACTCTTTTGAACCATTAGTGGAACCGTGTTCACTGCTGGTGGATAGCGGCAGCTCACACACTCTGTCTTCTATATACTCTGTATCTTTACTCACTATTGGCACCAACTTATTCCTTACAGTATTTGATGCACTATTTTATAGCCGCAGTAATATGCATATGAACAGACACTAATTATATCAAAACTGCACCACTTTACTCACAGAAGTACGTTTACATATCTAATCCTCCATTGTAAAAAAGTATTCCAGAATAAGGGCCCTGCCATCCATGTAAGACAAACGCTCCAACCTGCTATCTGGCCTATTTCTAATAGTGATTATCTAGTTATTATCGGTTTAAATTACGTTTTTATACTGACTATGATCTATTTAGATATGTCTTCTAATAAATGAAAGTCGGGGGTAACCAAACCAGTATACAAGACTAATCACAATGTAAACATAGCCTATTTAAATAAACCTCCATTTCTGTGAAATGTGAACTCTTAATGCAAAATGGTGTATCCAGTATAAACAATCTGAGTTGAGATCTACTTTTACCTCAATAAATTAAATCTGTTTTATTCTGTGGCGGTCCCCTTTTTTTGTCTGCAATTAGCTAGCTTTTTTTTGTTTTAGGATATTATGGGAATTAACAAGGCCCCACAGTCTAACATTTGAAATGATGGATTCAGATGTATTTGGTTTCTGAAAGGAGAGTACGACTGGTGAGATATTTAGGGATTTCATATTCTAATGTGTTATTTTTGGTTTTGATCTAACATTTATATAAAAAAAAAAAAAAAACGATTAAACCAAGCAGGAGGATGAAAAGTCTGAGTATTAGGGCGCAGTTGATAATCATATATCTTGATCTCAAATACTGATTCTTACATACATAGACATACACGAGGCCAAAAATGCCCTTTTAAATAAGAATAGTCACAAAATGCCGTCCTGTAATGATTTCTACCACTTTCCTGCAATGCTAATTTTCCAGACGCATACTGTAACAAGGAAAATCATGGTTCCGATACGCTCCACGCCACTTGTATCCATACCAAACAATATAAGCAGAATCTCAATGGGCATCATATCAGCAACTGGGTCCGTTTTAGGAGGTTTAGGGCCATATTTATCAAGGCAAAATGAATGCTATTTTTTTGTTTTAGTGTTAATTTTGGAGCAAACTGCCATAGCAATTCACTGGTTTCCATGGTTATTACTGAAATGTTAGCAATTTTCCTGAAATAGCACCAGTTTTGTCTTGATAAATATGGCACTTAGTTTTTTAAACATGTCTGGTACAAATTTCATTTTTTCTTTATATATTATTTCATTGTACAGGTGGATAAATACACACACATCCCTAAAATCACTGTACTTTGTTAAATATTGGATTTACCCACTTTGTAGATTTTATAAACAAAATCTTTTTTGATTAATTAAAACATGCTTTTAGTCCTGCTGTTTTGATTTTACTCCAGTAATCACGAGTACAATAAAATATTACATTTTCCAAATGTTTAATTTCCAATATCTGATCAAAGCATTGCTGAAAGCTGCTTCAAAGCCACTATATTCTTGTAAATACAAGATCATACATACATAAGGATCTCCTCAATAAAGAACCAACTGCAGAGAGCAGAGATGGGAAATTTAAGGCCAATGTAGCCAAGTTTGAAAAATTCTTCAATGCAGGTGAATGGGAGAATTCTTCCAATTCAGCTACTTTGGTCTTAAGTTTGAAATTTCCATCTCAATTCCCTGCAATTCTCTCTTTATTGAGTAGACCCTATAAACGTGGTTTCTCTAAATGCAGTGCAAATGAGGGTGACTTCCTCCACCTCCGAATATGTCAGAAAGTTACTCCATCTATATCTATGTGGCAGGATGTACACACAAATAAACAAGAATAATAATGTGTCAAAAAAGGGTTTTGCAAAGAACTTGTCTTCCAATTAAACCTTTATGATTTCATTTTATTTCATGTTATTGTTACAATATACAATATCAGCAGGCTTGCTTAGCTAACCAGATTGGACATCTATATCAGAAAAGGGTCTTTAACAACCAAATTGTGATGCCAACCATCTGTAAACATACAGAAAAAGCTAAAATTGAGCTTGTCATTATAGAAATTTTGGTTGTCAGTGAAATGTATTTAAACGTTATTAGATAGGCAGACATTTAGCATTTGTATTAATATAACATTAAATATTCTATCGTCAACAATCATTGGCACTAGCTTAATAAATGTCACTTTTAATTAAAAAAATAGTTTGCTGTCAGCATTAAAAAAAATTCCATCAGTTGGCAACCCAAAGGCATGGACTGTTATTATTATTATATTTAAAGGTGTTAACTATTGCAGTGTCAGACTTTTTTTTGTAAGTTTACAATTTTTGGTAGTATATAAAATGACTGGATTTTTCAGCTACTTTCTATTTGTTGGTTTGGAAGTGTATACTTAAGTATATATGTTCTAGTAAATTAACCACGCCTAAGTGGCATGATTTTATATATATCTGTATACACACATTTATTTTTTATAAATAGGGAGCTCTCGCTACCAATCTACTTATTTGCATCACTTTTGAATGAGCATTACACAAGCTATTTAGCAATTACTGAGATGTGTGTGGTGTATGTTGTGAATTTACTGCAGCTATGTAATCTTTAGAATTGTATGTGTTTCATTGAGGATTATTTATAAAAGTTAATTCTGGGGCAAAGTTCTGAAAGATGTGTAAACTGCAGTAAGTGAACATCCCACTGGTTTCTATGGTGACTGCTGCACTTTTAGAACTTGGAATTGACTTGTATAAATAAATCCCACTGATGATCCTTTGGCAATGCAACGCGAGTGCCATAGGTCATCCATCACTATTGTATAATGTAGCACATCCTACGCATGTAAACATTGTCTGCCTGTTTCTCCTCCTCCTGATCACTGAGTCCCCACCTCCAGGCCTCTCACCTCATACCCGCCTGTACTCCTCGGGCTGGCCCCTGGGCTCTGCTCTCTCCTGTCTTCCGCTTCCCGACCTGATCCCGGGGAAGATGCACTGGAACTTGGCCCTGGTCCCAGGCTCCCCGTAGGCCCGCTTTCCTCTTCCTCTGGGAAACGACCGGACTCCACATCCACCTCCGGCTCGTCGGCAGTATCTAGGCCGGGGGAGGCCGAGCGGTAGCTGGATGTGTCGCTGAGTAGGTCGGGGGAAGCGGCAGGTCTGGCTGGTCCGTACAACTCCCGGCTGCCATATAGCTTGGCCAGGCTTTCCGCTGCCTTCACCACCGGTCTGAAAGCGGAGATGTAGCGGAGTTTCCGCGGGGTTAACGGCTCTCCGGCTCGCCCTTCATCTCCAGACCTGTCCTCCTCTGGAACCCGGCCCTGGGTCTGCTCCTCCGCACTCTCCCCGCTCGGTTCGGCTTCTTCGGAGTCCACTCCGGAGGCCTTGGCTGCGGCCTGCTGCTGTGCTAGCCCAGGGTAGGAAGGGACTGGCAGGGCTCCCGCTGCCGGCCAGAACACGGGAAACGGCGGGTACACGGAGTCCTTAGAGGTTGGGGCCGTGGGCCAGAAAACTCCTGGAAGCCCCGCGGCCTTGCCTGCCTCCGCGCCTAGTCCGTCATCTTTCTTGGCGCACAGGCCGAAGGCCGGGAAACCGTACGGCGGTGGTGGAAAGAGTGGCGGCGCCATCTTGTGCAGTGAGAAGCCCTTACTGGGCACCGGGATAAGCGGGAAGCTTCGAGCTGCCGCTTGGGCTCCATCTTCCTCTCCGGCGGCTCCGCGCAGGCTCTTGGAGGGAGGAGGTGGAGGCGGCGGGGCCAGTTCCAGGTGCTGGCGGGACGATGAGGAGGAGGCCGGGGATGGGAAGGCTCTCTTTCGAGTGCCGCCGTTGAACATGGCCTTAACGTCCTCCCAGGAGTGGGCCAGCTCCTCCGAGGCTGTCGGGTCGCTGAGCCTCAAATGCCGCCTCCAGCTGTTGAAGTTGGCGGCGTCGGGCTGGGTGTATTTGGAGTCCGGGGCGCGGTGCGAGTGAAATATGAACTTGTTGGGGGAGAAGTAGAGGCCGCAGTAGCCGCATTTGATGCACTTAGCCCGGGAGCTGTTGTAACGGGCGGGGATGAAGCTCCCCCGGCAGCCCCAGGCACATTCATGCACCACATCGAAAGCAAAGTTTTCGGGTAATTTGGGCGGCCGGTGCTCCCCGAGGAAGGACTTGCACAGTCGCTCGGCCTCCCGCTTAGTGATCATGCCACAGCGGCGTGAGGAAATAGGCATGGCCCCTGCCCGGCGTAGGATCTCCAGCTGTACCGGGGTGCACTGCACGCAAGTGATGCCCAGGGCCACCCGCCGGTTGTGGATCTCGTTGTAGCTGTAGCTCTTGAGCAAGGTGTTAGAGATCTGTGCCAAGCACAGCCGCTCCTGCCCGTCTATTACCAGGGACACGATAGGCACTCCGTACAGGGAGGTCTCCCCCACTTGGTTGGGTTTTAGAGAACCGGAGAAAGGCTGGGTGTCTTGGGGTGGCTGGTGCTGCTTGGGGGCCGGAGGGGAGCTAGGGTCCCTCTGGGTACTAATCCCATCCATAGTGGCTCCTCTGGAAGGAGAGAGAACACAGTGACATTAGAAAAGTACCAACAGATACATCATAAACATGCAATGTAACGAAATACAAGTGAATTCTACAACAATGTTCTAAATGTGGAGCTGTCACTATGGAAAAAAACAGGATAGTCCTACTGAACCTTCCACTTTTAGAACTTTGCCCAAATGTTCTGTATACATAAACCTCGGCCTAAATATACCTAAATATAATTTTACTCCATTGAAAACAAAGTAATGTTGAGTTAGGACAGCGGGGCAGATCATACAGCGCATTTGTACAGGGACACTATTTACAATGAACATATCAATCTAGTTAATTTATAGCATTTGTGCCTGGAGATGATATAAAATAAGACATGGAATGATCCTGAGGAATTATTCACCTTAACCAAAAGTTGTTGGAAGAATGTGCTTAAAGAACACTAACACAATCACTTTAAATCTGTATATATATATATATGGCTTTAGACGGAGTTGTACTTATACTTTGGTAAATTTATATTCTACACAGCAGAGTATTAAAGCTCAAAATTCGAAAAATGTCGACATATGCTTGATGTGGCCCCGTTACAGTCCCACTATGTGACAAATGTGAGGGGTCCACTGACAGTGGCCAGAGTTGCTACACTCCAGTCATTCAAATTTCATCCAGATTGTTCATCACTGAATCGGCTTCACGCAGATGCCAAAAGATCTTGGACATCATTTTTCGGTCAACTTAACAGGGTAAATCAAACACGTTGACAGAGTCCCTAGCGCTGCCTGAATGATCAGTTTCTACCCTCTTTTACTTATCCTCTATAAACCATCCAATATCTCTGGGCCACATCCTACCTCACTCATCATCTTTCCCACGGATGGCTTTCACCAATCATACAGTAAAATAAAATTTACCCGCTCAGCCATACACCAGCCTGTCATCCAAAACTAAAAGAAGCCTTCTCCACAAATATTAACCCACCTGTCTGACCTCCCGCTCACCTTCCTTCACAAGAAATGATCTCAGGCTGACTAACCTTTGGCACACTAGCCGTTATAGTCTTTCGAAAGATGCTCAGCTGTACAATCTGTGTGCTGAGCATTATGGTAAACTAGTCTATAACATACTGAGTGCCAAAGGTTAGCCGTCACTGGGATAAACAAAATTATTGTAATACCTCTGTATGGACTATTTATGTGTTAACTGGTGGTCCCTAGGTGTGCTCAGCACCCCCATCCATGTATATTTCAAGGCTGTCTACATGTGAGGCTATCAGTCTCTTGGTTGCTGCACTTTACATCGTATGTAAGGTCTGAGTAGCAGAGCTCAGAATGGAAATGATACAAATTTGTATACACATTATGTGCTATTCTGCATGTAGCTGCAGGGATTATAAATAATTATAGAGGATACTAAAGACATGTTTTAAAAAATGAATAAAATACTTATGGTGCACATGAGAATAAAATGGAAAGCTGCTAATCAAAATAGAATAGACAGGAAAACGAGAATCGCGAAATGAAACAAACTTCGGGAAGACAAGGGAATAGAAGCAAATTTATCACAGTATAAAAAGGGAAAATCAGATAAAACTGGCCAAATTTAAATAAACACCACTAAAAGCTTGTATGATCTCAAATATGTACATATATCTACAGATTACATTGTATTTTAGCATATACATTAAAAGTGTTTTTGAGCTAGTATGTAATTGTTCAAAAAATAAATAAAATCCGAATAAAAAAACAGCAATTACCAAAAATGAATTTATGAAAAGGTATAATTTATAATGACATTTTTCTCAGTCAATGAATTTCCTCAAATAAGACTGTTGGTTTTTGCCGTATTGGTTTTATAGAATTATTTATTTCCTGCATATTGTATTTATTTAAAGACTCTTTCTGGACTTGTATTTACAAACAATTAAACAGTGCCGTTTTGTTCTGGGTATTTATACTTTATTATATTCTAGATTTAAACGCCAGAATGTTTGGAATCTGAAACATTCTATATTATAGAGTAGACCCCGGTGGTTTAGACAGGAGGTTGCAGACCCAAATATTACCCTTACTACAATCACACAGGGTGGCAGATGGGCAGGTAGTGTCTACTGGGTTAGTACACCTCCCTCTGCCTGGGGCTGTAGGGCAGAGATGGTAAGTTCTACATCCCATCAAGTCCATTATTACTGTACTGCAAGTGGACATTGGACAGAGAGCCTCCTACTGTGACAACTGCCTCAACTTGTCCAGAACGGCTAATGTCAGTACACTGTGTAAGCATAATGGGTACCAACTCCAGAACTAACATTTTTAAGTCGAGTTTTAAATCCCCCAATCATTGTCTGGTAACAGCCCTGTTTTCCTGCTTCGTGGTCAGATCTAGTACCCCCTCGTGATCCCATTTACTCTTTGGAAATCAGCTGATGATCTGATACATTTGTACATCTTCTGTTTCGATACAGTTATTATCAGGAGAGTCCGCTGGGTGACTAAAGATATGAATCACTTTCCATAATGTCATTTGTACACTTAAGATGCAGTCCTGATTGAATGTCCTGTCCAGACAGTAGGTCATTTCTGATCATGCCCGATTCTTCTCTCCGGACCAAAGCACTTCACCCTTGATACCCAGTTCTGCCCAGGCATTAACGTATTAAATAAAATAAAAATTATAGACTGGCATCGACTCCCCCAGCATCTTGACCAATGACTAAACTTTAGGACTCAAGCTGTTACGAATAACTGTCCCCAAGATGCAATAAAGATGGCTGAGCATCTTGGAAATTCTAGTTCACAATCAGAAGTGCCTCACTGAGCTCAATTCCGCCTTGAACCTGTCTATCATCCACAGAATATCTTGTTAGTTAGGATCCTGTAATATCCAAACACAAGTTTCAGTCCACATACCCTGTGCTGTCCAGACCGAGGCTTTCTGCTCCTGGCTGTTTATTTATACTGCCCAACTCCAAACAAACCGTAATTGCTCTCAGTTGTCATGTTCAGTCATACATATAATTCACACGTGTATCGTGGTTATACAATGTTACACAAACACCATCCGCAAGACAGCTGTACCATTTGGGATCTCGCTCTGAACAGAAGCGAACTATTCCAGAACACAATAGGAATTGATCATTATATTAACATAACTATTATTAAAGTGTTAGATTCACATAAACCTACTTCGAATGTCGTTCTTTTAAAATGATTATAAAAAATGTTTACTATTATTATTTTTGTGTCACTTGTTTTCTTTGTTGTGTGCTATCTTGTTTAGATAGGATTTCCTCTGATCTGTCTTTCCTAATTAATTAAAGTGGTTTAGAGTAGCCGTATTAGTCCAGTGATGTCTTGTAATACCCTTTTTATTTTTTATATTGGACGATCAGTATTTTGGAACTACAAGCTTTTGGGAGTCCTCCCTTTATCAAGCCAAAAGCACCTCTGACCAACAAAAGTACAAAGTAAAAAAAACAACAACAAAAAACTGGTTAATTCTTACAACTATATGTACATAACAAAGTCATTACAAAAGTAAAAACTCACAGGTTAACTGTGTGTTGTACTTTGTTGGTCAGAAACAATTTTGAATTGATAAAGGGAGGACGACCAAATGTTTCTGTTATTTTGTGTCTAATTAATTAAAAACACATCCTCGCAAATTTTCCGATCAAATTCGAATTAATGTATAAGAAACCAAAATATATTGTGTGGAAATAACTAGATATTAAGATGTTTTTTATTTTATTATTTTAATTATTTGTGGTGTTCTCATTATTATTTGCATCCGATTGTTATTGTATTACCTCTGTCGTTTTTAATCCGTTTTGTGGCTGTTTTTCTGCAATTCCAAATCCAGATATTCGTCCTTTTAAAGCCTTCTACAAGGGATAATCCCAGAGAAGATTAGTTTATTTAACTGTACCAATTGTAAAAGACCAACACGGGCAGAACGGGAGAGATTCCGCTTAATAAAGCGGCTTATCTTAAAGAGATCACATAATGAAGGAGATTTCATTGTAATTACATAGAATAAGATGTGTGTGCAAGACACGCATGGATTTCTCTCGATGGGCACGATCACAGTGTCCTGCTACCACCCAAGGGCTACGCTGATGGTCAAGATTTCCCAAAATAGTGTGAGAATATAAAGTACCCCAATAGAAGAAGTCTGACTGAGGAGAGAAATAAAGAAGGCTCCTTTAATCTACCATAAACTAATGCCATAATTAAATGTAGGGGGACGATTCTTTGGAATAAAACATAGTAAATTAAATTCAAAATACAGCACCACAATATCATAACGGTTAATCCTCTTATATATCGAATATTTCCATTGTTTAAACGTTTAAGAGTTTGATGTTGATCCTTTACAAGACATAGTTGAAAACGAAAAGATATGTCAATGTAATCATCCTGGTAAAATATTTTAAAAATACAGAAATTGACATGTGTCAAACAGTATCGTTGTATTCGCCGGCGTGATGGAGTTTCTTACCTTTGTGTACTTTCACAGGCTCCTGCGTGTCCCACTGTATCCAATATTTCGTCCAATGTCACCCCCCCAAAACACGAATTTATGGCCCCAGTGGCCAGGACATGGAGGCTAGAGCAGGGGTGTTCTCTACATGAGCTGGGGATCCGGCAGAGTAGGTGTATTGGTCCACACAGAGCGTCCTGAAGATGCAGCTGATCCGAAGACTCACAAGGATCCAGTGACAGCTCAAATAATAGGGAGGGGACTCCACTTAGCACTGACAAATTTATTTTAACCCCTTGTCTGCTGGATTCTTCACCCACAAGCCAAGCAGCTCAAGGTGGGCTCCTTCCAGAGGGAAGAGAAAGACAAGCTGGAAATCCAAGAGGTAAGTGGAGAGATTATTCACCTGTGAGTGTTTATCAGATACCCCCCTCCTTTTTTTCTCCCCTGAGGCTGGGGGGTTGTTGATGCACCCTCTGCTGTAGGACTGAATGTGATGTAGTCATTGTGCAGGACCCTTTAAATCTGCTGTGTGTGAAAAGTGTAATCATGAAGATGATAATTATTACTAATTAATTGCTGGATAAACATAAGAGGATTCGATCCACTTCTCCAGATCTCTCTGATAGTTTATGATAGAAGAGAATTAGCAGTTCTATGTTTGAGGGAGGCTGGTGCGAAGTGGGGCAGCCTGGGGGCAGATCTAATGGGAAAAAAAGGCAAACAAAATAATAATATCACAAACAAACATACACACAGCATTAGTGCAAATACATACTACTGACTTCTCTGCTGGGTCCATAAGCCACGCAGAATAAAGTGTGTGTTCCTCTAGAAACCTTATATTTATAAAATAAGCCTTATATTTTAAATGTTGCTTATTTATGGATAAACTATTTTATCAGAAAGAATACATTAAGATTACTCCTGAGAGAATAAAGCAACGTTGCACATATAAACCGAGTTTTCAAAAAATCTAATTAAACATTAATACAATTATTGATCTGATATATTACATTAAACAACTATTCCAAATCAACTACTGCTCTTACTCACTTCGTACCCACACTTATTATTAATAATAGTTCTCTCATATAATCGGATATTCCTTTCTTGGCCCCTTATTGTGTGTATTTTTCTTTATGAAATACCACCTCTTACATTGCTCCCAGGACCCCCTGATCTGATACACAGATAAAACTATACTCAACTTATGTTTGGTGCAGGATGGGTGTAAATTACTTGCAAATAATTTCACTAGGGACATTAAAACCACAAACCCCAGTTATCTTCATAAATATATTTCTACTTTTTTTCTTTATATGTAATTTAATTTCTATTTTCCATGATCTTTACAGAAGCTCATTGTCCTCTTCTCCAACCATAACTGACCCCACTGCACCGGATCTCCTCCCTGACTTCAAACACTATCTGATGTTTGTTTGTTTAAATAATTATGTGTTTTGATCATCATGCTAATCCCAGAGGGATAATATAACTATAATATTTCTATTTTACATTACAAATATTAAGATGTTTAACAAAATCATTCCCCTTAAATAACCTCCAGCACACAATACCCCTAATATCCCAATCAGGATAAAAGGACTCCTCCTAACAAAGGCCCCCGAAATATTCCCCAAAAACCCGAATTATACTGCATGAAATGCACAGAGATCTCTTGGGGTAACTTTCTGTATTTATGATTGAACGAAATGTGAAATATAATAATAAAAATAATACAATTGTAATATAGATATTTGGTCTGATGCACCCAGAATAAAGTGTTGTGATGGAGTCTGGGCTTCTCTGGTACAGAGATCATTTCACACAATATTGACTGTTTTTATTTCTTCACACAAAGCAAAATATTTCCCCCAAATCCCTAAATTCAGGTCCAGCTTGGTGTTTTGAGAAACCTACACCCCGGGCGTTTTATAAAGCATTGTGACATTAAGAGCACTTAATGGACACGTTAATTAAACTGTAATTAATCATACTGTCCGGACTAAATTTGAACAATTACACTAATCAAACAGAAGTTAATATCGGTCAGATCATAGCCCCAGGCATTCACTGCTGTTCTCGCTGAATCCCCACTAAACCAAACCGAGATGCATGTTACTATATATAATATATATTGTGTTTAGAGGGGCAGTGCTCCTCATACAGTGCATCATCCACTGTACATCATATATCATTATTTTTTATTATTGCTGATTGAATAGGAGGGGAAGACTATGTTTGGGGGTAAATTGTGGTCTGAAAACAGATATGATCAGAACAAATTGGAGCATTTGATCACTAATTGATGATATCATACATCTCAGGAACCCTGCTTATTTTTATACCAACTTAGAATAGTGCTGATTTTATTGCATAATTCACTATTTCACTAAAAGTAATAAGAGTGGTGGGTGTATATACACACACACATAAAGCGTGTATATATATATATATATATATATATATATATATATATATATATATACACACACACACACACACACACACACACACACACACACACACACACACACACACACACACGCTTTATGTGTGTGCACATAAATGTATATATATATACATATATTAAATATTTTACATTTACTCAATATATGTATACATATGTATATAGGTATGCACAAAAACAAATCTATATTTGCATATATAGATACACGTAATATATTTAATTGCATACTAATGATCTATAGCTTATTATTCAATTTCTAATAAGATACGGTGATAATGATAACATGGTATATATTCGTTTTCCCAGCTGGGGTATGGGGCAGGGGTATAATGATGTAGTTAGACCCCCACAGTAAAATGGGAAGGTGGGGGAGGGAGGTGAAGTCCAGGGCCATGTCCTCTCCAGACTGTCACAGATCTCCAGATGTACAGTTTCTAGAGTGGGAATAAAGGGGAACTTGATCCAGACCTGGGATTCAGGTTTCAGAGCAGCCGCCCGGCGTCCTCCATCCCATGATTACCCTGCTCTCCTGTAATTATAGCATTGCTGTGAATTATTTAGGGACCTTGCGAGGGGTTGTGTCAGGGTGCTGACAGGAGCCTGGGTGCCCTATGTAGGGTCCTCACACCTCCCATGTCTGTAATTAGACTTCAGTCTGCTTCTCTCCTCAACTTTCCCTTAAGATACAAGATCTCCAATCACCTGTCTGTGCCCTATAGTCGGAAACAAAAGGCGCAATGTGAGATGTACTAAAAGTCATTCTGAAAAGTTCTAAATGTGGTCTTTGCGCCACTTTTACAATTGTGCGCCAGGACGTATATGTTAATATAACCTCCAACCAGCGCTTTCGTTTCCTAAACGTTTTAATTATCATTAATTAAATTTCACAAAATTAGTTACATTTCTGTTTCACTATTATTATTAATTACATTTCACAATATTAGTTACAGCTGTGTTGCAATATTATTATTAGTATTATTATTATCATTAATACAATTTCACAGTAATAGTTACATCTGTATTTCAATATCATTATTTATACAATTTCACAATATTAGTTACATCTCTGTTTCACTGTTACTAATATTAGTTCAAGTCTGGCCCCTTTCGTATTCGGATTGTGCGGGGTAATACTGTAGGGATAATAGTTTAGCTCAGGCAGTGAATACAGGAATATGCTGGTGCGAATAATATTTGCAGCCAAACTAAGGAGGTTTTTCGGCCACAGAAACAGCTTGGCCCATCTGAACACGCTTTACCTGTGATTATTACAAATGAATAAATAATAATGAGATCACCGGAGAGGGGAATCGGAGAAGTGACCCCAAAACCTAATAGTACTTGATCTTTCCATGTCACAGTTCAACCTGAGGTCACACGGTACTGTGTGTGTATATACATACCTATATATATATATATATATATATATATATATATATATATATATATATATATATATATATATATTATATATATATATATATATATATATATATAAACACACACATCTATCAAAACATATGTGTGTATATATATACACATATATATATATGCCTATATGTGTATGTATCTTGTATTGTGTAATTATTAAATCATGTGTACATTCGAAATTTAAAACGTGGTGTAAAGAATAACACGTTTATTTGATTACCACTTGCCAATTTTCCAGTCTTTCCAATACATGTCGTTGTATTTATACTAAGCAATACATATAATTAACCTATACGGTATAATCCACATGCCTCAACATTTTTTTTTATATAACTTTATTTTTGTTTAGTGTAAATGTAAAGCTATTTATCTTCTAATTATTACATGATATGCATATTATTATATATAATTAAATCCCTATTTCGCAGAGGGGGTCTCAGAACCCGTGTATATACCAGGCCCAGTCTGCTGCAGAACCTCTTGCTAATAAATGCATTTCTAATTTCTGCATAAACCTAGCTCACCAAACAGTATGAGATGGGAACTGTGTAGCAATGTACTAATAATCCTTTCTAATACCCTGTCACAAGGAGATCCCAAAAACACTTGTCAAATGTAAAGTACTCAAGCCTTACCCAGACAGAGGAGCCCTAGAACTCACTAACAGCCCCCGGTGGTCAGTGGGTTAAATCAACATAGCAGATTTCATTTATTATATATTTATTAATATTGCACCACACCCTATATTTATATTCATTGCTTCTCAAATCAATCTGGAAACGGCATTTGATTAGAAAAAAAAAAATGATTTCCAGTATAATAAAACAAATGGTACCTGGCAAGGCACATGGGATGTACAATTGAAGTTATAGGGCTGATTGAAGTGTGATCAATCACAGAAACCCCATGAGAGAGGCCTGAGGCAGAGGGACACAGACACATCAGACCAGTGTATGAAACAATATATGCATGAACCAAGTGGTAAGATTATTATTCACACTATAATTATTATCATTATTATAACTACTATGAATTATAGCGCGCCAACATACTCAGTAGCGATGTTGAAAGAGGAAAGCCATACATATCATTGGTATGAGTATTACTGTCAAAGCCACGTGAAACGAGTTGTGATTGGTGTACAAACTCGTCTGGGGTTCGCTCACAGGAGGCACTATTGCTTACTATTGCCATCAATTATTTGCGAGTAGTAAATAATTGATGACATTTGTCGATATACCTGTTTGCTTGATCGAGTCAGAGATCTGAGCTCTCCAATAAATTTATAAATCTGGGGATTATTTTAAGAGTGGAATTTAGCACCTGATTCGGGATAATACATTCCAATTCAGTTCTTTTTAAAATAAATAAATAAAAATGTCGTGGTGATTTCACTCGTTTTGTCCTGATATTAATATGTATCACTTTAATTCATATAATAGTCATTATTAATCACGTGTTATCCTTCATTTTATATATGTATATTATTTTTATATATTATATATATTCTTTATTATATTATCCTATACAGAAGTCCCTTTTAAGGCACTGTACCGTATTTCGTATTAGTATTACAGGTTATTTTATCTGATTAGACAAACCAATAGGCTTAACCTTCAATGTAATGTCAATACACACTAAAAACCCAGTACTGGTGTTTTCCCGCTAAATCCAGGTGTTTGGTTGCAGAGATCTCCGGCCTCTATACTCTGTGATCGATATGTATCGATAGTTCTAAGCACAGAGACTCCCATTCCTGAAATATTTCATCCATTGTGTTTTATTTAAAAATCCATTATTGGAAAATGGTAGATAAAAAGAACCTAGATTTATTCGGAGACCGAGGTATTAGCAATAATTCTGATGTAGTTATGCTTGTCATTAGGATCAATTAATGTGCTGTGTGTTGAGCAGTGCGAGCTGAATGATTTTACAATAAATCTCATAATATCGTATAATGATGTATAGAATACATATGCATGCAAGACACTGTATTATCCAATTACATACACTGTATATCATATACACACTATATACAGCACAGCTCCTCCAAGTCACCTTTATTTTCCTAAAACCGAATATAATTCATACATGGCCCATATGTATTGTGTAGAATGATAAGGTTATAACACTTGAGGTGCTTAACAGGTACCACTGATCTGGTTACGATCAATATATTGTAATATGACCATTATTCTAACTATTTCTTCAGAAAATGTATTATACACATTATAATGCAGGCTCCATTCTGCGCTAGTTAAATGCTAGTACAAATTAATATTGGCAATATAACAGGTTGCTGCAGGTGTAATATATACAAATTGATAAATATTATACACAACAGACACACATGTATATATTTATGTGTACATACATCGGTGAGTACATACATATATTTACATACACACAGACATAATATACACATATTTTATGCATATATATTTATATATGTGCATAAGTATATATGTATGTGTATAAATGCATATTATATATATATATATATGTTTGTGTGTATGTATATATATTTGTTTAGGATTTTATTCATGTCATATGTGAGCTATATTATATATATATATATATATTTGTGTGTGTGTTTTATGTTTATTTGTGTGTAGGTATATATATATATATATATATATATATATATATATATATATATATATATATATATATATATATATATTTATATATATATATTTATGTATATATATATTTATGTATATATATTTATGTATATATATATATATATATATATATATATATATATATATATATATATATAATTTTATAACTGTGTTATGTGTGTTATGTATTATATATATACTTTGTGTATTACATTGTGTATTATATGGCATTGAACCCTCAGTAAATGATCCACTCATGTCTCCTTGTCAGGCTGCTTTCTCACCGACTCACATCTTTTAACAGTTGAATTAACTGGAGTGTTTTCGTCTGATAATTAGGTTTCATTTACATAATTAGTACAGTATAAAGAGTATTGGGGATAATGAAAAGGTAAAGACGTATTTTGCTTACTGTGTAAACACGAAGTTGGAATTAAAAAGCAGCTGTAATTACAGGATTGTGTTGTGTTAAGGCAGGGCCCTAATTGTAATGAATTTCTAATTAACATTCAATGATTAGTAAAGGCGAGAGACTGCTAAATTGTGTGGATTTCCCGGATTTGTTTGTGATTGTTTGTGAATTGTGACTGTGTGTATTGTGTGTGTCTCGCAGTGAGTGCGATACTGTAACCTGGGTGCCTGGTGAGTAATCTGACTGATCACAGACTCATTGAAAGGGGATTTAAGGTTCACTTTAACGATTATTATTATTAATAATAATAATGCATAATATCCGGGAGGAGGCTAAATCACTCGGTAAATTCAACAACTCCACAGAGATAATATTAATGGTTGTCACAGTGGGTATTAATGTACAGTTTGTGTTTGTGGGTGTGCATGTGCTGTTTGTGACTGTGTGTTTGAATGTATAGTGAATGATTGTTTGGGAATCTACATTGTGATTGTGTGTAAATGTACAGTGTATGATTGTCTGTAAATGTGCAGTGTATGATTGTGTGTAAATGTGCAGTGTATGATTGTCTGTAAATGTACAGTGTATGATTGTCTGTAAATGTGCAGTGTATGATTGTCTGTAAATGTGCAGTGTATGATTGTCTGTAAATGTACAGTGAATGATTGTCTGTAAATGTGCAGGGTGTGATTGTGTGTGTTGATGTGTTCCCTCTGTGTCCAATCTCGGACTTTTCAAGGATATCATCAACATTCTGGAGCATTTCATGATTAATCCCACCATGCTGGAACATTTCAGGATTAATCCCACCATTCTGGAACATTTCAGGATTAATCCCACCATTCTGGAGCATTTCAGGATTAATCCCACCATGCTGAAACATTTCAGGATTAATCCCACCATGCTGGAACATTTCAGGATTAATCCCACCATGCTGGAACATTTCAGGATTAATCCCACCATGCTGGAACATTTCAGGATTAATCCCACCATGCTGGAACATTTCAGGATTAATCCCACCATGCTGGAACATTTCAGGATTAATCCCACCATGCTGGAACATTTCAGGATTACTCCCACCGTAGAATTAATCCCACCATGCTGGAACATTTCAGTAATAATCCCACCATGCCGGAACATTTCAGGGATAACCCCATGGAACATTTCAGGAATACTGAGACTGTTATGGAAAATGTAAGAATAACATTAATTCTCTAGAAGTTTCAGGACAACTTTTTCCATTGTGGAACATTCCAAGAATACGTTAAACAGTCTGGAAAATGTAATTACTTCAACTGTCTAGACTAGAGCATCTATAAGAAGGGATAATATCACCGTGTGGGAGCATTCTGGTTAATGTAATAACCTTAATTCTCTAAAACCTCTTGCACATTTCAGGAATACGTTTCACCACTGTGGCACACTTCACTAGTAAGTCACCATTCTGGGACGTTTTAGGAATAATTTGACAATTCTGAACTTTGCTGAACTATTTGGAACATTTCCACAAAACCCTGTTTGTTCCTTAACTAATTCTGGGTTCTTATACAGATTATATAAGGGTTATACAATGGACTGTATTAACCCAACTGTGAAAATGAGCAAGACTGTAAAAATTCCAGCATTGAAATGTAATCTAGTTTGGGATCTGGAGTCAGTCTGTTGAACTCTCTATATAATAAACATCAAGTGCAATAACCACAGACTAGTAAGTGACCTCTTAGTGACACCTGCCCCTTGTAACACACCCGATCACATACATGTCACAGTAATACTGTCCTATTGTGCTCCATGGTGCACTGAGCCCGTCACATGTCAGAGAGAGTCCAGGGAACTTGTCGTGTGACAGGGGGGATGTGTCCAGTGCACTTATTGTCATTACATTATGTCAGTATTAGTTACACACTCACAATTTGCGAGTATTCGTGGAGGGTGAGTTCAGATTAATATCCAGCCTGAATCGGACAGGAATGATGTGTGAGATTAAAACAGCTATAAAAAGTCTGGAACAGTTACCAGTTAATAATCACAATTAAGATACAACTATAACAAAGGCCAAAATGAATAATTACAGGAAAACAATGTTTGTGCTATCAATTAATAAAGCAGATTAAATAAAATAGTCAAATAGACGTAGGCATGGACTACGTTACTCATGATGCTTATGCAGCCTGTACCAAAATTAAGCCATCACTGGTTAATCTGATCCTTTCTCCATTATCCTGGGAGGCTGTGGCTCTTTGCATGTGGTACCCAATGTAGCTGGAAGGGTTAAGTTAACCGATTGTCAGAGATGTGGTTCGTGAAAACTCCAGACAATCCATCTCTGCCAAGGCCTGTCCTGGGGACATACCGGGAGATGCTGTGGGACAGTGGGAGCTGGGGGATCTGCCTCTGACCTTCCCTTTGTTGCAAAATGGGAGATTAGCAGCAAAACCCGGCATTTAATAATTCAGGAGAGAGAATTATTTATCTGTCAGGTGTCAGGGGTCAAACACTTGGGCTTCCTCTATCCTTAAAGTGCCAACATTAATAGCGCTGTGTGATTTACTGAGCTCAATATACTGCTCAGTCATTAATGAACAGGAAAAGCTCGCAGGGAGTGTGCAGTGCCAGCTATCACCATTCAATTCACATATATGGGCCTCAACATGCAACTCATAATATATGTTTAAGCTCCGCCCACTGGGGGGTCTCCTAACAATAATCCAAATAATAATAAAACAAAATCATAACAATAATAGAACAAAAAAAATATCCCATACTTAGTAATAGAAACCATTGGTATTAATATTAGTTCATTTATAAAAAGCCATCATATTCCTCACTACTGTACACAATTGTATATGTTATAGAATTATAAGGGAAATGCAATTACATTCCTTTGCATGATTACCGTGGAAATCAATTTCACATGAAACTAAAACATTTAGAAAAAAAAAGCATAAATCTATAAACGATCTGAATGCCCATAATATGTAAATGCCACAGTGGCTTCAATATACGTTACACTATCAAATTGTAGGTTAGACTTAGGCCATTCTGGTCATTTGTTATTCAACCCTGAAGAAAAAAACCTGTACATTCCTGTTCTTTTCCAGCGGACATATTGCATCATATCCTCTCTCCTGCATAATAGTATTATGTGTGAATTCATTTCACCTCAGAAAATCATCGGTTTTGATTGACCGCCAGGAAAACCCTCAGAAATACAGAATTTCACTGTTAGCCATAATTTCTCTGGTTGTTTTATGGTGTCACTGCATGTCACTGTTCCTCTGGTTGTTTTATGATGTTACTGCATGTCACTGTTCCTCTGGTTGTTTTATGGTGTCACTGCATGTCACTGTTCCTCTGGTTGTTTTATGGTGTCACTGCATGTCACTGTTCCTCTGGTTGTTTTATGATGTTACTGCATGTCACTGTTCCTCTGGTTGTTTTATGATGTTACTGCATGTCACTGTTTCTCTGGTTGTTTATGATATCACTGCATGTCACTGTTTCTCTGGTTGTTTATGATATCACTGCATGTCACTGTTCCTCTGGTTGTTTTATGATGTTACTGCATGTCACTGTTCCTCTGGTTGTTTTATTTTCAGTGCTTGTCCCTGTTTCTCTATGTTTTATGATGTTACTGCTTTCCACTGTTTCTCTGGTTGTTTTATTAAATCACTGCATGTCACTGTTTCTCTAGTTGTTTATGATATCACTGCATGTCACTGTTTCTCTGGTTGTTTATGATATCACTGCATGTCACTGTTTCTCTGGTTGTTTATGATATCACTGCATGTCACTGTTTCTCTGGTTGTTTATGATATCACTGCATGTCACTGTGTGGTTATTTTATGAAGCTTATGAATATGAAGTTTCTCTGTTTTTTTATTTTATTTTTTGAATGAAGTCACGGATAGCCACTGTTTCTCTGTTTGTTTTATGATGTCACTGATTGCAGCTGTTTCTCTGGTTGTTTTATGATACCACTGCTTGCAGCTGTTTCTCTGGTTGTTTTATGATGTCACTGCTTGCCACTGGATCCCTGGTTGTTTTATGATGTCACTGCTTGCCACTGTATCCCTGGCTGTTTTTATGATGTCACTGCTTGCCACTGTATCCCTGGCTGTTTTTATGATGTCACTGCTTGCCACTGTTTTTCTGGTTGTTTTATGATGACAGTGCTTGTCACTGTTCCTCTGGGTGTTTCAGGATGTCACCAATTTGATGTGTCCCTGGTCTAGAGAGGTCTGATTTAGCAGCCCATTCAGCCTGGTTTCCATGTTTGCTTTTCTAACAGAGACATAAAGTATGGAATAAGTGAGTATTGATACTGCAGGGCACAGATACAACAAATAGTAACTCTGAGGAGGGTTTAAACTTTGCAATTCCAAAGTTCCCCCCTAGATACAGAATAGCAACAGTCTTATCCTGAAATAGTTATTCTAGAGAAGGTTAGTTTAGAGTTGTTACATGAAAATAATATAAATCTGTTACAAATATTAATTTACAACTGACTTATGTCAAGATATTTTCAGGTGATAACATCACTTTAAAGGGCAACTGCAGTGAGTCAAGAATGGCTGCTCACCTCACCCATGAAGGGGGGTAAGAAGGGCAAGTCATATTCTAAACATTTCTTTAAAAGTCTACACAACTCATTGAATTTAATGTTTGATTAAAATATCACTACAGTTTCCCTTTAATGTAATTTTCTATATATTGAAAAACATGGCAACCAATGGAATGCTACTTGAAATTGTAGAACATTGTATGTCAGCATCTGTATTGCCATTGAGACAGTTATGCAGTTATTAGAGTCAGTTTTAGACCATTCCAGTTCCCTGGTTGTTGCTATATGTATTTTATATGTGTAAGTGGCCTTTGGTACTCTCTCCCTCAAAGTTAGCTATCAGATCATATTTCTATTTTTTATGTATTGTAGGATGTAGACTGCTATCACTAGTTCAGCACATTTATATACTTCAAAAAATGTTTTTATAACTTTATTATAAACCTTTGTTTACACTTTTTGGAGTGGCCTTCTGCTCCATAAGGGCTTCTTTAGAATAAATCTTCTTTTGCTCATTCTTTCTCATTCCCCAAGAATTGCTTTTTTAGACATAACCTGCAATGAGTATATTGTAACTGGATGAGGTGTATACATTTTGTAGAAATATAAATTGATATCTGTATACATTTATTTGAATTGGCACATGTGAAAAAGGGACACATTTGCAACTTTTTGTCTTGTATTGTCATGGTCTTAAGGCATCTCATTGTGTCTCTGAGTGTCATTATGCATTCTGGTATTTCAGTGTATCATGTGTTATTGTTACTCTGTGTGTTTAAGTGTGTTATTGTTATATACTTATTGTTGCTCTGGGTGTGTCAGTGTGTTATTGTTACAGACAGTTATAGTTACCCTGGGTGTTTAAGTGTGTTATTGTTACAGACTGTTATTGTTACTCTGGGTGTTTCAGTGTGTTATTGTTACATAGTTATTGTTGCTCTAGATGTTTCACGGTGTTATTGTTACTCTGGGTATGTCAGTGTGTTATTGTTACAGACTGTTATTGTTACTCTGGGTGTTTCAGTGTGTTATTGTTACAGACTGTTATTGTTACTCTAGTGGTTGCAGTGTGTTTTTGTTACAAACTGTTATTGTTAGTCTGGATGTTTCAGGGTGTTATTGTTACAGATGATTATAGTCACTCTGGGTGTTTCAGTGTGTTTTTGTTACAGACTGTTATTGTTGCTCTGGGTGTTTCAGTATATTTTGTTACATACTTATTGTTGCTCTAGGTATTTCAGTGTGTTATTGTTACAGACTGTTATTGTTGCTCTGGGTGTTTCAGTATATTTTGTTACATACTTATTGTTGCTCTAGGTATTTCAGTGTGTTATTGTTACAGACTGTTATTGTTGCTCTGGGTGTTTTAGTGTGTTATTGTTACTCTGGATGTTTCAGGGTGTTATTGTTACAGACTGTTATTGTTACTCTGAGTGTGTTAGTGTGGTATTGTTACATACTTATTGTTGCTCTGGGTGTGTCAGTGTGTTATTGTTATAGACTGTTATTGTTACTCTGGGTGTGTCAGTGTTACAGACTGTTATTGTTAATCTGGGTGTCTCAGTGTGCTATTGTTACAGGCTGTCATTGTTACTCAAGGTGTTTCAGTGTGTTGTTGTTACAAACTGTCATTGTTACTCTGGATGCTATTGTTACAGACGGTTATTGATACTCTGGGTGTTTCAGTGTGTTATTGTTACAGACTCTTATTGTTACTCTAGGTGTTTCAGTGTGTTATTGTTACAGACTCTTATTGTTACTCTGGGTGTTTCGGTGTGTTATTGTTGCAGACTGTTATTGTTACTCTGTGTGTTTCAGTGTGTTTTTGTTACTCTGTGTGTTTCAGACTGTTATTGTTACTCTGGGTGTTTCAGTGTGTTATTGTTACAGGCTGTTATTGTTACTCTGAATGTTTCAGAGTGTTGTTGTTACAGGCTGTTATTGTTACTCTGGATGGTTCAGGGTGTTATTGTTACAGACTGTTATTGTTACTCCAGTTGTTTCAGGGTGTTATTGTTACAGACGGTTATTGTTACTCTAGGTGTGTCAGGGTGTTATTGTTACAGACTGTTATTGTTACTCTAGGTGTTTCAGTGTGTTATTGTTACAGAATGTTATTGTTGCTCTGGGTTTCTCAGTGTGTTATTGTTACAGACTTATTGTTACTCTGGGTGTTTCAGTGTGTTATTATTACAGACTGTTATTGCTACTCTGGGTGATTCGGTGTGTTATTGTTGCAGACTGTTATTGTTACTCTGGGTGTTTCAGTGTGTTATTGTTACAAACTGTTATTGTTAGTCTGGATGTTTCAGGGTGTTATTTTTACAGATGATTATAGTCACTCTGGGTGTTTCAGTGTGTTATTGTTACAGACTGTTATTGTTACTCTGGGTGTTTCAGTGTGTTTTTGTTACAGACTGTTATTGTTACTCTGGGTGTTTTAGTGTGTTATTGTTACTCTAGATGTTTCAGGGTGTTTTTGTTACAGACTGTTATTGTTGCTCTGGGTGTTTTAGTGTGTTATTGTTACTCTAGATGTTTCAATGTGTTATTGTTATAGACTGTTATTGTTAATCTGGGTGTCTCATTGTGCTATTGTTACAGGCTGTCATTGTTACTCTGGGTGTTTCAGTGTATTATTGTTACAGACTCTTATTGTTACTCTGGGTGTTTCAGTGTGTTATTGTTACAGACTCATATTGTTACTCTGGGTGTTTCAGTGTGTTATTGTTACAGAATGTTATTGTTGCTCTGGGTTTCTCAGTGTGTTATTGTTACAGACTTATTGTTACTCTGGGTGTTTCAGTGTGTTATTATTACAGACTGTTATTGCTACTCTGGGTGTTTCGGTGTGTTATTGTTGCAGACTGTTATTGTTACTCTGGGTGTTTCAGTGTGTTATTGTTACAGAGCGTTATTGTTATTCTGTGTGTTTCAGTGTGTTATTGTAACTCTGTGTGTTTCAGACTGTTAGTGTTACTCTGGGTGTTTCAGTGTGTTATTGTTACAGGTTGTTATTGTTACTCTGGATGTTTCAGGGTGTTGTTGTTACAGACTGTTATTGTTACCCGGGATGGTTCAGGGTGATATTGTTGCAGACTGTTATTGTTATTCTAGTTGTTTCAGTGTGTTATTGTTACATAGTTATTGTTGCTCTAGGTGTTTCATGGTGTTATTGTTACTCTGGGTGTGTCAGTGTTACAGACTGTTATTGTTAATCTGGGTGTCTCAGTGTGCTATTGTTACAGACTGTTATTGTTACTCTGGGTGTTTCAGTGTGTTATTGTTTCAGATGGTTATTGTTACTCTGTGTGTTTCAGACTGTTATTGTTACTCTGGGTGTTTCAGTGTGTTATTGTTACAGGCTGTTATTATTACTCTGAATGTTTCAGGGTGTTGTTGTTACAGGCTGTTATTGTTACTCTGGATGGTTCAGGGTGTTATTGTTACAGACTGTTATTGTTACTCTATTTGTTTCAGTGTGTTATTGTTACAGACTGTTATTGTTACTCTGGGTGTTTCAGTGTATTATTGTTACATAGTTATTGTTGCTCTAGGTGTTTCAGACTGTTATTGTTACTCTAGTTGTTTCAGTGTGTTATTGTTACAAACTCTTATTGTTACTCTGGATGTTTCAGTGTGTTATTGTTACAGACTATTATTGTTACTCTGGGTGTTTCAGTGTGTTATTGTTACTCTAGTTGTTTCAGTGTGTTATTGTTACAAACTCTTATTGTTACTCTGGATCTTTCAGTGTGTTATTGTTACAGACTGTTATTGTTACTCTGGGCGTTTCAGTGTGTTATTGTTACATAGTTATTGTTGCTCTAGGTGTTTCAGACTGTTATTGTTACTCTGGATGTTTCAGGGGGTTATTGTTACAGACTGTTATTGTTACTCTGGGTATTTCAGTGTGTTATTGTTACATAGTTATTGTTGCTCTAGGTGTTTCAGACTGTTATTGTTACTCTAGGTGTTTCAGACTGTTATTGTTACTCTGGGTGTTTCAGTGTGTTATTGTTACAAACTCTTATTGTTACTCTAGTTGTTTCAGTGTGTTATTGTTACAGACTGTTATTGTTACTCTGGGTGTTTCAGTGTGTTATTGTTACATAGTTATTGTTGTTCTAGGTGTTACAGACTGTTATTGTTGCTCTGGGTGTTTCAGTGTGTTATTGTTACATAGATATTGTTGCTCTAGGTGTTTCAGTGTGTTATTGTTACCAACTCTTATTGTTACTCTGGATGTTTCAGTGTGTTTTTTGTTACAGACTGTTATTGTTACTCTGGGTGTTTCAGTGTGTTATTGTTACAGACTGTTATTGTTACTCTGGGTGTTTCAGTGTGTTATTGTTACATAGTTATTGTTGCTCTAGGTGTTTCAGTGTGTTATTGTTACAAACTCTTATTGTTACTCTGGATGTTTCAGTGTGTTTTTATTACAGACTGTCATTGTTACTCTGGGTGTTTCAGTGTGTTATTGTTACTCTAGTTGTTTCAGTGTGTTATTGTTACAAACTCTTATTGTTACTCTGGGTGTTTCAGTGTGTTATTGTTACATAGTTATTGTTACTCTAGGTGTTTCAGACTGTTATTGTTACTCTGGATGTTTCAGGGTGTTATTGTTACTGACTGTTATTGTTACTCTGGGTATTTCAGTGTGTTATTTTTACAGACTTTATTGTTACTCTGGATGTTTCAGGGTGTTATTGTTACAGACAGTTATTGGTAATCTGGGTGTGTCAGTGTGGTTTTGTTACATACTTATTGTTGCTCTGGGTTTGTCAGTGTGTTATTTTTATAGACTGTTATTGTTACTCAAGGTGTTTCAGTGTGTTATTGTTACAAACTGTTATTGTTACTCTGGATGTTTCAAGATGTTATCGGTACAGACTGTTATTGTTACTCTGGGTGTTTCTGTGTGTTATTGTTACAGACTGTTATTGATAGTCTGGGTATTTCAGTTATTGTTACAGACTGTTTTTGTTACTTTGGATGTTTCAGGGTGTTATTGTTACAGACTGTTATTGTTACTCTGGGTGGTTCAGTGTGTTATTGTTACAGGCTGTTATTGTTACTCTGGGTATTTCAGTGTGTTATTGTTACAGACTGTTATTGTTACTCTGGGTATTTCAGTGTGTTATTGTTACAGACTGTTATTGTTACTCTGGGTGTTTCAGTGTGTTATTGTTACAGGCTGTTATTGTTACTCTGGATGTTTAAGGGTGTTATTGTTACAGACGGTTATTGTTACTCTGGGTTGGTCAGTGTAACATAGTAACATAGTAACATAGTAACATAGTAATTTAGGTTGAAAAAAGACAAAAGTCCATCAAGTTCAACCCTTCTACCTATCATTTCTGCGTTATGATCCAAAAGAAGGCAAAAAAACCCCTAAGGAAGCTTTTTCGAATGTTGCCTCCTAGGGGGAAAAAAATTCCTTCTTGACTCCAAAAGGGCAATCAGATTTCTCCTTGGATCAAAAAGCTCTATTATTAATGCTCATTCTATTATTAATACCCCTGTATGTTCTGCTTTTCTAAAAAAATCATCCAGACCATTTTTAAATGCATCTATTGTGGTTGATAGCACTACCTCTCTTGGCAGTGAGTTCCATAATTTTATTGTCCTTACCGTAAAGAATCCCTTCCTTTGCTGCCTATGAAATCTTTGCTCTTCCAGTCTCAGGGGGTGACCTCTTGTTCTTTGTACATTTCTATTAATGAACAGGTCCCTGGAGAGCTCCTTATATTGGCCCTGCACATATTTATATAATGTTATCATATCCCCTCTAAGACGCCTTTTTTCTAAAGTAAATAAATGCAATTTTTTAAGTCTCTCTTCATAACTAAGATCCTCCAATCCCCTTATTAATTTTGTAGCTCTCCTTTGCACTTTTTCTAGTTCATTAATATCCTTTTTAAGGACTGGTGCCCAGAATTGTACTGCATATTCAAGGTGAGGTCTTACCATTGATTTGTAAAGAGGCAAGATGATGTCCTCCTCCCGTGAATCTATACCTCGTTTTATACATGCCAATATCTTATTGGCCCTTGCAGCTGCTGACTGGCATTGGGCACTGTTGCCAAGTTTGTTATCTACAATGATTCCTAAATCCTTTTCGTTAATAGTTTTTCCCAGGGAAATACCATTTAACGTATATGTTGCTTTGTTATTATTTTTCCCATAATGCATAACTTTACATTTGTCTATATTGAACCTCATTTGCCACTTTCTTGCCCAGTTCCCCACTCTGTCCAAATCTTCCTGTAAAGAAAAAACATCAAGATTAGTCTTTATTACCTTACCTAATTTTGTGTCATCAGAAAACACTAAGACATGGCACTCAGCACAACGTGGTAGATCATTAATAAACAGATTAAAAAGAAGAGGTCCCAAAACAGACCCCTGAGGTACTCCGCTCACTACCCTGGTCCAATTTGAAGCTTTACCATTTACAACAACCCTCTGTGTTCTATCTTTTAGCCAATTTTCAATCCAAATACATACATTTGCCCCCAATCCTATTTCTCTCAATTTGTAGAGTAACCTTTTGTGTGGAACTGTATCAAATGCTTTAGCAAAATCCAAATAGATCACATCAACTGCCACACCTAGATCTATATTTTTACTGACCTCTTCATAGAATGTTATTAAGTTTGTTTGACAAGACCTGTCTTTCACAAAACCATGTTGACTTTTACTAATTATATTCTGATTCAAGATGTATTCTTGAGTGTACACCTTTAGCCATCCTTCAAATAATTTCCCCACTACAGATGTCAAGCTCACTGGCCTATAATTACCAGGCAGAGATTTTGATCCCTTTTTAAATATTGGAATGACATCCGCCTTTCGCCAGTCTGTTGGCACTATACCTGAACTGAACGAATCCCTAAAGATCATAAATATTGGTCTGGCCAGAATTATGCTTAACTCTCTAAGGACCCTTGGGTGTATACCATCTGGCCCTGGGGCCTTGTCTATCTTAACAGAGTTTAATTGCATAAACACTTTTTACTGTGTCAGCCAATCCCATGTTTGTGGTGACTGTTCCGTAACTTCCGGTAGCAGGGGCTCATCCATCTGTTCTTCCTTAGTATAAACCGAAGAAAAAAAAGTATTTAAAATGTCTGCTTTTTCTCTGTCCTCACTTACCAAATTTCCCATTTGGGATAACAAGGGCCCAACATTTTCCCTCTTTAGCTTTTTTCCATTTATATACTTATAAAAAATGTTGGGGTTAATTTTTCTCTCCTTAGCAATCCTTTTCTCATTTTCCAATTTAGCCATTTTAATTGCCTTTTTGCAGGCTTTGTTGGCATCTTTGTATTTTATAAATGATAATGTTGATCCCTTGCTTTTATAATGTTTGAATGCCATTTTCTTGTTTTGCATTTCCTGTTTCACGGTACAGGTAAGCCACATTGGTTTTGATTTGCGTCTTTTGTATTTGTTTCCCAAAGGTATATATTGGGATGTGTACTTTTGTAATGTGTGCTTAAAGGCATTCCACTTGTCTTCTGTGTTTAGTCCAGAAAACAATCGTTCCCAGTCTAAATGTTCCATTGATGCCCTTAGTCCATCAAAGTTGGCCCTTCTAAAATTAAGTGTTTTGGTGGCGTAGTTACCAATTTGCTTTTTTGCATTAATCTCAAACGAAACCATGTTATGGTCACTATTGCCCAAGTGTTCTCTTACTTTGACGTTTGAGATAAGCTGCTCATTGTTTGTTATAACTAAATCCAGACAGGCATCCATTCTAGTTGGGGTGTCTACTAATTGTGCCACTATGTGGTTTTGTTACATACTTGTGTTATTGTTATAGACTGTTATTGTTACTCAAGGTGTTTCAGTGTGTTATTGTTACAAACTGTTATTGTTACTCTGGATGCTTCAGGATGTTATTGTTACAGACTGTTATTGTTACTCTGGGTGTTTCAGTGGCTTATTGTTACAGACTGTTATTGTTACTCTGGGTGTTTCAGTGTGTTTTTGTTACAGACTGTTATTGTTACTCTGGGTGGTTCAGTGTGTTATTGTTATGGACTGTTATAGTTACTCTGGGTGTTTCAGTGTGTTATTGTTACAGAATGTTATTGTTACTCTGGGTGTTTCAGTGTGTTATTGTTACAGAGGGTTATAATTACTCTGGGTGTTTTAGTGTGTTATTGTTACATACTTATTGTTGCTCTGGGTGTCTCAGTGTGCTATTGTTACAGGCTGTTATTGCTACTCAAGGTGTTTCAGTGTGTTATTGTTAAAAACTGTTATTGCTACTCTGGATGTTTCAGGATGTAATTGTTACAGATTGTTATTGTTAGTCTAGTTGTTGCAGTGTGTTATTGTTACATAGTTATTGTTGCTCTAGGTGTTTCAGGGTGTTATTGTTACTCTGGGTGTGTCAGTGTGTTATTGTTACAGACTGTTATTGTTACTCTGGGTGTTTCAGTGTGTTATTGTTACAGACTGTTATTGTTACTCTAGCTGTTGCAGTGTGTTATTGTTACAAACAGTTATTGTTACTCTGGATGTTTCAGGGTGTTATTGTAACAAACAATTATAGTCACTCTGAGTGTTATTGCTTGTAAGGGGAGTTTAGAGCAGTTCTTCCTATACCTGTCCTCAAGGATCCCCAACGGTGCAATATTTTGGACTACCCAGCTAGCAAGAGTATGTATAACACTAGGCAGAGACGTCGCTAGGGGTGGGCTACTGGGGCTATAGCCCCGAGTCCCCTCTTCATAGCCCCGAATGGAGACTCTGGGTCTAAAGTATTCTTTAGCCCTGAGACTCCAGGGCTATAATTGTTTTAAAAAAAAAAAAAAAAATCCACCGGTGAGCTTTCCTCCGTCTGGGTCATGGTCCCAGAATCGGAGGATTAACCTCACGCAGGGGTGAGGGCGATCAGGAGGAGAGGCTGCTATGGCCCTCCTGGCCATAGAGACCACAGCGCGACGGGTGCAAGCTCTGCCCCCGTCACGCTGTGAGAGCTGCTCGCCGGATGTCAGGTGGTATCCGGCAGAAGATCCTGGATAACGGACCAACTGTAAGGTAAGTAAAAAAACAAAAATTTAAGAAATGTGTGACTGTGTGTGGGTGTCTAGGTCTGTGTGTCAGGGTGTCTCACTATGTGTAAGTGTGTGGGTGTCTCAATGTGTGTAAGTGTGTGTCTGGGTGTCTCAGTGTGTGTCTGGGTGTCTCAATGTGTGTGTGTCGCTGAGTGTCTCAATGTGTGTAAGTGTGTGTGTCTCAATGTGTGTGAATGTGTGTGGGAACCTCAATGTGTGTGAATCTGTGTGGGTGTCTCAATGTGTGTGAGTGTGTGGGTGTCTCAATGTGTGTGAGTGTGTGGGGGTCTCAATGTGTGTGTGTGTGGGTGTCTCTATGTGTGCGTCTTGGTGTCTAGGTGTGTGTGTCAGGGTGTTTGCATAAGTGTGTGTGTGTAAGGGTGTTTGCGTAAGTGTATGTGTGTGTGTAAGGGTGTTTGCGTAAGTGTATGTGTGTGAGTGTGTCTCAGGGTGTCTGTGTGTGAGAAAGAGAGAGACGTTGTGTGTGAGAGAGAGACAGTGTGAGTGTGAGAGAGAGACGGTGTGTGTGAGAAAGAGAGAGAGATGGTGTGTGTGAGAAAGAGAGAGACGGTGTGTGTGAGAAAGAGAGAGAGACGGTGTGTGTGAGAAAGAGAGACAGTATGTGAGAAAGAGAGAGACGGTATGTGTGAGAAAGAGAGACGGTATGTGTGAGAAAGAGAGAGACGGTATGTGTGAGAAAAAGAGAGAGAGAGACGGTGTGTGAGAAAGAGAGAGAGACGGCATGTGTGAGAAAGAGAGATGCGCGTGTGAGAAAGAGAGACAGAGAGAGACGGCGTGTGTGAGAAAGAGAGACAGAGAGAGACGGCGTGTGTGAGAAAACAGAGAGAGACAGCATGTGTGAGAACGAGATCCAGAGAGAGACAGCGTGTGTGTGACCAAGCTCATCTGGGCTCTAGCCCCAGATCATCCGAAGACCTAGCAACGCCCCTGACACTTGGTATGGTTCCCTAAATCTTAGGGGACCATAGCAGGTGTTATACATTTTCTTAGGTAGTCCCTACATCCTTGGCCATTAGTGGTCCTTGAGGACAGGGTTAAGAACCGTTGTTTTAGAGTATCACTATTTGGATGTTGTGGGTGTTACTATTTTCATGGATTTTTGGGGGGTTTTGGTATTTCTCTCTATATTTTTTGAGTTTTATTGTATCTCTGGTCTCTGTGTTTTATTGCATTACTATTTCTAGAGTGTTTCAGAATGGTATGGAGTCTTTAGGTGATTTTCTAATTGCTTTCCAAAAGTAGTCTCACTACTTTTGGATGTCAATGCATTTCACAGTTTTTGTGGGTGTTTCACAATGTCACTGTATACTATGGTTCTTCTGGGTGTTTCACAATGTCACTGTATACTATGGTTCCTCTGGGTGTTTCACAGTGTCACTGTATACTATAGTTCCTCTGGGTGTTTCACAGTGTCACTGTATACTATGGTTCCTCTCTGTGTTTCAGAATGTCACAGTTTGAGTGTTTCAGGATTTCACTGCATGTCATGTCACCATTTCTCTGGTTGTTTCAGGGAGTCACCGTTACTCTGAGTTTCAGGATGTTTTCTCATGTCATTATTTATGAGGGTGTTTTATGATATCCCAGCATGTCACTGTTTCTCTGGGTGTTTCATGATGTCAATCATTGCCTGTCACCATTTCTCTGGGTGTTTGAGAATGTCACTATTACTGTTTTAGTGAGTTTCAGGCTATCACTGCATGTCACTATTTCTGAGGAGGTTTTATGATGTCACTCTTACTCTGGGTGTTTCACAATGTCATTGAATCTCATTGTTCCTCTGGGTGCTTCAGGCTGTCATTGCTATTTCTCTGCAGGGTTAGTATGTCACTGATGGTCACTTTTTCTCAGGGTGTTTTATGATGTTACTGCAGGGCACTGTTTCATTTGGTGTTTTATGATGTCACTGCTTCTATGGGTGTTTCAGGATGTCATTGGGTTTCACCATTTCCCTTGTTGTTTGAGGATGTCACTGTTTTACTGTGTGTCCCTGGTCTAGAGAGGTCTGATTTAGCAGCCTTTTCTGTCTGGTCTCCACTTTTGCTTTTCTTGCAGAGACATAAAGTATGTGTAAGTGGGTTTTATTTCTGTAGGGGACGGATAAAACCGCAGTGTGTGGAAAAAAGATTGAATTTCCAGCGTCTATTTTCCAAACATTTAGGGCCCCCAGAAAAAAAATCAGCAGTTTCCTTTTGAACCAGACTGAAGAGTCATTTTTCGGTTAAAACCTACAGATCCGTGTCCTATAAAATCAGATCCTTCTCCTCCCGGGGAGATTGGCCTATAAATCACTGTAGACTAATTCAGTGCAAGTTTAATAAACGCTCCTATTGAAAATGAATGTTCTCCATTTAACAGTTGTATCAGCACCATATAAAACCATGACCCCAATAAATCCCTCTTTACAGGCGGATCAATCCCTCCTCTCTATTGATCTGCAGTGACAGCCTCTCCCTGTAACATTTGCTGGATAGAAATAGCATTTCGATTAGATCCTTTATTAGGAAAAGATTGTTCCAAGAGGATCAGCAAAGAGAGATAATTAAACAGTGACATTTTAATTACTGGACATTGATAAAGGAATGCAGAGGAAGTGCTGGGATGATGGTTGTTGAGACGGGGGCTACAGAGGGGCTCTATATCTGATCTGCTGACCTTTTCCAGTGGCTCAGCAAAAGATTAGACAGAGAAGCTACAGCCATATAGACAGACACTAATTGTACGGCTGCTTATGAGTTACTTTACCATACAGGCGTCTGTAAATAACAGTAGAGGTTCAGTTTAAAAAAAATCTTTACTCTGAATATCTTTCAATACTACCGTACTACTTAAAATTTAGAATTTCCAAAAGGAAAAAAATGAAATGGAAGAGATGATCCAAAAAGTAGACTAATCTATATATATATATATATATATATATATATATATATATATAGAAGTCCAACAAAGAAAGCAATGAACACGCACTCACGGGACAAATTCTGCTACACAGCACCCGGGCACTAGGAACCTGCTGCTTCTTAAAGCTGAGTGCACCGCCCTTGGATTCTCTCTCTCTATATATATATATATATGTTCATTTTAGTCTTCCACATCTTACCTGTTTTTAAAAACGTATATTAAGAATGATTCAGTTGTTGTTCAAAAAGAAATACAATTAAGTCTGTTATCTGCGTACAGCTACGGAAATGAACCACAATCGTCAAAGAATGGTAAGCACAATCATCAAAGAATGGTAAGCACAATTGTCAAAGAATGGTCAGCATAATCATCAAAGAATGGTAAGCACAATTGTCAAAGAATGGTCAGCACAATCATCAAAGAATGGTAAGCACAATCATCAAAGAATGGTCAGCCAATCGTCAAAGAATGGTCAGCACAATCGTCAAATTGGTCAAGATTATTAGCACAGTAATAGGAAGGAGGATGCTCATGTGAATGCAAATACCCAATGTATTGTACATTCCAGTGGTGGGTCAGAAGTATTTGGCAGGTATGGGAATGGTACTGTCTATTCCAAAAATGATGAACAGTTGGAATTAAAAAGACAATTTGTCGATTAAATGTAAAAAGCATATAATGAGAAGATATTCCCAAATAAGACACTAAGGATGGAACACCCTAGATGTCAGACATACTTCAGTATCTCAATATGCCTTGCATGGTTATTATTTTGCTCAAAAAGGAAGTAAAAATTAATTTTCTTAGTCCACGTGATTCAGAAAAACCTTCCATAGTAGTAGGAAATCATACACTTCAGCGCACACTCCCACAGATACTGCAGCATGCGCACTCCAACAGATACCTCAGCACACACTCCCACAGATACTGCAGCATGCGCACTCCAACAGATACCTCAGCACACACTCCCACAGACACTGCAGCATGCGCACTCCAACAGATACCTCAGCACACACTCCCACAGATACCGCAGCATGCGCACTCCAACAGATACCTCAGCACACACTCCCACAGATACCGCAGCATGCGCACTCCAACAGATACCTCAGCACACACTCCCACAGATACCGCAGCATGCGCACTCCAACAGATACCTCAGCACACACTCCCACAGATACCGCAGCATACGCACTCGAACAGATACCTCAGCACACACTCCCACAGATACCGCTGCATGCGCACTCCAACAGATACCTCAGCACACACTCCCACAGATACCGCTGCATGCGCACTCCAACAGATACGTTCCAGAACTGGTTGGAGGCTGGGATTCATTGACTAGTAGAGAGCGAGGAAACACAGAAATGGTCTGCTCCAAAGCCAACAGGAAACTCTGTTAAACCGCGACAATGAATGAGAGGGAGTGTCCAGCTGCAGAATTATCCAATCAAGGGGGAGTATGTGAGCAGAGCACCACCCTCACACGCGCCCAACTCACATTAAGTGGCAGGTGTTGTTTTTCCTCATTGCACAGCCACGCAATTTTATGGCACACCCTTTAAGAATCTCTGCTCTTGATAATCTACCTTATGCATTGGTCCTTCCCTGCTCATCTAACCTACTTTGTAACTCCCCATTTGTACCAAGTGCTGTGTAAATTGTTGAAGCTCAATAAATAACAGTTACGTAGAATGTACCGTATTTGCTCGAATATAAGACAAGGTTTTTTTCAGAGCAAATGCTCTGAAAAATACCCCTCGTCTTACATTCGAGGTCGTCTTATAATCTGACCTCAAATTGAGGTCAGACTATAAGACAGGGATCCAGGTCCCCAGCAGAGCTGCAGGGGACCTGGATCCCCCTCTCTAACAGCAGGGGATGTCTGCGCGATGAGCGCAGACTCCCCTGCTGCCGCCCAGCACGACCGCCGGGACTTCTGTGAAGAAGCCGGGTAATTCCGGCTTCGTCACAGAAGTCCCGGCGGTCGTGCCGGGCGGCAGCAGGGGAGATCTGCGCTCGTCGCGCAGACATCCTCTGCTGCCCCGCTAGCCACCATGGAGAATCGGGCAGCTGGGGGATGTCTGCACGATACGTGCAGACATCCTCCATGCTGCCCGACACGGCAGTCTATTATGACGGACCAGCTGTCCGTCATAATAGACTGCCGTGTCGGGCAGCATGGAGGATGTCTGCACGTATCGTGCAGACATCACCCGGCTGCCCACACTAGCCACCAGGGAACGAAACAAGGTGAGGGGGAGGGGGGGGGATACACAGACAGACAAGGGGAGGGGGGGATAGAGAGAGACAAAGGGAGGGGGAGGGGGGAGGACACAGACAGACAAGGGGGGGGGAGACACAGACAGACAAGGGGAGGGAGGGGGACAGAGAGAAAAGGGGAGGGGGGATAGATAGAGACAAGGGGAAGGGGGAAGAGAGAGAAGTTTTGGGGGGAGAGACAACGGAAATAAAAACAAGAAATGCATTTGTATAATATACATTTTTTATTAAATATTAAAAAGCAATTTACATATATACAAGTTAAACTTTTTTCCTATAGGGTAGTCTTATAATCAGGCTTTTAGTTTTTTTCCTAAAGGAATGTACAAATTTGGGGGGGTCGTCTTATAATCAGGGTCGTCTTATAATTGAGCAAATACGGTAATAACCGAAAGCTGTAAATTATATAAGGCAGGAGCAAGTCATTGGTTGAGTGGACAGTATTCAGCACCATGGACAGCAATCCTGTTATAAACACTGCAGGATATTGCACAAAGCCTTTCCTCACACTGGGGGCAAAGATACATGCAGATTACTACTATGGTGTGTTGCTCTCTGGCATTTGATTCTCTGTTACATTGGTGAAAATAGGGCTTTTTTTTATCATTAACTCTTGAAATCACTGTAGACAGAATAGGAGAGTAACATGATGCTTTCTACTCTGGTATAAGATAGTATTAAAACCTCTATTACATAAATGAAGTGCAATCACGAATTAACATTAATGCAGGTCTAATGAAACCATTCAGGGCAGGGAACTCTCTCTGGGGCAGTAATATAGTCAGGATTGAAATCTATTTGTTTTCTCAAGTAATCTGTGTTGTGTTTCTCTGCCTGGTTTGGTTCTGGTTGTAATACAGGGTGTGTAGGTAATAAATGTGAGGAAAACACTAGGATGTGATGAAAGGAATTGGACATGGGAAGTATTTTCCATCTATCTGTAAAATATATTGTCATTTAGTGTCAATAGTACTACAACGGGTCAATCAGCAACAGGATGTCAGCCGATATCCAACTAATACAGACGCCAAGCGTGAGAATGCTCTGGGGAATACCTAATCTATCCTTTCTCTAATAGGATATTGGATATCTCATTTTCCAATCGCCCCCAAATGCTCAAACAACCCCCAAATTAATTAAAGTCTCTGGACAGCTAGCCTGCACATAACCGTATTTAGAATAGTCAAATAGGCCCAAAAAAAAATCCTAGAAACTTCTAGATGGACACCACTGATCCTTGTACGCAACTAAATGTTTGTTAGATAAATATAAATGTCAGATTTCATTAGACTCTAATTCTTTGAATCTTTCATTTTATAAAATGCCTTTCTAACGGAGAACTGATTTGGTTGTGTAGCGCTATCTGAATCATTGGCTGCCCTAAAAAATCCCGGTGGAAGCAAAGCACTATTTCCCATAATCTTTTAATTTGCTCGCAACGGTGTATACACCTCGTATAGATTTTATTTCTGGCCTGTAATGTATTTTTTTATTTTTATTTTTTTAACTCTTTCTATTTCAAATTGAAAGGGTTAAACTGGCTGTTCAATGACTGTCCACGGCTGATCTAGATCTGACTAATTTCTATCAATTGTGAAGCTGTTTGCTGGTAAGTGATGTTGCAAAATGAAATGTACACAATCGATAGACGAGACTTTATTGATTAGGTTAAAACAGCTCTCAGGGAGTCAGAGAAAATGAGGGAACAGGAGCAATTAAGTCATCCAGTTAATAGGGACATTCACAGGGACTACAATTGGGTTAAATTGAGAGGTGGGGGAGGGGACAGTGAGAGAAATCAAGAGGAACTGAAAGTGACAGGAGGTAAGAGGAGAAAGATGGGGCCTCAAATGAACTCATAGTTAAGGCAGGAGTGATGGAGATTATAATATAGACAAGGCTGATGGGGTAAGAGAGTGTTAGGATGATGAATATGGTTAAGGGGACTCTGTCAGGTGAAATACATTTCCAGCAGGAATCTAGAGCATTCACAGGATCTATACATAGGATTAGCACAACTCAGAACATAGACCATTCGGTCCATCTAGTCTGCCCAATTTTCTAAATACTTGTATAAGTCCCCAGTTCCCGGTCTTATATCTAGGATAGCCTTGTGTCTAATCCACGCATGCTTAAACTCCTTTACTGTGTTTACCTCTACCACGTCCACTGGAAGGCTATTCCATACATCCACTACCCTCTCAGTAAAGTAATACTTCCTTGCCCCTCTTGTTGTGGTATTTTTTGATTCCATTTATGTATTTAAATGTTTCTATCATATCCCCCTGTAACAGTATTGTAAAGAACACTATCTTGTGGCACTGTATGCATTTTGAGGGTTTTCCATTGTAGATGCTGATCTGCATGTGGTGTCACCTGCAGATGTCATAATTAGAGACCGATCACACATCATTATTCTTTACAATGGCACTGTTTAAGTTACAGAGCCTCATTAAGTGCCAAAGTACTTTACTGTCCAGCTCATTCTTTTAGCACTAAGTAATATTAACTCACTGAGCACTGGGAGGTGCTAATAACAATACTTTCCACTGGCTGGATACTGAATCACTATATCTCTAAGATACACAGAGAG
The DNA here is from genome assembly GCA_036172795.1 of Pelodytes ibericus. Classification (NCBI taxonomy): domain Eukaryota; kingdom Metazoa; phylum Chordata; class Amphibia; order Anura; family Pelodytidae; genus Pelodytes; species Pelodytes ibericus. The sequence continues at coordinate 183,949,151 of CM069858.1, read as the reverse complement.
GTGTTCCCATACCTTTTTTTGGCACTCCAATAGTTAACTGGAATCAGTAAGATATTTATGTTAGGGAGTAAGGAATATAGTAGGTGTCACGCAGTGTCATTCTCCCCCCCATCTCCCCAGACACTTATTTCCATTAAAATCCCACGGGTTAGACAGGCTTATAAACCTTGAACTCTGAGGGGGCACCGCAAGCAGGAGGGACGGCAGACATCGTTTATCCCATAAATCGCTGTTTTAGTACTCTCTCAATCACTTTCCAGTAAATGGACAGAGCCTCCAAGCTCAGGGACAGGGCAGCACTGGGTCGGAGGCTTTATGGACCATTTAGCTGTGGGTCTGATACTTTTTATAATTACCATTTATGTTACAAGCAAAGTTTGCAGGTCTCAGAGAGCAGGACGTGTAACATTAGCAATGCAGGCACCGTGTATCCTCAAAGAGACTTCATTGGTACAGGTGATACTAGTACACCAGCATTCTCCTCATACAAGTCAATGTGATTATCTGAACCACTTACTATTTAAACAAAATGGAGTCACTTAGCAATATCCTTGGTTTCCATGAAAACATATATCAAATAAGTTGCAAAATGAATTGGAATTATAGTAAAGACATAAATAATGATTTAGATTCTAAAGAATCTACGTTTAATCGATTATTCAATCAGTACAACAGTTTTCAGCTGTAAACTATATACATACATTCCAATAAATATCTGCTGTTTCAAGCTACAATAGTAATTTACAACGTTAATATATATACTGTATTTTTGATCCATTTGAGGATATATTAATGGACAAAATTCACGTTTCTTTCACATTTCGAAGTGACTTTTGACTGGTAGTGTATTTTCTGCAGTACTGTATAATAGAACAGGTTTACAAATATGTGGAAAAACCAAGAAACATTAAAACAAGACACATTGTCAATACAGGAGAGTCCCATCTAAGCGAGATCTCGCTATACTTGTAGAACAAAAACCTGTTTTAACTGTATCACCTGGAGCCCAGCTGAGATTTGGGGATTTCTTTAGTTTGCAGTTACTCTGTCTCAGCAGTATTTCTTTTACTAGCAGTTTATGCAATTAGACTTCAGACTAAAATGTACTGGCTTTTTAATACCACATTTGGTGGAAAGTATGTGTCTACACAATCATGGCAAGAGGAACAACTTTACATCTTTGTTTAAGTATTTTTTAAAAAAAAATCTGGATATTTGTTCCCTAATAGAGTTGAGCGGACACCTGGATGTTCGGGTTCGGCTGAACTTCGTAAAAAAGTCCGGGTCAATGGGGACCCGAACTTTTGGCCACTAAAAAGCCTCTAAAAAAGTTCTGGAAAGGGCTAGAGGGCTGCAAAATGAAGTAAAATGTGTGTGAGTGTCCCCATTCATACGAATAGGTCAATTGACCTATTCTTATGAATGGGGACTCTATTTCGGTTTATAGAATAGCAATAGCATTACATGTATTCCATAAACCAAAAGTCTATAAACCAAAATACATTCGGTTTATAGACTTTCATTTTATAGAATACATGTAATGCTATTGCTATTCTATAAACCGAAATAGAATCCCCATTCATAAGAATTTCTTATGAATGGGGACTCTAGTTCGGTTTATAGAAAGCCAATAGCATTACATGTATTCTATAAACCGAAAGTCTATAAACTGAATGTCGTTCGGTTTATAGACTTTCGGCTTATGGAATAGATGTAATACTATTTCTATAAACCGAAATAGAGTCCCCATTCATATGAATTTCTTATGAATGGGGACTCTATTTCGGTTTATAGAAAGCCAATAGCATTACATACAATGTAATCGCCGAACCCCGAACTCCAACACGGACATACAGTGAAATGTCTGTGTTTGGGTCCGGGGTCCAAAAACCGTAAAGTTCGGTACGAACCCGAACAGTGCGGTTCGGGTTTGCTTAACACTATTCCCTAAGCTATAAATACCATTCCTTATTAAATATATCCACTGGAGGATATGGAGTACATTCTCCATTATCAGTATATGCAAATCCACTGGATTTCACATGTTCTTACCTGTTCAATTTGCCACTGAGATTCACTGGATTGAAAGTTAAGCTTTGTGATAAATAATATGGAGTAATATAAATATAGAGTTCCAAACAATGGTACATGTAATGCTAGAACTACATGCTACAGAGTTTGAGATATACACTAAAAAGGGTGTGAGAAATAAGAACACCAGACTTCCGAATCAAATACAACAGATAAAACCTATGATATGACATTTCAGGAGCCCTATCATTGAAGTTTGTTGTGCAACAAAAGGAATCTTCCTAAATTATTTAAATTGCCAAATTTACAATATATTGGATTAACCATACTCTGCTTGAGGACCCTGGTTAATATTTATGCATCGATGTGAAACAAATGCTCGTTTGTACAAAATAATGTTTATTAGTATACAGGGAGCAGATATCTGTTTAACACAGTTACAAATCATAATACGCTGTGTAAAGCAGGAGGGTGGTTATTGACGGCCAAACTCCCGACATGCGTGAGTTGAGAAAGGCACATTAGTGTCTGTTGTATGAAGACCAGAAGTCCACTGCTTTTACAAAGTCCATTAAATTCAAGATCAGAGGCCAGCACCTTGCAAGTTATATATAATAAAGATCCTGAGTTCTGTGACTGTTTTTCACCGACGTTTGGAACCAGAGTGACTGAGAGCGGCCTATAGTTCAGATATACAAGACTTTACCCCATGGGTGAAAGCCATGCTAAGTATAGGGTGCATACAGATCTCCTTAATTCTTCAACTTATTAAGCTAGAAAGCACTGCTCTAAATTACAGAGTGTGTGTAACATTCTGCTAAATCCCATCTCGCTTGCACATCCACCCTTGGTTTGGATAGTTCCTTTATATAAAAGGATACCCTGCATATGCAGTAAACATATACATCGCTGTCAGCTCTGGCACTGAAGGGGTTAACAAGCACCGTTTGGGTGCCAAAGAGCATGCTTCGCTTCTGTGTGTGGTGATGCCAGGATTCTTCAGCGAAACCTTCTCATTCCTGTCCACCCTGTGCCCTTCGCTCCTCCAATGCTCGACACACCCACATGGAGACAGCCTCTGTGTTCCCATCATTAAATTGGGCTATGAATGGGTGACCCTGTAGGAGAAAGAGATGAGACAGTCATTGTGTGTTACCCATCGCTCCCTTACATTGCAGTGTGCCACATGAAATATAATGTTATTCAGCTGTAATACCATTTGCACCGTTCATAGGTTGGAAGGTAGAAGCAGAAAACCTTTTCCTAGATGAGACACATATCTTTAAGTTACAGAAACACAGATACAAAGTACAGACAGGATCCAACTGGCTCCTCTAGTCTGCCCATAATGACAGATCAGATTCATTCTTCCAGATAGTCTTAGTCACATCTGAGCCATTCTTGCAGTAGGAATGTGCTACTATTACCACTGGAAGGCCATGTGATGTTTATACTGCTCCTTATTACCTTTTTCATACTTTCCTTTAGTTTCCCTAATACATTTCTTCAGTGTCTTTCTTTTTAGACAATAGACTGTGAATGACAAGGTCCCCTTTAAAGGGAATGCAACTTAATCTACATTAGGGATCGACCGATATTGATTTTTTAGAGCCGATACCGATAACCTGTGAACTTTCAGGCCGATAGCCGATAACTTATACCGATATTTTGTGCATTTTAATTTTTTGGGAAAAAAAACAATTTCTACACAAATCTGCTGTTAAATGAACATGTTTATTGTTAACGTTTAGCTTTTTTTTGTAAATCTTTTTCATTGCTAAATAAAAATAAATAATGCAGCAAAACAATGGTGATATGGTCAAATACAACAAATTGGACCACTTTTTTTTTTTTTTTTTAAATAAATATCAGTCAAAAGGTAACAAGAACAACAATGTTCAATTGCACATAGTCCATACTTAGATTACATCTTAGTAAAATGAGCAGCAATGACATAGGCAATTATATCAAAGGGACACTACAGTAAATATAAGCAAGGCATCAAAACAGCTTAATTAAGCTATATTTGTTGGCTAACTGCTTAGCCTTAGTGTCAATTTAAAGTAATTTAAACACATTTAAAACAAGATACATGTTGGGTAACTTCACCTTTCTAGCTGAGTAAAGATAGGTAGCATAACTTATAAGGGTAGACATAGACAATATTGGTCTTGGGTAGCAAAGGAAATGGCAGTGGGTACACTACACTACACTACACACAGGACCAGTTCCTGGAGCATCCCATCCCAGATCATTCAGTGAATGCCAAGCCATGTTAACCTGCTATCCAGCTTCAAGGTTACAAAAAAGTGAGTTAAGACAGACATTAAATAACATTTAATGAAAACTATTAACTATTCTAAACTAATCTAAAACGTTAGAATTTCTTCAATACTTCCAGTTGAGAAGGAGTACATTGTAGTGCAGAAAGCACAACATTTCTGCATGTTCTCCTGTTAAACGGTTTCTGTTTCTTTCATAGATTGCAGACACTTCACTGAAAACACGCTCACTAGGTACAGAGGAGGGTGGAGAGCAAAGGCATAAGAAGCAAGGGTTTTAAAGCGTGTCTCATTTTCTTTCCACCACTCAAGTGGATTGCCCTTTCTATTGATCACTGGTTCTTTCAAATAAAGATGAAGCTCATCGTCAAGGCTGACTTTGGGTAAAGTTAGAGTATCCTCTACATGGGGCCCCAATAAAACGCTGAACATGGCATCAATTTGGCCATGTTTAAGACTTTTTTCCATGTGTTTCCTTTTTGGGAATTTGTAGGTTTCTGTTGCATCATCATCCTGCTCTTCCAGACTAGTACTACTAGTAGCATGCTCTTCCAGACTAGTACTACAAGTAGCATGCTCTTCCAGAAAATCCAGACTAGTAGCACCAGGCTCTTCCTGATGTGACCTTTCTAGAACCTGCACCTCCTTTTGCATATCTTCTGTCAGCCATTCTTTTGCCTTGGCCAACACATTATCAGAAGAGAAAGCATGATGTTTGAATCGATGATCTAAAAGAAATGCCATAACTACGTTTATATTCTCTTCATACTTCAAAAAACATTTGTTGAGGCTTTCCTTCATGACCTCCCTGAGTGTTTTAATGCCACGTGTAGTGGACCCTTCATTCTCTTGAAGAAGCATCTTCAGCACTCTCACACATGGAATAACGGATGACACACTTGAGTCGTTATGGCTAACCTCTAGTGTCACTTCCTCTATTGGGAGGAGGGTCTGAATAAGATTTGCTACAATCTCCCACTGATCAGCATTAGGGCAAGAATAGCCTCCATGCTCACCAGCATAGATGCTAAGAGCTCGCTTCTGTTCCAGCATTCTTTGTAGCATGTGGAGTGTGGAGTTCCATCGTGTTGGAACAGCCTGAATCAGGCTGCTTTTGGGCAGGCCAAGGTCTGACTGAATGCACCTCAGTCGGTGCTTGGCAATGAATGAATGGTGAAAATGACTTGCACACTTCTTTAGCATGGCAATTATGTCGATCACAGCTCTCTGGCTTGACAGACCATCATTTACTACAAGTTGCAGGGTGTGTGCCATGCAGCTGAGATCTGACACTTCAGCAAGCCTCATTCCTTTCACCATGTTTGCTCCGCTGTCTCGAAGCACAAGCAGCACTCTATCTTTGCTTATACCCCAGTCATCAAGCATGCCTAGAAACATTTCTTTAATGTACTCGCCAGTGTGGGATCCTTGCATCACCTTTGTGTTCAACACCAACTGCCTTTTTGTCCATCCATTATCAATGAAGTGACACGTAAGACTCATTAGTGATTCTGTTGATCCGGACCAGCAGTCAGTAGTGAATGAGAGTGAATTGCCAGCGTTCTCTGGTTGTAACATTGTTTTTACTTTCTGTATCACCTTCTGATGAATCTTTGGCAGCATTTCGGTCCTGTAAAACTTTTCATTTTTCAGTGTGTACCTTGGCTCAACTATGGACATCAAGCGCTTAAAGCCAGAATCAGACACCATTGTAAATGGCTGGTTATCCGTAACCATCATCTCTGTGATTGCTCTGTCCAGAAGTTGGGATCTTTCATCGAACTTTTGACACTTTGTGTGTCTCTGAAATAGGTCTTTTATTTTTGGCTGGAATAGAGTTGGTGTTTCACATGATTCCTTTTCTTTTGTTTTCTGTGCTTCATTAAATAATTCAACATGATGAATTCTTAGATGGGTCCAAAGATTTGATGTATTCTTTGTTTTTGCAGTTGCAGATCCCATGCTCACATTGGTTTTGCATGTGTTGCACATTGCCTGTCCTAGGGAGGGTTGACTAAAAAAGTCCCAAACAATGCTTTTACTTTTTCTTTGTGCATCCATCTGCATTGAAAGAAGAGGCAGAGGGTTACAACAAGCTACAGTGAGGTTTAGAGTAAGTTGTGGATGAATAAAAAAAAATATCAATATGAATATGAGATCCCAGCATGTACCTGGCTGTTGCTGATGGCAGTGTAAATGCTGTCAGCAGTCATACTCCTGTCATGCTCATCCGGCCAGTACATACTGGGATGTATGACTACTAGTGCTATTAGCCTTTTACTTATTGGACTTGGAGCAGTACAGATTAAGTAAAGCACACACACAATCCAGTGACTGTTGTGTTTACATTTCACAAAGCTAAAAGCCCCTATAATCAATTCTTAGCTAAGAAATATGTGGATAAGGGGAGTGTAAGTAAAATATATTTATATATAACAATAAAAGCTTGTGTTGACTTCATTACTACTTTATATTAATTGCATGAAGAAAATCACTGACCACAATGCTACAATAGTATCATTGGTGTGCGTGATTTTATTGCATTTAATATTATGGGGTGATTTGAAAATGAAATGTGGTATTATAATTAATTAAATTTAATACGCACAGCAGAGGGGTAGACTAGACTATATAATATATTAAAATGATTTCAGCAAAAATATTTTCTCTACACAGACCGCATTATTAATAATAATAATACTGTCTGTGTGTAGAGGAAATATTTTTGCTGAAATCATTTCAATATTATTTACTAGCACTAGTCAGTTGTCCCCAAACTCACTTTCTCATCTACCTTGATCTGTGCTCCGGATACTTCTGGCGCTCGGCTCACAGCAGGGAGGGGTGATGATGATGACGACGTAAAGCCTCTTTGGCTGGCGGCTAGACGTGGAAGAAGGAGTGCTGTGAAGGTAAGTATTGAATGTTACAAAGAGCACTGTGGTGGTTGACAGGTTGTAGCTCTGGTTGATATCAGACAGAAACATCAGTCACACCTTCTGTCTATGGTTTGGTGCTATTACTACTGAGTTCTAGTTGTAGAAGTAGTAGTAGTAGTATTTTTTTATCCGACCTTAAATTTCAATCAGTTCTGGACTTTATAATACTTACACAAATTAAACGCCATATTGATAAAGTGTAATGAATTCCTTCTGAATGTAATACTTAATAATTTGCACAGTACTTGGTGTGGGAGCATTTTAGTATACTACCCCCACTCCCCAGTGCTTTATCATTTTTATTGTGCCAAATTGCCAATATACTACCCAAGGGCTTTATTATTATATCATTTATATAAATCTAATGCAAACAATTACACCCAGAGCTTTATTATAATATATACTAACTATAGTGCAATTCTATATTATCCAGCAGCAGCACCAGCCCTCCCCCCGACTGACTACCAAGGCCGGCTTGCTTCTTTATTATAATTTATATTGGTGCCACTGCCAAATGCCAATATCCACCACCACCCCCTCCCCCCACCTCACTGACTACCAACTAAAGGCTTTATTAATTTATAATTTACATTTATAATATACTAGTGCCAATTGCCAAATGCCAATTACCACCATCACCCCCCCACCCCTGGGGGTAGGGAGTGGTTAAATTTGGCATTTGGCAAAATTTGCACTAGTATATTATAAATTATAAATTAATAAAGCTCTTAGTTGGTACTGGTAGTCAATTTATAATATACTAGTGCCAAATGTAAATTTCCACCACCATCCCCCCTCCCCCTGAATTGAACTTCCAGTTCCAATTCAAACCAAGGGATTAATTATAATTAATTATAATTTAAGATGCCGATGCCAAAGTGCCACTGCAAAATGCAAATATAGTTAGTGTGCCACCATGTGGCATCCGACCACCACCACCCCTCCCCCACCTCACCGACTAACCTCTGGAAAAAAAACAACATAGTATAAAAAAAAAATCATAGAAAAATATCATAAAATAAAATTACCTTTTTAGTAGACCATAAAACTTGGCAAATCAAGCGATCCGACTGGGCTGGCAGTGGCACACAAGCGGCAGAGCAGACAATTGGGCTGGCACACGACACTGACTGAAGCCACTCCTCCAGACAGCACTACTTCAGTGCCGGGACTTCAGCTCCTCTCCCGCGATTCGTGCGCACACCTTGTTTTGCTGTGCGGAGCAGCGAGATGGATTGGGGGCGCACGCGCTGGACGCATTATCGGCATTATCGGTAAAGTTAGATGCCGATACCGATACTTTAGGAAACTGTGAATATCGGCCGATAATATTGCCTAATCCGATAATCGGTCGATCCCTAATCTACATATCTTCTGATGTGTAAATTATAGTTATCTGAAGGTTTCATCCTGGAAATCACCATTGTGGCAAGTGCTCACACTCCCAAAAAACATGAACACTAAAAAACATAGATTTGAGCATGTGTCTAAGCAATGCACAGCCATGTTTGCAGTTTCATTTGTAAATTAGGTACTGGAACAGTTACTCCCAAATAACTTTTCTTCATGTATAGATCTGCTACCAATTTAGCAAGCATGATATATATAAATGAAATGGTATTACTTTTAAAGGGACACTACCACTTACATAAGATGTAACTAGATTACCCGTGCATTTAAAACAAACACATATAGAAGACATATGCCACTGTTTTTTTTTTTTATATGTATGAATTATTTGCATATAAATGTGTCTATCTCCAGCATCCATTTTGTAAATTTTACCCATGATGCAACATTCTCCAAAATCTTCCAGCAAATCTCACTTTACAACTGTGGGCAGAGCCTGCATGATGCTGTCATACCCCTGCTCTCTTACTGGCTCCTGTGTATCACTAGTGGACAGGGATTTTTCCAACGCAAAAAGCACATCTTTCTGGAAGAGAGAGGAGACTGACCTGATCAAACCGGATCATAACTCCGCCCCTTGTGATGTAATAGTTATATTACCATCTCATTCAATGCAAGTCTATGGTCAGAATTCTGACTTATAGACTGCAATCTGTGTCCCGAGCCCCACAGTGAGACTAGTTTTAGCAACTCTTATTAGAATTCTCCCTAAATTGTTCCTGTCCTGTAGTTGCCAAGGTTTCCACAATATTCTAAACGCGGTCTCATTGGTGACTGATAAGGTGGATTTAGCGTGTATTGATACAGAATATATACATGGTAACCAATGGTCTGTAAAGTGCTGTGTGACAGCTGTGCCTTTAATTAACAACGTGTAAAATGACATTACTATTATTTCCACAAGCAGACATCTCAGGCAAGGAAATGGTTACACAAGCAGCCTAGCTATAGGTGCCTGATGATGAAGTAATATGGGTTGAGTTACCTTTAATTGACCTGTTTCTGGCAGCAGGTTCATGAGCCTGTGTGCAGTTATGGCTAGGATCAGTGGCTGCTTCATAACTATGGCAGGTGGGACAGTTATAGGGTCAGCAAGTGTCATTTCCAAACCCTCATTTAAATGTTCTAGGCATTAATCATCCAGCAGCCTCCTTAGCCAGGCTCACCTGACTGCTACAATCAGACACCGCTCTGCCCCTGGGACTCCCTGCATATTCTTAATTGTTTCTAGGCCTTGATGGTCTTTTAATCTAAGATTAATTTATGCAATTTTAAATAACTCTTCTTATGATTAATAAGCTTGAAAATTAAAAGGAATTGGAAGCAATTATAATAAGCGGTTGGTCATAACCTCATTAAGGGTAGGGGGAGCGGGATTCTTAAAATACACAGCTTCCGTTTAAAGATTTCTGTAGACTATGACAATACTTTAACTAGAAGGTCAAAGAATTCCAAGTGCATTGAATGAGGGGAACAAGTGATGTCTCCAGACACAGCTCTCTCACTGATCCTGTACATGAACAGAGCATTCTCTCATCCTGATAAATGGGAAATAAACTCAACACACAGCTTTCAGTCTCAGCCATTCTCTCTCATACACAGTGCAGGCAAATAACATACAGCCGCATTCCACACCCTGTTAGCTACAGCTACATAACAAAACCAGTTTCCAAACAACAAACTTGCACAATTATTCTTTACATGGATAAGTAAACGGTTGTTTCTTTGCGCTATCTGCTCCCTTCCTGATTCTCTGCACACCTAGGCCACACATTACTTGCTTGCCACATCCTAACCCCACATAGCTCTAACACCAATACTCTGCAGAACTAGCTCACATAACAATCAGAACAAAAGGTAAAGTTCAATGCAGCACTACACACCAGCCGCTCTAATAATATGTGCTTTTCATGTGACACGTGAACAAAAGAATAATGATAGTGTGGTTAGTGAAGGGGCACTATTATTATTCTTTATAGTCACATAAATGATCCACTGCAAAGAGAGATACCAAGCTGATAAATATTACACCTATAGGGAGCTGATTTAAAAAAAAAAAATTATATATATATATATATATAAGCAGGGTGTAGCCATCTTGCAAAATGATCCTCCAATCAGTGACCAGCTCCTTTCTTTTTCTGTGACTGGGTAATAATATCAGTATTCTCTTTGTAAATCACATAATGGCATAATCAGGATCCCTTTGGATTTGTTGAATTAATAGCTCGGAGGAATCACAATGAATCTTTTTGGATAGGCACAATACAAGGTTTTGCAATTATCCCCCCTACACCTTCCCTCCATCCATTCGACATGCAGAAAGTTCTTTTTCGCCAAGGTTGAGATAGAATGATTTGGAGGCCGGAACTATTGTAGCAGCTGAGCCCACCGCTCACAGGGGAGCACAGAACAAAAGGTGCTAAAAGGTTCTTTATAATGTCTGTTTCTCTAGCGGGGAGAAAGGTACAGTAGAAGAGAACAGGGGAGCAAAGCTTGTACAGGGCAATTTAGTAAAATTACAGAATACGCTTTTGTAGTGACAAGTAATGGACAAAACTTTTTAAACACTAAGGTCTGCAGAAGGTCTGAGGTTTATGCTTAACAGCAGTGTTTGGGGGCCACTCATAATTTCATGGATATTGGTAATATCCCAGCATGCTTAAAGAGACTCCCTCAGTCTAAACAGTGTTTATATTGTAAATGTAGAATATAAAAAAACACCAATGATCTATACATTGTTAGCTGAATTGCATGTAAATTGCGAAATATGTCTTTTAAATGCATCAATGCATCTGTGGTGTCTCCCGCTTATGACATCATCTTGCGGCTTGACATGCAAATGAAACTCTTGGGGTGAGAGTTCTTGGCCAATGTCTTGTTTTTATTTTTTCTTTGGAGAGGGATTAGTGAATTTCATGTCCATGATGTGGAAGTTGTGTACAAAGTGTGTCAGTTGTAGAAATCAGAATCTTTATGTAGGGGGTAGTGTTTCAGTTATATAGTAGAGGGGCCGTAGTTTGTCGTGAACCAGAAGAACTCCTACAGTGGTGAGGCCTTTAGCTATCCACCATTGGAAGGGTTTGGATCTGATGGGAAGTCAGGGTTACCAGATAAGGGAGCCATTCTGGTTCCTATTCTTGAGAGGTAGAACGTGTTTCTGTGGAGAAAGCAGGTTGCTATGGAGTGGGATAGAGTTGAGCTGTGTGCTAGAGATTGTTTGGGTTGTGTAGTAAGTCACATTATCCCTTTAAGGTTGGTTTGAGGGCAAAGCCATCCAATATTGGCGGGTTTGAATAATAGGAGTGTAGATGGGGAATTACTATGAAACCTTGGTTTGTATAGTGTGGCTTATTCTGCTTTTTCGACCTCTGTAACATATGTCAGTGAAGGCAAACATAGCCTAACTGCGCATGGAGATGTGATGTCATCAAGAGAGGACATTAGTGATTTCCAAAGTGGCCTTATTGTGGGAACACATGTAATAACCCTGCATTACAAATTGTACATTGCTGTTTTTATTTTGTGTCCATTACCTGTATATATGTGTAGATTGATTTCTGCTAACTAACTAAGTGTTTCAAAACCATTAGAGGATCTGGAGATATAGAATTTGTTGGTTGTAATTATAATCTTAAACAGCTACAAATGTATATATGTGCAGCCAGGGTTAAAAAAAGTGTTTCTCTTTTTGTATGTGTCTTACATTACACACAGCTATAGCGCAGCATGGATAGTATGGATCAGAAAATCACACCGACTCATAGCCACCTCAATATTTTGCATCTCATTGGTACAGAGTAGGAATTTTAATAGTTCACTCTAATCAATCTCTTTCATGTCATAAATATATAAGGTAAAAGAGACAAAAAGGGGTGACTGGAGCTACAAAGAATTAAATTGTTTACAAAGTGGCTCAACCCCCATATTATATCAAAAATGACTACAATAATTATTACACAAACAGGGAGTTGGTGGGGGGCCTATGGCTATAAAGTGTCAAATGGAAAAACAGAGAAAAATACACTGTATTAACTGGAAGTCCAGTAATAAAGCAAATATTGCTACTGTTGTAAGCCCATCCATGGCCATCAAAGGACAGAAGCAGCACAGAGACCAAATATACCTGTGACTTTATGCTTTTTGAATACCCTGGATGTCTCTGTGTCTTTATGCCATTGAAAACCATGGATGTCTGAATTAGTAAGGATACTTTACAGCAGAAGGAGCCAGTCCTGGTGTTGGCAGTGATTCTTTGGATCGGGAGTGTTACGGTCATCTGTATGAATTAATGGGAGGGCACCAGTGCCCATATGGTCTGGAGAGCAGTGTTTGGAGCACTCTGCTGACCACAAGGTACAACATAATTACTGAATCAGGTGCAATGCCATTACAAAGAGTTACATCTTCGTTCTCAGAGCACGTGCACTTTTCGGCTGCAATGAACTTGGATTCATGCCATTGGAAAACGGTATATTTTCTGCTTGCTATTTTCACTGCATTGATTCAGCCTGACCATTTGCTGTATCGCATGTTACCTTTAGATGGTAATTTTTGGTATTGATATACCCATATTTATATTTTTTGAAAATCAAATCAATATTCATACCACTGGCGTTTATGTTCTATGTCTATAGGGGTGGAGCATTAGAGTGCCAGTAAATATGGTTTATTTTTCTCTCTTAGTCCAAAACAAAAAGTATATAAAAGGTGTAACAAAAATACATCTTCAGCTCAAGCTTTGAATTTCCCAAATGTCTCCAATGAACTTTGACACCGACATACCTATGTGTATGTTCCCCAATGTACTGAAACATTGTTTTATATTCTTGTTCAGTGTATACTTGTACTAGATTGGATCCCAGCTCTGATGCCGCCGGATCTACTTCTTTCTGGAATCTGACCCAACCTTGATCCTAATTCACAAACGGTATATATCTCTTCCAATTCTACTAGTGTCCTGACTCTTGTGTGTCCAAAGTCCATACAATGTTGCCTGCCTTGTTTTTCCAGTGTCCTCTTGTGTCGAATGATTTTGGCTTGGCATTCTACTATGGTCTTTGAGAGAGTGAACGGCAAACATCAGTCATCGGAAAGACAGGGAAAAAATGGCTGATTTTTGCAGTTCACTTGTCAATTCAGCTTCATCTGCTGTACAAACCGTGTTTATTAAACAATTATGGCCACAATACCAATTAATACCATAGCTTTGTCAAAATAGAATTGATCTAATTATTATTATAGAATTGAATCTAAAGCAGTTTAGAAAATAAGTCACTTTATGCCACTACAATACTAGTATTCTGAAACACAAACACGTTTTAGATGCTTCTATCTAAATGTGGCACTTTGCACCAAAATTGCTCCACCACTGTTTACCCTATAGTAGTGACTATATTTTCTATATACACAACCCTCCCCTGGGTCTTACCATTAACTCTTCAGGTGCTGGTCTTTCTTTTGGCATTTTCCTCATACTATTAAACAAAAAAAACAAGATGTTAAAACCTTGTGTAGCTCCAGGGGCAAAGGATCCATTTCTAATTAAGCATGCCTATAATATATGAGAACAATGCACTAGAAACCATTAAGCTGAACATTACATCACTATACATGGTTGTGTAACAACAGTTGTACATGTATAAGGTGTCACTTATACAGATGCAATCACTGTCCACTGTATAGATGGTATAGGGTATGCTGATTCACGTCTGGGTAATAGGAAGTACTTATACAGTTACTCACTGGACCAGTTTAAGGAGAGGTTTTATAATGGTAAGTAGAGTGTAATAAAAGGTTAAAGTGAGTGATAGAGCTATACAGATGATAGGAGTTGTAGGAAGGTCACATGGAACAATTAAAGGGTTTATGACAGTTTTGCATATTACCTCTCCATGTAATAATTCCAGGAGGTATAGTATAACAGAAGAAGTTGAAGTTAGCAGTATTCAAGCAGTGTGCTTGTAGTATTGCAGTAGACTGAGGAGGCACATGTAATACACAGTAATTGGAAGACTGGTCCATTGCCACTGATATGACAGAGTTCAGCTGATGTTGTTTAATAGGGCAGTGTTCCCTAGGGATGGAGCGATTGTAAAATACCCTGTGACTGACAGTTGGAAATGGCACAATCATGGTCTCCTCCACATACAAATGGAGACATTGAAATCTTTCTATATATTTATTTATATACATGTCAACGTATGAGAAAAGAAAGCGCACACACTTGTTGTAATAACAGATACTGAATGTGTCTTACCACTGAGTAATAAAATGTACAAATGCTTCAGAGAATTCCCCCACTGGAAGAACTGGGGAGTCCTGATATAGAAAGGTGAGAGGAACATTTAGTTACATGAAATCAAACTAAAAGAATAATATCACTGATACACTATGTAATGATCGCCATTAAAGAGGGCGGTATAAAGATACACACTGTTCCCCTTTATCCAGTTTAACATGGTTGGCCTCTGCATCCCATGGGGGTAAGCAGTTTGTTATAGGGTCTCCTCTCGGCCTTTGGCACACTATGAGTTAAGAGAGAGTACCCAAACACCCCTCTCATTCCTGTGTGTGTGGATTAAATACACCTCTCAGAAGCAGCACAGTTACAGGCATCTACCAGTCACAGGGGCAGCAACACGCTGCTAACTGATTAGTAAATATACAGATAATTGCCGTGGCCCAATTATCAGAAAAGCTGTAATTACATGAGGAACAATTAGTGGGAACCCTTATTAAGGTTTTTGTTTCCTACATTAACAGAACACAGTTCATCCAATGCTGCAACAGAGAGAGATAAACCCTCACACAGCTCAATCAAAACCAAACAGAGAATAATCCTGGGTCACAGACACAGCTGGGATGGCACAGCACTACTTAGTAAGCTAAGCCCTATATGGACAGTAGAGATCACAGTGCTATATGGTTTGCTGTGATCAATGGTTAGACAGTGGGGCACATAGCACTGGTTCTGACCCGTTTCCCTCCTTGGTTTGAGCTGCTCATGGTGCAACAGCGATCTGTGTAATCAACAGGTCTCTGAGCAGTGAGCAGAGGTTACCACAGACACTAAGCAAGAGAAAGGAAACTGCACAGGGATTTCAGTGGCACTCAGCAGCCCCCACCACCTTCCCAGTAACCCCACACCGCCTTCCCAGTAACCCCACAGTAGCCCACACCACCTTCCCAGTAACCCCACACCGCCTTCCCAGTAACCCCACACCGCCTTCCCAGTAACCCCACAGCAGCCCACACCGCCTTCCCAGTAACCCCACAGCAGCCCACACCGCCTTCCCAGTAACCCCACAGCAGCCCACACCGCCTTCCCAGTAACCCTACAGCAGCCCACACCGCCTTCCCAGTAACCCCACACCGCCTTCCCAGTAACCCCACAGCAGCCCACACCGCCTTCCCAGTAACCCTACAGCAGCCCACACTGCCTTCCCAGTAACCCCACACCGCCTTCCCAGTAACCCTACAGCAGCCCACACCGCCTTCCCAGTAACCCTACAGCAGCCCACACTGCCTTCCCAGTAACCCCACACCGCCTTCCCAGTAACCCTACAGCAGCCCACACCGCCTTCCCAGTAACCCCACAGCAGCCCACACCGCCTTCCCAGTAACCCCACAGCAGCCCACACCGCCTTCCCAGTAACCCCACAGCAGCCCACACCGCCTTCCCAGTAACCCTACAGCAGCCCACACCGCCTTCCCAGTAACCCCACACCGCCTTCCCAGTAACCCCACAGCAGCCCACACCGCCTTCCCAGTAACCCTACAGCAGCCCACACTGCCTTCCCAGTAACCCCACACCGCCTTCCCAGTAACCCTACAGCAGCCCACACCGCCTTCCCAGTAACCCTACAGCAGCCCACACCGCCTTCCCAGTAACCCCACAGCAGCCCACACCGCCTTCCCAGTAACTCTACAGCAGCCCACACCACCTTCCCAGTAACCCTACAGCAGCCCACACCACCTTCCCAGTAACCCAACAGCAGTCCACACCACCTTCCCAGTAACCCTACAGCAGCCCACACCGCCTTCCCAGTAACCCCACAGCAGCCCACACCGCCTTCCCAGTAACCCCACAGCAGCCCACACCGCCTTCCCAGTAACCCCACAGCAGCCCACACCGCCTTCCCAGTAACCCCGCAGCACCCCACACCACCTTCCCAGTAACCCCACACCGCCTTTCCAGTAACCCCACAGCAGCCCACACCGCCTTCCCAGTAACCCAACAGCAGCCCACACCGCCTTCCCAGTAACCCAACAGCAGCCTACACCGTCTTCCCAGTAACCCTACAGCAGCCCACACCGCCTTGCCAGTAACCCTACAGTTGCCCACAGCTTACTTGTACATAAAACACGATGTATGTGTGTGTGTATATATATATATATATATATATATATATATAACCCCATTACATTAAACACCAAGCTATGAAATTGCCTGTACGCACATAATAGCCCCATATGATCTTGCCCTTCTCTGCACATCCCCAGCAGGCAGGGCTGAGCCCCAATTAAAATTCTCCAGCTCAGTCCGTGGGGCCGGTTACAGCAGCTAGAATAAGCCTGCGGGGGGGGGCACGAGAGAGGTGGGGGCTTGGGGAGAGCAGAGGCCAAGCCATGTTAAACAGCTCCGAGCCTTGCCAATGAACTCTCTCAGAGGGTGTCGTCCATTGTGCTTCATTAGGAAACAAAATATAAGCTTTCCACTCCATTAGGAATGACTTTAGGAGCGAAAGCACATAAGTCTGAGACTCACCTCATCAACAATGCATTGCAATATCTGGAGCGGCTGCGGAGAAAGGGAGAGAGACAAGTATTAACCTATATGCAATATCTCTACAGTAGAGTCATAAGAGACACAAAAAACACCATTAATGCAATAAAAATAGCAAGATTAATCAACAGCAGAGAGCTCTTATAAAAACATTCATGTTGGAGCATTGCTATTATTTCTAATGGTACCTAATCTAATACAGGCAGTTAAATGTTTGCTTTTTCTTCAAAATGCAATTTGCAAAGTTTAAAACAAGGCAGTGGAGCATGCAGGAAGAATCAGCCATCAGGAAAAAGAGAAAAGTGAATTTTTTTTCCCTGAGCCCCCCCCCCTGCCAACACCTCCCAAAACGCACTGTTAGCTCTGTCCCCCGCCTCAGCTCATAAGACTCACCATTAAAGAACCGTGATTCTTCTGAATCTGGAGAGGAAAGGGGGTAAAAACAAAAAAAAAAATTAAATTAAAATAATAATATTAAAAACAAACAAACCAAAAAAAAAAGAATAGGAGAGAACGAAAAAAAATAAATAAATATGTGAGCAGAGGGGGGAAAAAGGCAATATGTAATTAGCATGTCATAATCAAAACATCTCACTAGGACCCATTATGATCACTGGGAGAAAATGATTGTCTTGCTGGTGGCAATTTGTGGGCATGTGTTAACACAATTTACATAATGAAAATACACAAGTGTTAATAGCTCTTCTCTCATTTATGGGTGAAAGTCGGCAGAATGCTAATTTACCACAAACACTTTTTAGTATCCTCCAGGTTATATTAGAAGAGGGAGGGAAAAAAAGAAAAAAAAAAAAACATAATCCATTTCGGAGGCAGAGCCGTTTCCGCTCTGTGTATAAATAATGTTTTATGCAGCTCCATCGTGAGCACAGAGCTTAATGTGGCAATCATCGCTAATGTGAGGAAACTCGCTCTTTTTAAATTAAAAAACGATTTATTTAAAATTGAAATTAAATCATCGTCAGAAATTAGAATTTCTGGCCGCCTGCCAGGGCTGGCCTGGCGTGTCACCCCTGCCTAATTTCTGGCTGGGAGACACAAACTTTAATTATATCTCTGTAATGGGACAGGGATCTGGTATGTGGTGTGAAGGGCCAGGCCTGGAAGAAGCAATAGTTTACTGCAGATGAGATTTATTAGTCAGTGGATGGCTCTACAGTCAGGTGGCTTTGTAAGGAAACCACTATCTCAGGGTGGAAATAGGTGTTTGATAGCTTAGACAGTACTTGAACCATATTAATTGAGTGGCTTATTTTGTCATTTTTTTTGTTTTAGGCGGGAATATCTTATATCATTACACCTGCAGTTTTATTTATTTAAATAACATTTCACCTTGGAACAACTATGTTGGTTTATTCAGTTCATTACTGTTAATGATCCATATGTACACCTTGCCATAAATACAATGCCTCCTCAGTTACTAAAGATTAGGACAGATTTGTGGGCAAGGGAAACTGTTCACGTCTTTTTGTGAGTTTACTTCCTTTATCAGTCGCCATCGCTAGTTTACCTCATTATTATCTCCCAATGATTTATATCACATGCCCATTGACAAGTTTGAAGTAACAGGTGTGATAGCCTCCCCCAAATCCCATCCAAATATGTCGTCCTTTTTAAACTGCGAGAAACTGCGAGAAAAAATTCATTTTCAAGCAATCTTAAAATGAAAACGAATAAGTAAATAAAAAAAAAATATATATATATTTTTTTTATCACTTTCCACCCCAACACATTTTGAGGCAGCCAGAGAAATCTACACATGCACTTACTGTATAAATGTGGTTTATGAGAGATCAGTAGTGGACATTTAAGTCCCGAGGCAGTAACGCTTTTCATTGAGAGCTTACAATCTAATTTTTCAGTGTTGGAGGCTTATTGCACTTACAATGGATGGGGTCGCGGTAGATAAAATACTTTACACATATAGATATGTCGCCATGCTGTCTCCCACTTCTTATCTTTTCATCTTCTGATCATTCCTCTTCCCACTGAGTTCTGTTATATGTCTTTTCTATCTTGTTCATCAGATAATCTTCCCTCCCCCCCCCCCCCCTTTATACAATGCATGCTTGCATTTTATTCAAATAATTCTTAAAAACAGCTTAAAAAGCCGTTTGGAATAACAGAGAGCGTCTCCATCAATCAGTGCGGGGGAGGGCGAGGATTTCCGCTGGTAAGTGTATAAACAGCAGATCAGCTCTTCAGAAGCAGTCATAAAAAACTCCATTAACTTCTGACAAAGAATGCAAATTAATCACAACATGGGGCTGGGCTGGAATTAGTCTGTGTTCTTATTAGAGGCTATGCCTAGAGAGCCACCCCCAAAACCTCTGCCATGGGTGACAGAGACCCCCCAACGAGCCACTACAAGGAATCGGAGAAAGAAAGCCCTCATCAGGCATCAGAAACCCAACAAGAATGTTGGTGATGTCACCGAAAAAAATTCTGAAGACATAACAAAGACGTTACAGAAACAGAGATGAGCAAGCACTAAAAAGTCTAGCTCAAAACCTGGTTATCCGCAAGTAAACCTGGCTACAGAGGCCTATTGCCACAGACAATGGATTGTATATGATTAACACAAAATGTCAAAACAGGCATCTTGTGTAATGCTGGATAATGGTCTTAACTCCACTGCCTGGGGCGGGCTTGTAAAATTCAAATAGCTATACATTATTTTTTTTATAAACACTTCAATTATACCTGAGCCTGGCAGCCTTTAAATTTGCATTTATGGCACGCTATGGCCTTAACACTAAGTTTTCCCTATGGTTGAGTTTTGTCTCCCCAGTGTAAATTTAGGTTTGGATAATAGGGGAACAACTACATCTTCTAACAAAAAAGAGGCTAAACTTCACAAAATGAATAAAATAAATGTAAAAAAAAAAATCATTCAATGGCAAAACAGGAAACACAATTCTGTTTTAGAAAAAGTGCCTTTAAGTTTAAAAAAGACTTAAGCTATATAGAGAAGAACAAAAGGGTGAGATACCAAGATTATTTAGTCGCTGAAAATGCTAACAGGCCAAGTGAATTTTGGGGATCTATATTTGTCTCCCAAAGCAATTTGTGTCTCAGTTTCTTCAACACTGGACTTTAATATATTAGGAATTAGGCATTTACCCACCATCCAAAATTGTTAGTAGATTGTACCTCAGGTGTCACTACTATATTTGTATATGGGAAACAATAGTCTTAGTGCCCGAAAATAAAGCTATATGCAAGAAAAATAAAACCCTTGACTAAATACAGATTATTTTATTCCTTTTACCCAATAGTGTGTACTTTGTTTTAAAATCTATTTTCTATTTTTCTTTTTTGAGAAAAAGATTTAAAAAAAAAATAAAAAATAAAAAAAAAAAAGGATTGCAGATCTTAAGTAGTACTGGGCATCCCTAGATTTTTTGGACCATTTCTGGCTACTCTACTTACTCTTTCTGTAAATCGTATTTCATAATCTTGTTACTAAATTTACCATCCTCGAATATATACACTCACACTACGAGTGGCATTAAAAAAAGCCTTATGGGAGAGATTGCCTCTGATCATAAGGAAGAGGGCGGATTCCAGAATAACCCATTAATACGGTGTAAAGTATTTGGAATGAAAAGCCACCCAATAAATACAAGATGTTAAAAGGAGTCTTGCAGATGCACTCAATTTATTTGTACTGTGCCACTGAGGGCGCCTGGCAGACTTGGGCACGAGGAACCTGATCTCATTGCTCTGGCCTGGGGATGTGCAGCAGAATTTCATTCAGCCTCCAGGTGAAATCTCTGTTACTCCATATGGAGCCAGGAAAATTAACAGCGCAGAGAGGACTGAGGCAGCAGCAGGGGGCAGAAGGAAGGGGGGCGGGGGAAGAGAGAGTGCAGATTCTTTTTTGAAAAGGGGAATAGGGAAAAAAAAAAATGAAATTTGGAGATGAAAGGATACAAGTAATGAATTAATGGGGTGTGAAAACACAGGCCGCTCAGCTATAACAGGCAATATCCAACTCACATATCTGATCAGCTCATCTCGGGGGGGGATTTGCTTTTCACTTATTGGCTAGTTCCTGTAACAGTAGCCAAGATGCTTTTCTTATTCTTAAAATATATCTCTTCAATTTGTGAACATTCTTTAAATACCAACATTCACCTTATCCAACCTGTTTCCGTCTAGTCTTTTAAAGCCCACAATCTAATCCTGCTCAGTTTGAAGGTGGGGATAACGTGATTTTAGTGACGCATGCATAGTGTGTGGCTGTGTCCTCCATGTCCATCTCGTGGAGCAGGCCAGTGCTGCAGTGAGGGGTTTAGGAGAGCAGCAGGCTGCAGATAGGAGAATGGACCTCTATCGACTAGAAGAGGTGTGATTGCACACAAGGTAATGCAGGGAATGAGCATATGCCACAGAACGATGATGATCATAACAGTGTAAGGGAATTTGCGACATTTCAAAGTATTTCCCAAGTCCCTTTTTATATCATAGTTAGAGAATCCTGTTAAGTGTATTGGAACCCCTTTGTACATTGATGGTAGTATCAAGCTAGTATAAATGGACAGTCTATGCTTGTAGTGCAGGGTCCCAAGCTGGGATCGCTCTATTTGCATTATAATAGGCTGTTAATAGGTGCCGGAGGAGCTCTGCTGGCCCCCCCTTCCATAAATAACCCAGCAGAGCCTGGGGCAAGAGCCAGACGCCAGCGTATTCACCCACCAACAGCTCGGGATTTTCCCAGGGTGTGGGTTCCTTGGCTGGGCATGCAATGTCCCGGTTCTTTATCTGCTGCTGAATTATAAAATGCTGCAGACAGGTGCAACATCACGGACCAATAAACCGATACGACGCTTCAGTTTCCAGAGCTGGCAGTGCAAGGCCCTTCCTTTTCCCATTTACTAAGATCATAGCGTAGTCTTATATATAACAACCATAAACAGGTGTAAACACAACCATCCTGATTCATAGAGATGCAATAGATTTCCCTGTTTGTGAGCACTACTGGAATAAATAACCGCCTGATAATCTATATCGAAGCTGTATGCCTCAATCACACTTTTAATTTTCTGTATGTTATCAGAACAATAGAAAATGGGGACATCATTCGTCCACTGTTAGTCTTGCGTATGTTTATTTACCTATGTACTCTAATGGTGACATAATTTGTCGACTGTTAGTGTTGAGTATGTTTATTTACCTATGTACTCTATTGTGGAAAATATATATGTGGAGGTCATTATTTGCAACCCCCATAAAAAAAAGTAGTAAAAAAGCAAAGCCAAATGAGTCTTTACAGGACAACTCACTCCCAAATGTATATTATTTTAGAAGGAATTGTATACCTGAAATTTGTTTATGTCCACATTAACCAAAAAAATGTACCTCATTGTTTCATTTATATTATGCTCATAAGTTAGTACATACGTATATAGCAGAGTAGGTTACCATTTAGCAACTGTTTGGTTACATCTCCTATCATCTAAAGATACAGGATGGCTTAGTATAATGGGAGTTGTACACTATCAAGGATGTGATGTTAAGTGTCTTAGAGATTTAAGGACTTATTTGAACTCATTAACCTTCCATTCCTGCAGCAACAGCAGTTTGTTTGTATGAGATCAGAATTAAGGTACAATACAATAACTGTTTGGTAATGCACTTCTACAAGTTACAATACAGGTATAATGTAACAGAATATATTTTACTATCTCACCTGTGGGTATGGAAATCTTCCTAGTGCCAGCTGAGAAAAAAAAAATAAGAGAGAAGTCAGACATACACCCTGCAAAACCAAACCCCAACGTCACATACTGGTAGTGTTACAGAAAACACGTTAAAGGAAGGGCTACTAAACTGGTTCATGGGTTGAAGGATAAAACTTACCAGGAAAAGTTAAAGCATCTTAACATGTATAGCTTGGAGGAAAGACGTAACAGGGGGGATATGATAGAAACATTTAAATACATAAAGGGAATCAACACAGTAAAGGAAGAGAGTATATTTAAAAGAAGAAAAACTAACAAAACTAGAGGACATAGTCTTAAATTATAGGGGCAACGATTTAAAAGTAATATCAGGAAGTATTACTTTACTGAGAGGGTAGTGGATGTATGGAATAGCCTTCCAGCAGAATCGGTAGAGGTAAACACAGTCAAGGATTTTAAGCATGCGTGGGATAGACACAAGGCTATCCTAGCTATAAGACCGGGAACGAGGGACTAATAAAAGTATTCAGAAAAATTGGGCAGACTAGATGAACCAAATGGTTCTTATCTGCCGACACATTCTATGTTTCTATGTTTCTAACTGGCTGGTACCCAAAATACATCTTCCAAATATTAATGCTTATTAATATGCTTCCAAAGTACTTTACCATGCATGTTTTACATTTTGCATTGCTTGAAATATAAAATATTGTGAATTAATGAAATTGTGAAATTACACTAGCTGAATAAAAGTAAATTTTTTTTTGAGCAGGAACCAATGAGAATTTCATTCAAATGAATAGAATTTCCTGTCTCTTTAGTAATATCAGCAGACAATGTGTTGCACTGTTAAGATATCTTACTTTGTACAAGAGCTTGTCTATTACAGTCCACACAATGTATTCTACTCCAGGAGCACACAAAGTGACTAAATTAATCAAAACTTAATATGCTCAGTGTCTATATAATCAGTGCCGCACCTGCAGTAAACATGCAGAGTAATAACTGGGGGATGGCTTTAGTCAAATATTAAAAATGTTATGAGTTTGGGGACTAGACGGTCCCTTAAATAGGTGCTGTGGTCACTTTAAAGATGGTTGCTGGTCTGAGAAATTAGAGTAATAAGAGAAGGAAAGGCATAAGTAGCATTTAATAAACAGTTATTCATTATGCAGCCTTGTGGCTATGGTTAAACTACAAGTACCAAGAGGCTCAGGCAGCACTCTGGTTAAACCACTACTCATTTGTTGCCCAGCCCTTCTCTACCCAAAAACCGAGGGCTGTTATTTATTGCACTTCAGCCCTGGAAGGAAAAGCCTGTGAGCATTAGCACAATCGCACAGCATGGTGCCCTGAACGCTGTGCTGCCAGCACCTCCATCTATTTACTGGGTACATTAGTCGTTCTTATTAATTTGGAGCCATAATTGCGAAGGTATTAGAAATGAAGATCTGCAGAGAGCAAAGTATAATGTTCTCCACACTCAGCCTGCAGATATCTCACTGTATGAAATGTGTTTTAGATTTAATGAGGCCTTTATGGCCTTCTCAATCCTTTCTGTATGTTTCAGGCGGGGACGGTCAACCAGAAATCAAACAAGGGAAAGCAGCTCATTTGTATCCAGGAAAGGGGTAAAGAAGATAAATAAATATGTATCTATAATAAAAAAAAGAGATTGTAATTTGCTTAGGAGCGATGCTGAATTTTCTTAATTAACTCTACTGGTTTAAAAGCTTGAAGTTAAACTGCTGTTGACCTGGGTGTCAGATCTTGATTTCTAAATAGGCCAGTGATTCAAGTAAACCACACAAAGAAACAGAATTACACAATTTATATAATTATGGCCCAGTTCAGTTCATAATAAAAATACATTTTTTTTTTTTTTTTTTTTTTTTTTTAGAGAAGTGGAATGAGGGGTTAAATCACAGAATATACAGGGCACATTGATTGTACAGACCTTTATACTGCATCTGCAACAGTGCAGAAAGTGAATGATTGCAGGAGGATGCCAGCATAGTAACTGTGAATGAGGCCGAGAGCGCAAGTGAAGGAATTACAAATGAATGTAATCTGATGTGTACAGGCTGCTACCGCAGAGTGTGTCTTGGGGTTTGGAACAATGCGAGCGCAGAGAAGGGAGCAAGGAAGCTCCATGTTTAATGTATAACACTAATAGCTGGCAGTTTGCACAGGCTATGACCCCATGTGGAGGGCCACTAGAGTCAGGAGCATATGACTGATGGAGGGGACACAGGCCTGACCTGAAGCTGGGCAAAGCCTAGTACAAGTAGAAGTGCACAGAACATAGAAGTTATAAAATTCAGAGTACAGGTGGTAATATACAGCAAAGAAGGCAGAACATGGAGCGGACGGGGTCAAGTCTACAAGACTGGTAGTCACAGATTAGAGCAGGGAAATGTGCAGACTTTATGGTGAACACAAATGAAAATGTATTAGAAAGCGGATTGTACAGGATAATGGGTTAAAGAGAAAGACAAAAAGGACTTTGCATACTTCCATAGGGGGGAAATATAAAATAATGATGGGTTCAGTGGAACATGACATCGCAAATGTACAGGTAACGTGCACTTTATACATGATTGTGGGTGCGAAGGGCACTTATTTTCATCATTAGTGTTCGCACTGTGCGCAGTCAGTAAGCAGCAGTACAGTTCTTGTTTAAAAGCCCTGCTCCCTTCTGCCCGGCCATTCACTTTGTACCTAACGCTGCTGTAATTGCCTTATTTATCTTGTTGCTCTCACACAAGCTGTGTGTGCATTGGCTGCCTGAGTTTGATGCATGGCAGTCCCAGCCGGGCCTGAGCGAACCTTCGCTTACACTTCACAGCCGCCCTGCCGCCCCCTGCTCCATATCCCTGCACAGCCGCTGGATAAATCATCTGTGAGTTTTACTCCAACCAAGTTTTGGCTGCGGCTGGAGCGGTAGCTTCTGAATTGCTGGAGCACAGGCCCAGAACATGCACTAATTACGGAAGTTCTGGTCAGTGAGTGATGGATAGCCCTCCGCAAGGCAGTCACTGCATTCCCAGCATCGCTGACGGAGGGGGAGGAAAATATTCTTCAAGCAACTATTAATTCACAGCCAGAGGTGCTGCTAGTTAATTGTAGTCCTGAATTGCCCTCAATTGTACAGCCAGCCTGGTCAGAACGTGTCATCCAGCCCCTTTGGCTCCTAGGAGACTATTGGAGCTTTGCTTAGACCATCAAAGACACTGTTGTATGATACTCAATACTAATATTCCATGTATCTTTATTTTAGATCATATAGTTGTCTGAAAAGGTTCTTTTTTGCTATAACACTGACCAGTATCCAGCCACCTAGTTCTTGCTGGAAAACTATTCGGCTGGCAGATCTCTCTGTGTAGGCTGTATATATGTTACAAGCTAATAACAGAGATGAGTCCAGAAATGTAATAAAGAAAGGGCATATTCATTGGGAAGGTCTTCTAAAGCACAGCAGAAAATGAAAACCACAAAACCTTGTCCTCTTAGGCATAGAATGTGCCAAGGTTTTATATGCCTCTAGAATATTATATATATATATATATATATATATATATATATATATATATATATATATATATATATATATATATATATATATATATAATATATAGAATATTGCAGGTACCACCTTTATGCCTGAAGCAATAGTAAAGGTAGAGTTCATTTATACCATGGAAATACAAGCAAATATTTATCCACTTTTTCCTATTATTCCAATAACCTTTGTACCTAACAGGAAATCTATTACTATATATAGATTGGAGGATTACGCTAGTCATAGTAAAATGCATTTTATACTTATCTATGCCTTAGAATTATGTTCTTAGAAGTTTGTAGGCCAGTGGCCTATGTTATACATGGACCAGTGTCAAGCTAAGCATGCTGACCATTATTACATAGATGCACATAAAGCTGGGTGCGAGATATATTGCTGTTCAACAGATCCCAGAACCAATAAACCCCAATGTAACGTGGCCTGTGAATTTCACTATGTATAAGCCACTATCATACAGCTTTACTGAACCATCAAAACACATGAAGCTGTATCAGACGCGGCCAGTGTCACTCCCATTATTTTGAATGCGGGGAGATTGGAGTACACGTCAATCTAGCTGTACATGCAGAATTTTCAGGTGAAAGAGTTTGTCTCTAAAAACTGTATGGTGCAAATCCATAGTATAAATATTACTCTGTAGAAACGTATTCATCTAATGTTATTCGTGTAAAATGATTACCGTATTTATCGGCGTATAACACGCACTTTTTCTCCCTGAAAATAGGGGGGAAATGATGTGTGCATGTTAGACACCGAAAAAAAAAAAAAATCTAAAACTTACCTCGTTCCTGCACTGTCCCCTGGTGCTCTGAAGCTGCGTGGCTGTGAGGGAAGCGTTGGCATATTGGGGGCAATATCATGGCATATTAAATGGCATATTGGGGGCAATATCATGGCATCTTAAATGGCATATTGGGGGCAATATCCTGCATATTAAATGGCATATTGGGGGCAATATCCTGGCATATTAAATGGCATATTGGGGGCAATATCCTGCATATTAAATGGCATATTGGGGGCAATATCCTGCATATTAAATGGCATATTGGGGGCAATATCCTGGAATATTAAAATGGCATATTGGGGGCAATATTTGGCATATTAAAATGGCATATTGGGGGCAATATCCTGCATATTAAATGGCATATTGGGGGCAATATCCTGGCATATTAAAATGGCATATTGGGGGCAATATCCTGCATATTAAATGGCATATTGGGGGCAATATCCTGCATATTAAATGGCATATTGGGGGCAATATCCTGCATATTAAATGGCATATTGGGGGCAATATCCTGCATATTAAATGGCATATTGGGGGCAATATCCAGGCATATTAAAATGGCATATTGGGCTTCAAAGTTCTTTATTTGAAATGTAAGTTTTTTTCCCTAAAATTTCCTTCTTAAAATGAGGTGCATGTTATACGCCGGCGCGTGTTATACGCCGATAAATACGGTATATAGCACAGCTTTTGGCAGATACTTCTCCCCCGGCTGCCTTGTGAACAAACACAACGTTCATAGACATCTTTCTACCCCTGGACCATCTAGGTATACATCTTATTACAGACCACCTAACTAGGGATCCTCCCAAAAGGTAACCAATGGGTAGAGGTGCTATACAGGTTGTGTATTCCTTATCCAAAATACTTGGGACCAGAAGCTTTTTGGATAACGGATCATTTTTACCAATAAGATATATTAAAGCTTCTCAGCACTTTGGAAATACAGTGGTATCAGTGCAAATACTGTATAGAGCAAATAAATCACTTGTACTGTGATGTAGCTGTGATATGATGCATCGTTGGGAACCTGTCATTGGCAAGTCAGACCTGCACATGTGCAGGCCTTTGTGGGCGTGGGGGTGTCTGTACATGCATGGAAAGGCTATATCACAGCTTAAGGGGGCTGGACACTGAATAAACTGTTGTGTTTTTGCATTCTGACAATTTGTGGCAAAGTGAGAAAAAATGTTTGGATAACGGATCATTTTGGATAATGGATTTCTGGATAAGGGATACTCAACCTGTATGTTTGTGGCTGGGGAGATGGCAGATATTGGTTTTTATGCTTCAGATGTGTTTATTCCAGTTGAGTTAGCCAGTCTGACAGGCTGGTCATAATACATACTGGAGACCTCATCATCTGTCAGCCATTGTCCTATTCCTATTTAACCTAGCATTGTCTGACCTTTGGCATGCCCATTAAATAGGTGGGCTCACGGGATATGTTTTCCAAAACAGCTTTAGTGCCAAAGGTTATCCACCACTGCAGATTTTGTGGACTACATTTGCAACATGCTCAGCCAACCATATGGCAGTATCATGGCAAATGTAGTTCACAACAGCGTTCAATAGATGGTTGACATCCAAACACTGATAGAGAGGAACAGTGACTTGACTACCATTCTGAGCTGCTGGTGGAGCTGAACTCTGTAAATTAACTGCCTGCAAGACATTAGTTAGACAGAGGCACACCTATCAAAATATGTTTTTATCAGTCAGAAGTGGCTTCTGCCTGATAAAAACAGAGGTAGAACAGAACGACACACTACATGCACCTTTCAGAATGTGTTTTTAATAAATCAGACATTACTTCTGCCCAATACAATCTGTATTTTGGGTTTACTGCCTCTTTAACTTTAGGGAATACGACAGAAGAAATATTAGAAATGACAAATCATATCTTAACTTCTAAAACTTGGTCCTTCCCCGTGGTTTAATCTGGTCTCGGTTACTCTGTTGCTTTTAGGATTTGTATGCGTGTGCCAGTTTGCATAGGAATGTATACTGTGCAGTATGTATGGTATGTTTCTTACCTCCATGAATGAGATCCCCAAACTCCAGACATCGGAGTGAATTCCATACTGTTCCCCTGCAATCCGCTCAGGCTGCAAAACAAAAACATTTAGAAACAAGACTAAAGGAATCCTCAATTGTGTTGTATCAACAGATGCTGAAGCAAGAATTCAAGCTCCGGTGTATGGAGTTGGTTAGCTTCCAAGAGAACTGTCCATTAGTGCGGGGCTTTGTATTGTGCTTAGAACAAATGTCTCCAGGCCTCTAAAGCTCATTTCATTAAAAGGCGATCTATTATTAAGATCCCATACCGTCTATTTACATTCAAACACAGTCTAAATTAAACTGTCAAATTAAGTGTTTAGCGATTGTTGAGGATAAACAAAAAAATTGCATATTAGAAACATTCCTATACGCAGTGAATGTAGAGCATAAAACGGTTATCTCTATCTTGGAGGCTATTCACTAAAAGGTTGGATGAAAATTAGCATTGTGCAGGGACAAAAGCCTTATATGTTCCTGCAAGAAGAACCGTTGGCCATCCATAATAACTGATAAAACAAGTGAGGGCTTTTCTAAAGATTTAACCATACATTATCCATGACCATGTGAGAAACTTCTAGCAGGAGGCTCACTAAGTTTTGCCCTACTCAATGTATAGGTGTGAGTCTATTGGGGCAGTTCACTAAAAGGTGAGATGAACATTTGATCTCACCAATCTATCTATACATTGTGAAGGGACAAACATGAGGAGTTCCCCCTGCTAAGCAAGTTCACCATGTTTGTCCCTGCACAATGTATAGCTAAACTGGTGAGATTACTCCCTCCAGCTTATCACCCTCCATCTCATGCTCTCCCCTCTAGCTTATCACCCATCTCATCTTCCATTCTCCTCCCTCCTGCTTATCACCCTACTCACCGTCCATCTCATGCTCTCCCTCTAGCTTATCACCCATCTCATCTTCCATTCTCCTCCCTCCTGCTTATCACCCTACTCACCGTCCATCTCATGCTCTCCCCTCTAGCTTATCACCCATCTCATCTTCCATTCTCCTCCCTCCTGCTTATCACCCTACTCACCGTCCATCTCATGCTCTCCCTCTAGCTTATCACCCATCTCATCTTCCATTCTCCTCCCTCCTGCTTATCACCCTACTCACCGTCCATCTCATGCTCTCCCTCTAGCTTATCACCCATCTCATCTTCCATTCTCCTCCCTCCTGCTTATCACCCTACTCACCCTCCATCTCATGCTCTCCCTCTAGCTTATCACTCATCTCATCTTCCATTCTCCTCCCTCCTGCTTATCACCCTACTCACCCTCCATCTCATGCTCTCCCTCTAGCTTATCACTCATCTCATATTCCATTCTCCTCCCTCCTGCTTATCACCCCACTCATATACAAAGTTTATGTATTTACTGCCTATTGGCATGATATGCATTTCATGCTCAATGGCATGATATGTAAATTGATGATGTACAAAGTGTATGTATTTACTGCTTGTTGGCATCATGTACATAATTTACATATTTCTATTGGTATAAAGCCCTGTATATAAATGTTACTGCTCACTGACATCATTTAAACCATTAATACGTATGTAGTGCTCCTTCTTATTATATAAAACTATTTCTCATTACCATCATCATATAAATCCATTTATTGCTTATATTATATATATATACTCATTGCTCATTGGCATCCTATATATCCTTTATATGCCGGCCCAAGCATCTTAGCATTTCTAAACCACTTCTATCAAATCTGTCATGGGCTCCCAGATCTTTTGGAGACCTAGCAATGCCCCCGTGTACCAGTAGGCTTAGAAACCAACTGGCTTGACTAACAGGTCACATTCTGGGAGGTCTCCATGGTGACAGATGTTATTTTACCATTAAAAGGACTGTGTCCCCTAAATATTGTTTATATTGTGAAGACACAAAATAAAAAATATATACACACATTGTGTTAGCAGAATTCTAATATTTGTTTTGTGTCTGTGGTGTCTCCTCTCTATGACATCATCTGTGACTTGATAGGCTACTGAACTGCTTTACAATAGGAACGTCTGTAATTTGCATATCAAGCCCTAGGTTGAGACACATTTTCTCTTTATTTTGCTTTTACAACAAATAAATGCTTTATCCTTTTCTGTATTCACAGTATAGACAATGTTTAGGTGACAGGAGTCTTTTTAAGAAAAACAACAAATGCAAAAATAACATTTAACGCAGTTAGAAATACCTTTATCCATTAATCTAGGAAACAGATTTAGCAGGATAAAAAGCTAGAACTAGCTGAGCTTTAGTTCCATTCTAGAGACAGTAACATGTATTTTAAAGAGAACAATGAAACTTGAGCAGCTGTTTTAACTATGGCAGTGACTAACATAGTATTATTTTACAATGAAACCCAATTAAACTATTAAGTAGCACCTCCTGATGAAGCTCTCTCAAGAACAAAAAAAACAAACTCCTTTTCTTTACACATGTATATTATTCGAGCCTGCCATGAGTTTAGCACACCAATATTTTTATTTTCCCTAATTATGCTTAGCATGGAATACTTGGTGAATCTACAAATAGCTTTCAAAGACAACTGTAGCAAAACATTAACTCATCTTATATTGAGAGATTTCCTCAAGTGTAGAGGATTTATATGGCAATTCTTTAATTAAATAACACAAATAAAGTACTTTATTGAGTCCACTTTGCTTCCAATAGCACTAACAGGGAGCAGACATGTTCTTTTGATCACCCTTCATCTGGCCCAAGGTGAATGTAGTTCTGATCTAAGATTCTCAACAACATGTCCACCTCCGATAGACATTTACAGAACAAAAAGGTACTTTATTTGCATTCTTTCATAAAAGCATTCGTATTTAAAACATTTACACTTGATGCACTCTTGCAATAAAACAGAACATATTTTTGCCTACAGTTGCCCTTTAAGGCCCAAGTCTCACGCTATATCCCCACAGGTGTTCATGGACTACAAATCCCATCACTCCCCACTTGAGAGGTTGGCTAGTGAAGGTGAGAACCGTAGTTTATCTACAGTTGGACGCGTAAGAGTTCATAGCCACAGATTTCTAGCAGGAACAGGTCTGAATGTACTTTGCTGTGTGAAGGTCATGAGTATAAGAGTGTGGTGTAGACGCATTCCCTTGGTAGAGTTTCACACTGCGCTCTTAATGCACCTGGCCGCCTCACGCTCCCTCTCACAGCCTTATAACCCCGGGGCCCCTGTACAAGAAAACAAACTCAGGAATTAGTGCCAGATGAGTGTGTTTTGTGTGCTTATTCAGGTCAGTGCTTGAGAAGGAAAGGAACAGTAAATAAAAGTCAAGGCCCAGATCCTAATGTGCTGGGATTCTCAGTGTCCCTGCTGCATGCTCTGGCTGGGGCAATAGGGACAGTTCTATTGTGTCGCAATTCTGCACTCTACCAACTTTGCAGTGTAGTGAAATAAAGGATAGACCACGTTTTAATGGAGCAAAACAGATATAGCAGTGTGCAGTGTACTGTATTTAATCCACTCTTCTGATTAACACATGGATGTTCCCTTTCATCCAGCAATACATTTAATGTACCCCTGGGACCATGAAGGGTAATCTGCCATCAAAAGGGACCTACAATTTAATTACTATCCCAATGCATGTCAGATTAGAGTGCAGCAGTTAACCTAGTCTCTACTACAGGTGGTTCCAATGACATAATAACAACAGCCTGATTTCTACATATATAAATTGATAGAATAGGCTGTGTGTGATTTGTAGCCATGGGTAGTTTGCTCAGAGAATCACGCTAAGATGTCCCCTCCGCTAACTAGCCGAGTAACAAAATATAGAAGAAAAATCATGTTGTTATGTTTATAAAATATAGGGTTGAGACACAAATCTTTTGACCAGTTAAGCAGAGTGCTAGAGCTTCTTCTTGTAATATTGTTCCAGTCCTGAGCGTCATTACACAGTCATTTCTTTCATGACAGAACAACTCTGTCTGCATAACAGTGGCCAAGAGAGCATTGGCATTACATGGTAAGATCTGTGGAGTGGGTTAAATAGAGAGCAAAAATGATAAAATGGAGGCTCACTGCTCTGAACATGGGTCATATATACAGCCAATTAACCTGCTTACACAGATACACCACCACTGTCCATCCAAGGGGAACATCTATGTCAGGGACCTCCAGTAAGTGGCCATTAAGGGCATCCGTTGGAGCCTGTCCATCTAAATAATAATGTGTAGGCTCTCCTGTATTGAGCATATGACACTTCCTGACCAAGCAATAAAGCATGAATGAAATATGTGCAAAACTATGGAACATTTGGACAGTGCTGTGCCATGTCGTCTAAAACATAAACGCAGGTTCTAAACCTGGGACTAATCATGGCCAAACAAAGGTTAGAATACTGGGTAACAATGGAGGATGCACTTCACAACACAGGGAATAGTAATCTTACTTAGTGATGTCACCTGTCCTCATTCAGTGCAGGTGAAAGTGTAGATTACTTACCGCCATGTATGCGTTTGTTCCCACGTAGGTCTTGGCAATAGAATTCACCAGCTAGAAGAGGAAATGATCGCGTTAAAATCACGACATCATAAAACGGGCAATTATTTCTCACTCAATCCACCCATCAAAACTAGGAATAAAGATATATAAGAAGGAATAAAAAATATATAGAGTACTTTAATCTGCAGGCATTAAACAGAAGCTGATTAAACTTTCTCTCCTGCAAACACATAAACAAGGCCTGTGATACTGTGTATAAAGCATTGGATGGAAGGCCTGTTCTGTGTCTTTAAAGCAATGGTGGCCAAGCTGTTGTTCTTTGGAAATTAACAGGCCTATCATCCTCAGAAGAGTCTGCGGCTATTAAGATTAGGAAGTGACATTGTACATGTTATCATTTATTGGAATTGCTTAGTATGTTGTTTTTTTTAAATTTTGTTTATTTTATCCTTTGCTTTTAAGAGTTACTCACATAGGTCCTAAACCTGTGATATTTCAAACTACAGTGGGCCACATATGGGAGTCTGGATTTGTAAAAGGTGACATCACAGAGACACAGAAAAGCTGATAAATAACAAGTGCACTGCAAAGACAATTAGAAATACAAACAAATGAGAATATACAAAATAAGAGAAACACTTGAACACACTTTAAGCCAATGACTGTACTCCTCAAGAGAAACAAAAAAATACACAGCACTGGCAGAGGTGCAAGAAGGATCTCTATAGGCGAGCGCAGGATTGACTGCTCTAGCCAGTGGAAGGAGGCAGTAGAGAAACAATGATTAGGAAATACTGAGAAACACTGAGAGTCGCACAATACCACAGCCTGTATGAGTGAGCCTGGCAGTGCAGCAGGTGGGGCCGTACAGAATAGCTACTGGCCCCTTGAGCCTTGTGGTC
Organism: Pelodytes ibericus; assembly: GCA_036172795.1. Taxonomy (NCBI): domain Eukaryota; kingdom Metazoa; phylum Chordata; class Amphibia; order Anura; family Pelodytidae; genus Pelodytes; species Pelodytes ibericus. The sequence continues at coordinate 183,914,191 of CM069858.1, read as the reverse complement.
TCTAGCTGAGTTGAGGGAGTGAAGGGGCCTATTCAAAGTGACATGACAGGAAGGTCAACGGTCAACCTGATGGATACTCTCTGGGGAGGCCGAGCGATGGAAATTAATTACAATTTGGGGGGAAGGTCCTACCCAGACCTCAGATGCTTTGTTTTGCCGAACATTCATTTTTTATTAATTATTATTATTTTTGATAACAGTTTCCCCTGAAACCTGCCCCCCCCGTCTCATTCTTTTGTTTGGACAGAACCGATCTTCCCATAACTTCCCAGGATGCATATTAATGAGGCCTCAATCCCATTAGTAATTACCACATCATCTGTTACACTATTTAACCCCTTACCTGCTTGAAAGAGTCATCTTGTCCAATAACATATACAATAGCTTGTGAGGTGATTTATGATTGATGAAGTAGGTAAACAAGTTGACTAGCTATGGGGAGAAGCCTTTACTGTGCGATTGGAGGTATGGGGTTATTTATGGTTTAGTCATCCAAAACAGAGCTATATGTGGTGTATATAGGGTACCACACGGTTAGGCACTTACCTGTGTGCTCACACCAAAGTCACACAGCTTCACTTGGCCTCGCGTGTTTACCAGCATGTTAGAGGGTTTGACATCTGTCAGGGTGCAAACATTGACATCCATTACATGTAAATCTTATTCATTTTACACAACATCAATTCAACCACTCACATCTAGTAAATACAAAGAGGTCACATACAACTAAAATATAAACGCAGATTACATTCAACGCAACTATGCCACACAGCGATGTGAAATACAATTAGAAAAACAATATACTTGGAAATACAAACAAAACACAATATGATGCTGCAAATTGCATAACAGTACAATGAATTGGGTATTGGTGTTAAATGTGAAAAGTGTCTAATGAACACAACAAAAAACCCCAATGTTTCCACATTTTGGATACTTTCACCTCTAGAGGTTGGTGCTTAAACAGTACAACAGAGTGAGTGGTTTATTTTAGTTCTGAAGTTCTCAAAGGGTCATAACATATTCTATGTATTCTTTGAATGCCTTAAGTTATTAAACCACATAACTTTAAGACACTCCAGAAACTCTTTGTAGATCACCATAAATTAAATGTAAAAAAAAATATCACAGATTTCTATTATATATCATGATTTCCCTGCAGCTTTCTACAATGTTATGATAGGATCATACAATACTAAAGGAGAAACCTTCACCTGTGATTCCTTTATCGCCTTACAGTGTTAAAGAATATAGCCCAAATACATCCTCTGTGCACGGTATGCAAATAAACTGCTTTTCAATGGGAAATTTACATACCGTGTCACAGGTGATGTCATAAGCAGGAGACTCCACTGACACATTTAAAACACATTTTTCTCCTAATTCAGGCATTTGCTTGCAGTTTTGCTAATACAATGTATTGATCATTTTCAATCATTTTTTTATGCTCTACATGCACAGTAAAACCAATATTCAGGTGATACAGTCCATTTAATACAGGGAATCAAGGTGTCCTGAATGAGGAAGGTTCACTAAAACCAAAACACTGCTATGAGGATGCAATAAACCAACAGTCACACCATTGGCTGGCTGGATGATTGTAACATGGATCGGTCATGTTCCCAAATACACATGAGGGCATGGTTTTTAAACAGATTTCAATGATACTTCCTCATGAATGGTATACTCCATTCCATTTCTGGCAGCATAGTGAGGGGGAGAGGAGAAGGATTGAGGGGCACTCACAGGGAGTAGAAAATGATGCAAGTTTGAAACAAATGGCATACGTACTCGAAAATCAGAGTTTTGCTATACTACAATTCCCATAATGCTAAGGAACCAAACCCTTGCTATAATGGGGATTGTAGTTCAGTCACAGCTGGATGGCCCAGCTCCATTATATACATATAGTTATTAGAACAGTAGTGGCCTTTAATACTATGTAATTTCTCCTCCCAATATTAAGGGGCTAGTGTCTATTAATGGTAGATATGCAATAACCAATATATGCAAGTTCACAGTGTTCCCACACAGCACCACAAACTCCAAACATTTAACATTATTCAACAGTGATCTCCATCACCACTCCTAGTACAGCCTTCAAACAGCAACCAGCTAGACCACCGATAACACAACAGGGAATACAACTCACCTCTGTGTAAAATTTTTAAACTCCATAGGTATGTGAGACCCTTCAAGACCTGTAACAAAAGAATCACGAATCTTTACAGTACAGCAGTTATAACAATAAACAAAAAGATATTGGTTGAGCTGATAAATACAGTTTACAGATGTAAAGTAGATGCAACATGGACTTTATTGGCTTACTTTAACCCCTTCAGGACAATGTCTTTCTTTGTTTTGATGTCCATTCTGGACAATAGCTATTTTACAACTTTAGCTTTGTGTGTGTTTAAATATATATGTTTCCTCTTTCTCTATGATAAAGGATCAAAGGGTATCAGTGAGAGAAAGGAAGGATTTTGACAATCAGTGTTCACATAACACCGATTGTCATTTACTGTATTTTTTAAATTTGATTAATGTGATTGATTTTCACATAGATTATATCAATAAATGCAAAAAATAATGGTTGATTCTGGTCTTAACGGTTAAGGCAACCAGGATCAACTTACCCCATCTCTCCCCCCAAATTTGGGGGAGGATGGCAATGGATTGTCATTCACCACATGACATGTCACAAAATCCCCTGCAATGGCTGAGTCAGCCTGTCTCAGCTATTGCAGGGTAAGACAGCCCCCTTTCTGGGTGTTTCAGACCTGTCTCCATCCGAGGCAGGTCTGAAACACCCCTCACCTGATTTGCATAGGTGATTGACAGGTCAGTGATTGTAACTGGCCTTTCACTTTAAGACCGCCCATAATCCCAGCGGCCATTTTATTTTTGCTTTCCAGGAAAGCCGAAAACAGTGCAAATCGTTGCAAAAACGCAGCAATTGCACTATTTTAAAGGCAGCCGTAGATATATGGCCATGGTCACCAATGCATTGCATTGGGAGCCTATACATGTACGGGCATTATCGTGAAGAGGTTAAAACATTGCAGGAAACAAGATTCGGTGTGCACATCATACTCCAAAACACACCGATGTTTGAAAAAAGTATTGTGCTTTATTGCAAATGAAAATCAGTCCAACCAAACAGTGCAGACAAGGGAAAGGGTGGTCAGCGGACCCCACCTAACACGTTTCGCGTATTCCACGCTTAATCATAATGATTAAGGTTGGAATACGCGAAACGTGTTAGGTGGGGTCCGCTGACCACCCTTTCCCTTGTCTGCACTGTTTGGTTGGACTGATTTTCATTTGCAATAAAGCACAATACTTTTTTCAAACATCGGTGTGTTTTAGAGTATGATGTGCACACCGAATCTTGTTTCCTGTGCTGTCCTCGTCTGATCCACCACGGAGCACCTATCTCCAAATTTACAGCAGGTAGAGCCGACTTCAGCGTTGTTTGCATAAAGGTTAAAACATTGGCCTAACTTAAAATGATCCTATCTCTCTCATGTTAGATCTCCCAAATGTGTAATCTAACTTGCCACCTTATTGATGACATTAATCTAAGCCAGGGGTCCTCAAACTACGGCCCGCGGGCCACATGCGGCCCGCCGAGGACATTTATGTGGCCCGCGGGGGGTGCTGCCGGCACCCACCCCGTTTACTTTTTTTTTTTCTTTCTGGCAGCCGCAAAGGATGCGGCTGCAGGAAGAAAAAAAAAAAAAAAATTCACCGCGACCGGATGTGACGTTACGTCACATCCGGATCCGGTAACTGTTTCCCTCCTCCACAGGAGGACACCGCGCGAGACGTCCGGGGACACAGCAGCTGGAGGTAAGTGATGGGGAAGCGGGGGAGGAGGGAGGGATAACGAGCACTATTCCTGGCCTCTGACTGGCATAATATTCCTGGGCATCTGAATGGCAAAATATTCCTGGGCTTCTGAATGGCATAATATTCCTGGGCATCTGACTGGCATCATATTCCTGGCCATCTGACTGGCATCATATTCCTGGGCATCTGACTGGCATCATATTCCTGGGCATCTGACTGGCATATTATTCCTGGGCATCTGACTGGCATATTATTCCTGGGCATCTGACTGGCATATTATTCCTGGGCATCTGACTGGCATATTATTCCTGGGCATCTGACTGGCATAATATTCCTGGGCATCTGACTGGCATAATATTCCTGGGCATCTGAATGGCATCATATTCCTGGGCATCTGAATGGCATAATATTCCTGGCCATCTGACTGGCATCATATTCCTGGCCATCTGACTGGCATCATATTCCTGGGCATCTGAATGGCATAATATTCCTGGCCATCTGACTGGCATCATATTCCTGGGCATCTGACTGGCATAATATTCCTGGGCATCTGAATGGCATAATATTCCTGGCCATCTGACTGGCATAATATTCCTGGCCATCTGACTGGCATAATATTCCTGGGCATCTGACTGGCATCATATTCCTAGGCATCTGACTGGCATCATATTCCTGGGCATCTGACTGGCATCATATTCCTGGGCATCTGACTGGCATCATATTCCTGGGCATCTGACTAGCATCATATTCCTGGCCATCTGACTGGCATCATATTCCTGGCCATCTGACTGGCATAATATTCCTGGGCATCTGAATGGCATAATATTCCTGGGCATCTGAATGGCATCATATTCCTGGGCATCTGACTGGCATCATATTCCTGGGCATCTGACTGGCATCATATTCCTGGGCATCTGACTGGCATATTATTCCTGGGCATCTGAATGGCATAATATTCCTGGGCATATGACTGGCATCATATTCCTGGGCATCTGACTGGCATAATATTCCAGGGCATCTGACTGGCATAATATTCCTGGGCATCTGACTGGCATATTATTCCTGGGCATCTGACTGGCATAATATTCCTGGGCATCTGAATGGCATAATATTCCTGGCCATCTGACTGGCATCATATTCCTGGGCATCTGACTGGCATAATATTCCAGGGCATCTGACTGGCATAATATTCCTGGGCATCTGACTGGCATATTATTCCTGGGCATCTGACTGGCATAATATTCCTGGGCATCTGAATGGCATAATATTCCTGGCCATCTGACTGGCATCATATTCCTGGGCATCTGACTGGCATAATATTCCTGGGCATCTGACTGGCATAATATTCCTGGGCTCTGACTGGCACACTATTCCCATTGAAATACTGGTAAGTTTGTTGATTTAACTTTAATTTAAATATTGGATTTGTTCTAGTTTTGTTCAAAATAAGATATATGCAGTGTGCATAGGAATTTCTTCATAGTTTTTATTTTTACTATAGTCCGGCCCTTCAACGGTCTGAGGGACAGTGAACTGGCCCCCTGTTTAAAAAGTTTGAGGACCCCTGATCTAAGCAAACGCTTGCATCCTTTGCTATGGTAAACTGTGAGGTGACACAATACTACAAAATCCCTCTAATAACCTATGTGGTAATGTTCTTTTTCCAAACAGTAAGGTGACACGAGAGCACTAGTCTCCTTAAGTCTTCGTTACTCAGGAAGCTTCGATTTTCCCAGTGAAAATCAGAGTTCCGAAATTCGTCCCACATTAGATCAACTGGTGATCCAAATGCCCCCTTAACACCTTAAGGACCGGCCGTTTGGGACACTTTTGGTCATTCTGGACAATGTCTGTTTTAACATTACTGCAGTGTTAGCAGTAATGTTCCTCTTTCTTATATAATATACCCACACATATTATATACTGTTTATCGAAATTAAAAGGGCTATCTTTAGATACCATTATTTTCATCAAATAATTTACTATAAAAAATAATCATAAAATATAACAAGAAATACAAAAAAATACTTTTTTTAAATTTGACCTGAAAAAGAGTTCTATGGGGAGGCTTTAAGCTCATTGGGACGACCTTGCTTATTCAGAAATAGTAGCTTCTATTTTCCGCATAGATTTCTATAGGGAGGTTTTCAGCTCAATAGGAGGACTTCTGCTATTGTGAAAATAGCCAAAGTCCTCCAGAAATGGACCCCAAAAAAATATTTAAAAAAATCACTAAAAATTATAATGTAAAATTAAAATATATTAAAATAAAGTAAATCAACATAAAAAGTAATGAAAGTTAGAACAAAATTGGACATACTACATGGCCTGAATGGTTCTGATCTGCCGACACATTTTATGTTTAACATATTATTAACATTTATTATTGTTTTCTATTTAAAATAGCCTTTCTTTTATTGTTCTTTGGCCCTTTTTGAGTAATGGGAATCATATGGATTGCCCAGGCCATGTTCCCCGAACTGAATATGGCCAAAGATTGGACTAATATCTGTGGAAATTGATGATTTAAGACCGAAATTGGCCATATTGAGTAGCTGAACTGCGAGCCATTTCGAAAGTTTATAGAGTAAACCCTTATGTCTTCAAAGGTATGCTACTAATAATTTACACAATATAACAAAGGGCAATACGTGTAAACTAGGAAAATAAAGTTTGAATATTGATTCTCATTTGCAATATAATATTACAGATTCTTCAGGATTACCAGCCAACAGACTAGTGCATGATTGTGCTAACAATCCAACACCACACCGCTTGGTATCACTGGCTAGAAACAGATTTTGAAGGAACTAATATTTTATTGTTTGTTTCCTTTTCTTTAAATGCTCATATTCTTTCTATATCTGTGTTCTGCATGTACCACTACAGTAAAAAAAAAAAAAAAAACCTGGAAGGAAATTACTAGCTTCTGAATGAAGTTGTTATTGCACATGGTCTAGATGACCCAGTGTATCGGCACTGATATTCTTTCAAGTAAGAAAAAGCAGATGCAGGACTAGAGGAGGAACCTTTCCATGTGATTCCTAAGAAATGGCTACCTGCATTTGTATGCAAAAGTCCTGTACAATGCACAGGTTAAACACTAACAGACTACCCAAAATTAATGTCATGCCTTTTAAATATATTTTAACAACTAGATGGTCTGTGAGAAAATGTGACTTTCTTATTTGCAATTTCTTAAGAGTAAATATAATCTTAACTACAGGAAAATATATTATAAAAATAATAATAATAATATATAACTGAGAAAAAGTTTAAGTTGTATCCACTATGGTTTTTATTGTTCGTATACACGTGAACTCAGCACTCACACTGTACACACAATCCTTCTGCAGTACATGTACAGGTATGCGAATATTACAGGGGTTACTCACAGCAACAGAGATCCTACCGAGCACCTGCTCTGGAATCTTTCTGTAAACATCCAGAGACCCTCCTGTTAGACAAAAGAAAGGTGTTTTATATGTTACACACACTGTGTGGGACTAAGCAGATGCTCCTTTACATAAATCATCTACCTAAATCATGTACAACAGACACTGCTCTTATTACAGGTACAAATACAAACATGCCTAGGAGTAAGCAACGAGTATGGCCTGAAACGCGTTGGGTGATCTGTTCCTTGGCTTGAATACCACACCAAGCTTTACTCCTTCCACATTTATACAGTTCATTCTGGTACGTGCATGTATTTATTTTGCCCCCAATCATCTGAACACCAGCCTTATGTTTAGGAATCCATGTGTCACCAAGATATTAGCACTGAGCTGTATAACACAGAGAGCATTATTTAAGTGATCAGAGTTGACCATAAGTGGCAAATGAAAAAATAATGTGATGTGGAAGTGTGAACCCAATGACTATGGGACAAGGATTGTTTTTATAGAAAACTGTAGGATATTATCTTCTAAACCTTTCAGGAAATATGTGTATCACTGTTTAAGAGGCAACTTTAAAAAGCTTTTCCTCTAATTACTATTTAGAAAGATGCCATAGATCCCCCTACGTGTATGAAATGGAACTGCACTCGGGTTTTAAATGATTTAGTAGAACTTCTGAAAAATGCCTTCATACAATTCAAATTCACAGGAAAGAATGCTGAATTGAAAAGAGGATGCTAGGGGAAGTAGTGCATGTAGTATTAGATTGTGCTCTAGCTAACCTTCAGTACAATAGATGCAAAAGATATGCACAGTCACAGATTATCTGCAACCAAAGGTCCATTATTAGTGAGCAGGCGTCTTATTAAAGTTTTTGTGTTTTGTTCCCATCAGCTGTCTATGGAGAATCTATACCCATGTATATACAGGCATACTGCACATTAACATACACAATGGGTCCAGATCATGTATGTAAAACAAAAATGTACTTGTACAGCACTACTTTTTTTCACTTATCTTAGGACAGTCCACAAATACAGTCCACAGTACAAATGTCTTAATAGACAGGATGGACCTTACCCGAGCCTGTAGTGGTCACATAAGGAGAAGCTCTGTACTGTACTGTAACGTAATCTCAGTAGAGACCTTGTCGTTTCATTAAAATAGAAATGTGAGAATCCATAAACAGATGATTGCACTGTAACAACATCCTTTTTTGCAAGTGTCCTTAAACTGAGGTATACCTGTATACACTTTCTTATTTTGCTTCAGTAGGCTTCAGTGTATAAGAAAACCACTTGTGAATAATTGTCAGTGTACAATCCACATACCAAGAGTGTAAATGCATACATCAGGTGACATAGGACACACATAACTGGAAAAAAAACAACAACAGATATTCATTTGCCCAGAAATATGTTTATTTCGTTTATCAGCAGAGAGGGAAAAGTGTTGTCTACAACAGGAAGAATAACTTATTGTTATATTTTTGTTGTTTTCTTTTTCACTTTGTAGGGTTGTCAATATACACTTTATTGTTTAATATACCATATAGAGAACAAGGATCACTGTTAAACAAACCCACAGTTTACTGCAGAATGTTTACACATATGTACACCGCTTGCTGTTTAAAACTTAATCTAGGTATAAGTGGGGACTATTTACTAAAAAAGGGAATTGGCGTGAACTGATGTGAATTGGCATGAACTTGCTCACGCAATATAGGTGTTTGCGTAACTCACCATCCATAAACTCTGTACATATAGAAATCCGATTTTCTACAAAAAACGCTCCATAAAACCCGATTATGTATAGAGAGTCGCACTGCAAAATAAAAAGAGAAGTCAGGCAGCGCAGTGTGTACATATATATATATATACACATTGTGATAACATGAACACCAATCCCCAAACCAGGGTCATAAAGCTCACGCACCTTGTACAGAATCTCAAGCTCTGACATAATCTGTTTCTGCAGCTCCACTGTAATGTCTAACGGGATGACCTATGGAGAACAGACAGAGATGGCTTGTCACTGATTGATACTGTGTGTTCAGCACGGCACGGATACCAGCAGCATGCCCCATTCTAACTCTTCAAACAAACACTGCCTCGTGCTCTCATGTTGTCAGAAGATGCACAAACGCGCTAAAGTCCATTTGCTGGGAGAGGCAATGATGTGCTGGGTTAAATGTATTGAATGAGGCATCGCTGTTTGGAACGCCACACGGCTTTCCAATGAATGCTTAGTACTCAGGGTGCATTATAGAATAGGCTCCACTTTTGGGGACATTCTCATTAAAAAGTCATTGCGCATTTGATAAGTGACAATTCTCCCGGTCGCATGTGCAAACCTATTATCTATGTGTGGGTTAGACTCTGCGTGACGTTGGCGAGATGTATCATACTCAGAAAAACCCCATGTGATGGATGTGGATGATACTCCAGTAATATTCTGCCAAGTCTCAAGTGGACTGCGCATTTCCCATCTCACAGGTTTGTACGATGCCCTTCATCCATATAATCTCAGTCAGGATTGACGCCAATCATGTGCTAGGCACAAGGAACGATGGCGGAATATTTTATGCACAGAATAGTCCTGATGCTGCCATTCTTCATGGACATTATGAACACACAGGGCTGCATCAGGATTACTAATGACCTTGGGGTCAATATTAACTAGGAACAGGCAATAACACTGCAGGTATTTTCTTTAGGATTAATGGAAATTGTATACCTCACCCCAACACACCAGGTTGCTAAAACAAGACAATTAATGGCCTTTGGTACAGAAGCAGGGGAGGAGGGGGGGGGGGGGGGTTTATAGAGTGACATGTATGTCCAGGGTGGACATACAAGGTGCTTCATACACCATACACTAGTGATTTACCCAGTCGCTACTAAACACCATCTTCAATGTGTTGGTAAGTGGAGTAACAGGTGCTGAATGGACAATAGAACAGATTCATTCATTTCTAGTGGAGGTCAAAGCAGGCAAAAAAAAAGGGAGAAAAGAGGAACAATCCAAATAGGCTATGAATTTAAAAAGAAAATCTAACTGCACACTAAATAAAATAAATTCAGCACCCTTTACAAATGTTAAACAAAAAAATCCTATTTATTGAAACATGGAGACTATAACCGAGGACAACAGGCCATTTCAACGTAATTCATAAAACATGTATGATGCCCACAGAGGCCCCGATGTCTGCCCAGCATCTCTAATGTTGACACCCATATAAGGTAAACATAGTGTTAGCCTACTACACACAAAAGGCCAAGCTGTTTGGAGTATTAGATGTAGGGCCAATGATTGGGGGGGGGGGGGGGGGGGGGGTCATCACACAAAGTTATCTTTCTGCCTGTTCAAAACACAGAGGGGCACTGAACCTGCAGACAGACAGGCACACTAATGAACCCATTCAATATCAGATGGGCTTACTTTCCTTACTGTGTGCTAGAGATTCCTCTGGCATTGATAGAAAAAGAAATTATAATACAAAGAGTCTTGACGCGTATACAATACACTCGTATATCTGTTCAGCCGTCAGAACAGACATATGAATTAAGATTTATATGTAGCAGGGGGTAGGAATAGTGAGACAGGATATGCGAAGGCATAAATTAAATTTGAGAATGCTGGCATCAGAAGGAATAGAATAAGACGCAACCTGTTTCAATCAAAAACTTGCTTTAGGGTTATTTATAAACGCTCTGCCTAATCCAGCTTGTAACTGTAATATAGAACTGCCAAGAGAAATTTAAAACACAGTTTCCCAAATCAATAGTCATTTGCCAACTCCACTCACTTACATTTTTCAGTGCAGAAAAACTTGAGAAAAAATAATTTGCTGAAACATCATAGCAATTTTACTCAATTAAAGTGTGAAAGGCATTTAACCTGTGTCAGGTTCAGCTGAGGAAGGAACGTACCCTGGGGACAGGTCAGACTGCTGTGTAAGGAGCAGGGGGGGTTTGCTCCCACGGGAAGGAGCCTGGTTAAGTTATTATAAGGTGCTCTTTTAACCGATTGTTTCTGCAGTGGATCACAAAACACAGGATCCTTTGGAGAAAGTGTTAGGAAAGATAAGCAGGATAACCATTTTATATCTATCTATTTACAAATCATGACAGTAGTGACATAATATTGACTGGACCTAATGTTTGAGGTCATGGATATCAGACCTATGGCACCCACTAATGATGTCACGGTCAATATGCGACATCAAGAAACCCTATCTCTATAAACATACAAATTGTTCTCCATAAATAAAGAGATCCAACCCCTCTCACTATTGATTACTTAATTGTAGGTGAACAACCACATTAACAATGAGCACACAGTATCCATATTTCAAACAAATGAACTGTTGAAATAATAAATAAATCATTTGTCTGTTCATAAGCATAGTGTCTTATTATGGCTGTACATAATTACAGCACAAAGTGAACATCCAAGGTACAATGAATATTGATAATTTGAATCCATGCAGTCAGATGTTAACACATACTTATGTATGCCGATTATTCCAAGAGCAGCTAGACAGTAATTATACTAATTATTGATTAATTATTGGATTGTGGCCACTATGATCAGATGTGATATTAGTATTTCTACATCTAACACACTAACACGGGTGTTATATTTACAGTTACATGCAGAAGATGTCCAAAAGTTATACAAAAGAGAATGAGGAATGAGCTACTATCAACACTAAACAGGTAAAGGATATTCTTAACAGGACTGCATTACCTAAACATTGTTTTCACTGTGAATGTAGAAAATGAAAAAAATATTAAAAATAAACTATACATTGTGTTAGCAAAATTGCACGCAAATACATAAATTAAAAGAAAAACGTGTTTTAAATATGTTTGTCTGAGTCTTCTGCTTATGACATCACCTGTGGCCTGATATGCAAAGAAACTGGTTTTCAGTGGGAAATGTGTAATTTGCATATTGGGCCACTGGTGACATCATAAACAGGAGACTCCAGACACATTTATATTTCTCCCAATAAAGGCATTTGCTTGCAATTCTGCTAACACATTGTATAGATCATTATCAGCCATTTTTTATTCTCTACATTCCCAGTATAGGCAATGTGTAGGAGATACAGTCCATTTAAAGCTGCATGGGAGCTCTTGAGATTGAACAATCATTCTTATTATATGGTCATACTGTGCTTCTAATATAGAAGCACAAGTGAAATGTCTGTTGTCCCTAGAATGAGGATATACTGGCGTGTACTTTTGATAGTACATAATCTCTGACCGACAGCTGCTATGCTTCCATAGGAAGCAGGCAGCTGTCTAGTCGGCGACCGTCTCTCTCTGCTAGTGCAGAGAGAGACCCTCCTTTTCGCATAGGATCAGCAGGGGGGGACCTTAACTAGGTCCCCCATGCTGATCCCATGCAAAAACGAAGCTCTCTCTCTGTGCTAGCAGCGAGAGACCCTCATATTAGGATGTCAGAGTGGGACGAGCCCCCGCTCGGTTGGCTGTGCGTTAAATGGTAGTGACAAGCAATGCAGATGTGACTCTTTCTTCATTCTGACCACTAGTTTATTCTTCTGAGAAAGTGCTCCATATCCCTTAGAAAATACAATGAGGACATTTATAAAAACTACCGGTCTGTGTAAAGTGTCGGGAGGGTTAAAAAAAAATTCGAATCGCCTTGTCAGAAAATGTGTATTGTTATTTGTCTGAGTCTGTGAATTTCTCTAAACGATTATACAAGACAAAAGGTATAATGGAATGATAAAACGATGATGATGTTTAGAACGTTGATATTAAGGGCATTGTATGTGTTGATAAATATTTATTTATTAACGATAAAAACAATGTGTAGGAAAAAATGCATACATTTTGAGAGAACTTAACATGGCTTCATCTTGGTTAGACCGAGGGCTCTCAGCATTTAATAGAACACAGGACAAAATAATGGAAACCATTCACCAAAAGTAAGGTGCAGATGAGCTGAATATTTCATTTAAATGACCGGACTATGCATTGTACAGGGACAAACCTGGCGAGTTTCTCCTGCTAGAAAAGCTCAATTAGCCCTGCATAATTCATAGTTAAATCTATTAATATTGAACTGCTGATCTCACCTCTATTCACCTGCACCTTACTTTTAGTGAATAGCTCCCAATATAAGCACAGGAAGGAGAGATTACAAGTACTCGGTGAGAGTGATCTCCTCTTGTTAAATCATCTCTACAGATCCTGTAACCTGTTTTGTGCTTTAGAATGTGCCCAGATTTGCGATCACAATAAAGGCTGGATCTCCAGTGCAGCTGATTACAATGTATTTGTGGTTCTCTGTGTAAACCAGGGAAAGGCTTCTAAAATATACATTTGTAAATAAAGCAATTTATCACAGCCTGTCAGAGCAGACTTTCAGCAGACACTCTGTGCCTGTGAAAGAGAGAGAGAGCAAACATCACAGGTCAAATTAAGCTGATGTTCAGTTTTAATTCACTTAATCACCAGCGACATAATTGTCTGCTACAGTAAGTAAACCACTGCAGGGCATATGATGGGATTATAATGCCACGTGAAGAGGGCTATCTGCCGCGCTCATGTACCTTATTTGCTGGAAGTGCATGAAATACACAGAGATGCTTTTTCTAACCTCGTTCCAAATATGACAGTCTTGCAAATGTTATGCCTATTATTAACTATTTGCACACCAAAAGGATGGAAACAAAATAAAGGGGGTTAAGGTTACAATGCATTGGCATTCAAAGAGTTAACATGCTAGGACTGCCTTATCAGGGTTCTTTAGAATTCAGCCGTTAAGCTGAATTAATAACTTGACTAGAATTTGTTTGTTTTTTACCTTATAAAGTACAGCAATAGCTACCAGCATGTATTTTCCAAACAGTCACATGCTCTCCAGTCTTGTACATGAGGGCAGGCCCGGCATCAGGGGGTGACGGGCAATACTAGCATCCCAGGCCCGGCGGGTCCAGGGGGCCGGGGTCACGGCAGGTATAAAAAAAAAAAAGAAAAAAAAAAAAGAGCGTTGTGCGCTCCCCTCCAGCCGCGTGGCTTCAATAAAGTTTGTTAAAAAAAAATAAAAAATATGCGACCACAGTAAGGGGCAAAATACTGGCATATTAAATGGCATACTGAGGGGCAAAATACCGGCATATTAAATGGCATATTGAGTGGAAAAATCCTGGCATATTAAATGGCATATTGAGGAGAAAAATCCTGGCATATTAAATGGGAAAAAATGGCACATTGAGGGGCAAAATCCTGGCATATTAAATGGCAAAAGAATGGCATATTGAGGGCAAAATACTGACTTATTGAGTGGCAAAATATTACTGACATACTGACCAACTGCTCCCAACCACACTCCATATTACAGTAGACCAGTATAACATGCTTGTAAGGGTAGGTGGGGCGAGTGGGAGATATTGTGGGGGGGCGGGCCCTGAAATTCCTGGTGGAGCCAGTGATTTATAGATGGCGTCAGACAGAAATAGAGAATACGGATACCAAGGATGCTATAATCTAGTGAGAGCAGAGAAATGCTGAAACTATGGCAGGCATTTTTAAAACAAAAAAGCCATAAGTGTTTTTGTGATGTGTAGCACGATCAAGGATTTGATCACTTAAAAGGGACTTTGTTTATATTGTGAAGTTAAAGACTAAAATATTATCTATATATAGTGTCAGCAGAATTGCAAGCATAAGCAATAAGGAGAAAAATGTGTCTGCATGCGTCTCCTGGTTATGACATCACCGTGTACAAATGAACTATTTTCAATTGGGAATGTGTAATGTGCATATAAAGCCACAGGTTGATCTCATAAACAGAGGACTCCAAAGACACAATTTTAAGTGGTTTAAATAACACATTTTTTGCTTATTTGGCTTACATAATCTATATCTTATTTTCTTTGCTCTACATGTATAAATAATGTTTAGGTAGTAATGTTAGTTATAAAACAAATAGCTTTGTAGTAATACACATGCCAAATTTCATTAAACTTTTATGCAAACCACATTCATGAAGTTCTAAATTACTTGTGTATACAAGCATTTACCTCTTGCACTCAGGACATGCCCCAGCACCTACACAGCAGACCTAGGACTTACTCCATCACCCACATTACACACCCAGGACTTACACCAAGACATGCCCCTTAACCCACATTGCAGACACAGAACATGCCCCATCATCCACATTGCACACCTAGGACTTACCCCAGCCAGAACCCACAGCTCCCTAGTGCCTATGGCGTCTGAGTGCCGCTCCGCCAGGCAGACAAGGCCGCCCTAGGCACTTGCCTTGTCTGCTTCGCTCTATATATTGCCCCGTGCTTAGGTATACATCAGTCATTTCTATAAATAATATACTCTTAAAGTGCTTTAATATACATGGTTTTCCCTTTTATAAACAAGAAAATAATGACATTATGCTATGCGGCTGGTATAATGACGCAATGCTATTGGGCTGGTATACATTTACTTCCAGGGTTGGTTTTTGTTCCCAGTCCGGCATGATCCCATGGTAGCGTCCTTTTACAGTGAGCTGTAAAAAATCCTTCAATGAAGGCATTGTTGCTGCTTTCATGAATATTTCCAGTTTCACCACCAAATACATAGATTAAATGGTCGTAATTACTTGAACCTGAAATGGTCATCCAGTTAAATTGGGTAATGTTCCAGTGACCATCTGCATTTTGACAGAAGGAGCGTTTAACTAAAGGATGAGTTGAGAACATCTGATCTCACTGAACTATGCATTGTGCATGGACATACCTAGGGAGCTACTCCTGCTAGAATAGCTTCACTGGCCCTGCATAATGCATAGTTACATTTTTAAAGAAATGTTCATCTCGTTTTTAGCAAATAGCTCCCAAAATGTTACAAACAGCCAAAAAATTGACTTACAAGGGAGGACATAGTGGACTCATATCTTACCTTCACAGCAAGGATCTTCCCACTTGGCACATGATACGCCCTGGAAATAAATAAAAAAAAAAGTTATTTTACAGCAATGCCTAGTAAACATAAAATGGACTGAAATCATGTATACTACCATTAAATTTCACAATATCCATATACAGAATGGCTGGGATAACCCAATTTTAAAAAATGGAATGTCATGTTTTTGGTAATGTGCTTTTGAATTGTTCATTTAGATCAGAGTTTAGCCATCTACAGATGCACAAAGAACAACAAATTAATTCTAATGAAAAGGCTGAAAATGTAATGGCTTATTTCAAATAATTTCCTTGCAAATCAAACAATATTGATAATAAATATACTAATTAAGGCTAACAATCTAATAATTAATAATCTATTAATACCACAAACAATGTACCCTCCTTCGAAGAAAATCCCATTACATTTAAAGTGAAAGTGGTTTTTTTTCTTGTGGAAGTGGATCCCCATTATTTAACCTTATCCTCGGGGATCTTGAAGCAGATCTGGTTAATGTGTCTTTAGAATTCATTTACTGACAAGGAGAAGTTGTGAGAACTGACATTTTATCTGCAGATCCCAAGTTAAGACTAACCGACTGATTGCTAACAAGATAAGACAATCGTAGAAAAACAGCCTCTTACTAGTGGAAACTGTTATTTAAAAACCCTTGCCCCTGTGTTTATACAGAAAGCTATGTATTAATATATATATATACATACACATATACATAAACGTGTGTGTGTGTCTATTTTGCATCAAAATATCCCTGATCCTCTTTCCTCCTCAATTGTCCCTCATTTCTGGAGCGGAGAATCTTTAGTTTGTATAACTGTATCACAGAGCTCCACAGCAATAAAACGGTGGTTAAACTGCAGTAAATGAGTTTTTAAATTAATTTGTGTAAATAAAGTAAATTATTCTTACTCTAAATGACTTAATTGACATAAATAGTTACTAATTGGCCATAAAGTCGCTGAGAATGTTTCATAATGTCCAGCCTGCAGCCAAACCTCCATCCACTTCCACAAAATAAAAGTGTCCCTCTGTGGTCATTTGAAATGTTGGGAGGTATGGTTATGGATAACACACATGCGTATGTAGTCAATTGTAAAGGGATTTTCCCCTAAACATTCAGTCCAGTTTCCTTAAAATAGTGGCTTCAGAAGCAAATGACATGTTTCCGACTGAAAGTAGTTCATTTGCAAGTCAAGCCACAGATGATGTCATAAACAGGAGACATGACAAATGCATTTAAAATTAATTGTTCTCTTAATTCATGCCTTTATAGATTTTTTGTATGCTCTACATTTGCAGTACACACAAAGTTTAGGTGACAGGATACCTTAGGCCAAGTGATTGTTCTGGGACTTTGCAAGTGATTGGGAATAAATAGCCAAGTTGTTCAACTTCGCTATTAATGAGTGAAAATTCCCCAGCCTGCTTCTTTTTGCGCCTTTTTCTGGTTGTATAATTGGGCAGTACTAGATGGACCGAATGGTTCTTATCTGCCGACACATTCTATGTTTCTGTGTATTCTAATTATTTATTTAGAAATAGTCATCATAATCTACACAGCTGGACAAGAAAGCAAAGAATAGCTGGTAACATAACAAGACAGACACAGGAACAAAAGTTGAGGCGGGTCCTGCTCGAACGAGCGTACATATTAAATCTTCATAGTTCCTTCTCTATTCAGCCTTTTCATTTTACTATATAACCGTCACGGTCGCGCTTCCTAAATTATGCAGGTATTGAGGATAGACAGATTGCGTTTCACCTAGATTCTCTCATCCAGTCACTCTGGGTACGATGCAATGTTAGATTCAGCTTCACAGTCTTTCACTTTCACTGAGGGTGAAGAGTTTTTCTCTCTCTATTTGTCGGTTTATTTTATGAGAAATCCAGAAAATAGACTGAAATGAGGTCTTTCAACTCTGACCTAATTAACAAAAAACTCTAGATTTTCACTTATTTATTTATCCAAAAGGTCATGAATCCCCCCATTCTATTAATGAACAGTAATGTTTATCAAATCATTTATTAGGTTAGATAAATGGTGGAGGGTGTGTCAGAGCATCTCAATTCCTAAAGGTTGGAATCCTGCCAGAGGCTTAGGATTTCTTAAATAAACACATCATCCATTACTATTCACCTCTGATGTCTGAGGTAAATATTATTCTGAAATGTCATCGTATTTGTGACACACAAAACTGGGTGCAGTGTGGGGACATTTTTCCCTTTTGAAAAGTAAAACTATTTTAAAAACTCCAGCATATTTTTTAATATGATTGTTTGATCATCAGGTATAAATTATATATATTCAGTCTTTTGTATGAACAAGTGAAGCAATTTATCTGTCTCAAATAAGTAATCAGTAAAGCCCTAAAAAAATAAAAAAATCCTGCACCCCAAAATGGAATGGACCATAAATGACAGGGAAAGATGACATGATTACCTGGGAAGGAAACAACCTGCTGCAAACCAATATATATTATACAAAGGCCCAGTGAATGTGATGATAATAGATGTTCTGAATGTCACACAAAGGACTGAAGACTGAGTCATTTCTGATCTCAAACTGTTGCTATTAAACAAGTATGTGAGAGCAGAGCCTCAGATCTCTGTTTCTGTATATAATGAATAAGCAGCATATTGTACCTACTTGCTGATGGCGGCTAGTGGCTGCTATTGGTGTATTTACAAATACATATTAGTATATGGATAGAGAGCTCTGAACCATATTGTAGATAGTTGGTCACACCTAGGGTTGCCATTTTTTCTTCTAGTCACATATAACTTTTGCAGGTTGCCTTGCAGTATGGAGAAGTCATGTGACCAGAATGAAATCAATTAACTAACCAATGTCGTTCCGTGGTATCCACTACTTGATTAGGTAATTGATTTCATTCTGGTCACATATATACCGCAAAGCAGTCTGCAAAAGTTATATATGGCCGGTAAAAAATGGCTGAGGTGGCAACACCTAGCCACACCAACTTACAGGTCCTTTCATATGTCACATTTTTTTCAAAAATACCGGTCTGCTGCTGCTTGCATACATTTAACATTGTCCTGAAGCCTGCCGGTATACCAGGTAGGTAGCAACCCTAGGTTAAGTATATGGTATATACAAAACACCTACAAATACAGCTATGCATTGGTATGTTTACATGTGATCTGTAGTGGTGGTTAATGTCCCTAGGAAGGTTTAACGCTATTTACAGCCATTCACTTTCTCTCCTATAATAATACCAAGGGGCTTAGGAAGCTAAATAACTACAAATCAGAGGGAAGTCATTAACACTTCCTGTGCCAATCTGTTTGCCAACTTAATTAGCTCCTCGTGAAACCGGACTCTTGTTTCAAGTGCATGGCTCTACGGTTTCCCGGCCAATTAAAAGGGAAGGCATGATGATTTAATTATGGTGTGCGCCAGTTCACCCGTGGAGGCCTGGGTTAAGTTTCTCAGGCCGGGTACATGCCAGGTTTGGTTTACAGATCACTGACAGTACCAATTAAACATTTAATTATGGGGAGGATTTGGGTAGCAGGCAGGGGATACACATGTCACTGGGAAGGAAAATGAATGTGCTGACTTTAGCCTGGGATAACAATTGCCTTAACTTACCCCAAACACACCAACTGCAAAGTGATTAATGGAACCTGAATGGCAGCTCCGGTTACAATGTAACATACACCTTCACTGCACCTCTATCTTACTTAACAGCCAGAGCTTCAAATGAGTCTGTAACAGCTGCAGTAATTACTGCTCTGCCTGCACTATTTGCATACAATCCATGGAAGAAAGGGATAGAAGACTGTGCACCCTGGCACTCATCTATTCCACACAATGCTTTCCGGCAGGGAAATGACACGCAAAGTAAAAACAAACAAAGCAAGATCAATTTTCATGTACATGCCATTTATTAGCCCTCAGGCCCTTTAAGTTTAATATTATGTCTGCCACAACAAATTGAATATATTTTAAATAAATTTGTTGCGTGCTTAATATATAGCATTGAGCTGCTCATAAACTGCAGCCAGAATGCACCTGATAGCCACTAGATCATTGCAGTAGTACTTGATGGGCCAACGCCATTAAAAAGGTCCGTGCTGCATAGTTGTGAAGTACAAATGACTGCTACTGACAAAGCTATGTTCAATGTCCTACATCTGCAGCTGTGCCGGATAACTCGCCTTAGTCGTGTCATGCTATCCAAGACCTCACAATCCTGGTAAGATGGTGCCTTTAATACTTCAGTCACTCGTGAAAAGACCACCAGCAAAATAGCCTTACACGTTTTCGTGCCCTGGGCACTTACTCATAGACTCTCTAAGTGTCTATGAGTAAGAGCCTATGAGTAAGTCCCCGGAGGCACGAAAACGTGTAAGGCTATTATGCTGGTGGTTGTTTTTCTGTGGTCTGTCTTTTCACAAGTAATTATAAAGTATTAAAGGCACCATCTTACCTATAAACTGGATTGTGGGGCCTCTCCGCTGTTTTTGTTTCTCCAGTTTGTATTCTTATGTACAACAAGCCCCGGAAACCAATTTCTTAGCGTTAGAATGGTCTCACTTTTCATGCGACTTGTGAGTACACTAAACATAGAAACATAGAAACATAGAATGTGTCGGCAGATAAGAACCATTCGGTCCATCTAGTCTACCCAATTTTTTTTTTTTTTTTTGAGTACTTTTATTAGTCCCCCGTTCCCGGTCTTATAGCTAGGATAGCCTTGTGTCTATCCCACGCATGCTTAAAATCCTTGACTGTGTTTACCTCTACCACTTCTGCTGGCAGGCTATTCCATACATCCACTACCCTCTCAGTAAAGTAATACTTCCTGATATTACTTTTAAATCGTTAACCCTCTAATTTAAGACTATGTTCTCTAGTTGTGGTAGTTTTTCTTCTTTTAAATATACTCTCTTCCTTTACTGTGTTGATTAAACAAAATAAGTTGGTCGCCAAGTATATAGCTTTTGTCCTGCATTATGTTTACCCCTTAGTTAATTGTAGTTACCAACCCATCATTCCAACTGAATGTCAAATCTGGAGTGGGTACCCTAGCTCTACTGTCTTCTCAATGAAGAGAGACTTGCAGGGAACAGAACTGGGAATTTTAAACTTAAAGCCAAAGTAGCCAAGTTGGAAAAATTCTCCAATTCAATTGGATTTCCATTCAAATTGGAAAATGTTGCCAATTGGAGCACACTGGCCTAAATTTTGAAGTTCCCATCTCAATTCCCTCTTTCTGGAGTAGAGCCCTATGTCTTCTCTACAGTGCATGAGGTGCCTAACTATCTCTGCTCCATCACTGGGAATCACTTGAGTATTGTGATTGGAGCATGCATTTCCAAAACTTCCAATTTTTCCATTTAAAGAAAAAGCAATATACAAAACCATATTCTGTTACTTCAATGAAGTAGAATTGACTATATTTAAAGGGATCCTGTCACCTAACCATAGAGAATAAAAGAAATAGATTTTCCTTTGAAAAGTAGTGGATTTGCATATCAATCAAAGTTAGAAGCAAAAAAACGGTTTGCGGAGGGAGCTCACAGTAGACAGGGAATGCCAAAATTAAGCCATTTTAATAAATCATGTAAAAGGCAGGTACAAAAAAAGAAACTGGACAGGACACAGTGAAAAAAAGACGCCTTGGCGTCTTTTTTCACTGTGTCCTGTCCAGTTTCTTTTTTTGCTTCTAACTTTGTTTGATTATACAGGCAGGATAGCCTGGCGTCGAGAGAGGCTCCACTTTGTCTACTTTGGGCTAAAATAGGAAGAATAATTTTTACCTTGCTTTTGACCGAGGAGGTCCTTCAGTTTATTTGTTTTGTTTTCTCTGATTTGCATATCAACCCACAGGTGATGTCATAAACAGGAGACGGCGCCGACACCCTTATTTTAAAGTGACAGAGTCCTTTTAATAGTACAATGCCTCTTCTCACTGATTCAAAGTCAGCTTCCATTTGTTCTGCTGGTGTCTTAATACTTAGAAGTTAAAAGATAAAACAGGGAAGTCTGCTCACAAAAACAGTGAACTGAAAACTATTAGCCAAAACCAGGCATTAATAGCAGAGTTGGAAAATTAGACAGATAATTTGGACATTTCTTTCAAACTTGGCTTTTAATAGCTGATTTTTGCTCTGAGTTCACTTAGTGAATACATCCCAGTCTTGAAAAAAAGAGGAAAAAGCCATAGTTAAATCACAATCTCATTTTATTTTTTACTGTTATTGAAAAATGCATCTCCATTACTATAGAATTTTCCTGAATACATTTAATAAGATGGATTATTTATTTATACTGTTCCATTCAAGGAACACAATAGTAGTAAAAATATATGTGAAAGCAGAATTTGCGGTTAAACATGGGAAAAATATAAGAAAAATGTTTACTTGAAACTTTCTGCAAGTATTAAAAGTCCAAAAACTTTATACACAAACGACAAGAGCACTATTAAAACAAAAAACATCCAACTATAATGCAAGTAATCAACAGCAAAGCAAGGCCTGAAATACACAACCCATGAAAACAAACACCCCTGTGTATCTGGATATATATTGTCACTGAGCAATAGGCCAGTCGTGTTGGCAGACTTAGAGCAGGCCTTTGAGATGTTTCAATATAATTTCACACGTTGGGAATTTTATGTTATACAATATTTAGAGCTCCTCTGAAAATTGTGCTAGGCAACAAGATAAATCTATTTATTTAAAAAAAGGTATGAACTCCACTATTTCAAGGTTATTAAAGTTAAAAATATAAACCCTGCATCATCTTATACAGGACAAATATACAGTTGATAAGTAGCCAATTACAACATCTCAGACGAAGTGTACCAAGGAGCAATACATGTGGGTACAAAACATGTCAAAGGTACAGCCAATTATGCTACATTCTGAGGGAGAGTGGATCAGTGCTTGACAGATCCAGTGAGCCAGAACACATCAAATCTCTACTGCTGGCTCCTAACTTTTTGGACTGTTTTATGTAGAACTATATAGCAGTGCTATATACCTGGCTCCTAAAAATAACAGCTGGCTCCTGAATGTCAATGTGTCAAGCCCTGGACTCGATACACGGGTGCCGTGTCAAGCCCTGGACTCGATACACGGGTGCTGTGTAATGCCCTGGACTTGATACACGGGTGCTCAAAACATATCAGAGATAAGGCCAACTATGCCACATTCTGAGTCTCCCTTCTCACAATTCAACCAAAAACTCTGGTATAAGAAGCAAACAAAAAGTATTGCCAGGTTTATATGTCTGGCATGCCTAGGAAGAGAGATCACAGGCACAATTTTTTCCACTACCTCCATACCCTGGGAAAGAAATATTCTTTTTATTTTTAAAAAAGCTCAATGTATATAACAGGTGGAATGTGTTCAACAGTAGACTCTGTCTAATGGACAATGCAGCTCTGGTGGTAGTCTGAAATATGATTTCCCCTCCAGCCTGTTTATTACTTCACACTGCTCAAGGTTTGTGCTAAACAGCAGAGCTTTACATGGACATGACAGCATGAAATATATAAATGATATCCCAACATGCTTAGCGTCCTGTCTATATAGGCAAACTTGGATAAAACCTGTGTGTTATGATCACTATCGCAATGTATATCAAGAGTGGGCATTAGTGATTTAAAAAGGGGCCTGGCTGTTGGGTCTTTCAGCCACCAGAAGACTCTGGCACAACCTTTAAGTCAATACCGGACTCAAGTTATGGTCCAAAGTCGTATTAATGATTTTCCACATTTTGTACATTACCTGTATGCTGCAAGTCTTCTAATACCAAACTGTCAGCTTTGTAAGGGCCTCCTTGTCGCATGTATTGTCTGTGGGACTTTCGCAAAGCAAATCCTGGAAATGGGCCTTTTTTTATTTTTAATTTATTTTGTGTGACGCTTAAGTACGAGAAAGAAAGAGGGAAAAAAAAACCATCTCACAAAGCACTTTCATTTAAGAATCAGCCTGTTTCTAATTAAACTGGTGCCGGTAACTGGTTGCCTAAGTTTTAATCAGTTTCAATCACCTATTGATCTGCATACAGAAGCTAAGCAAAAATCATCTGAGTAAGAGATGGTTTGGGAATAGCTTGGACTGAGAACAGACCTCGCAGCCTTGGGAAATAAGTCCTGTTTTAAGCATCCGATAAAGAAACTGTTCAGCATCGCAGCTCAAGGTCCGGCGCAGAATGACTTTAACTAACCAGCAGAAATTTATCATCTTCAGCCAAAATCAATGTACTGATCAATTCCTCCACCCCCCCCCCCCCCCCCCTCCGAAACACTTCTGTCTGCGGGGAATGGCTGGCAATTTAGGGAAATTACACCATGTAAATGCTTGTGTTTTTAATTGAACCGTTTCATCAAGACGCCTTCCTTCACTCGCCCCTCCATCTATCTGCCCTAAACCAGGCTGTTTATCTTGTAAAACTTTCACTGCAGGTGATAGCAGAGCCATGGGGCAGGACGGCGGGGACAAAGAGGCGTCTTGTAACGGTAAACAAGGTCACATGGGGAGCGAGAGGGAATGGGAAAAGAATATAGAAAGAAAAGGGAAGAAAAAAACCCCAGAAAGGTTCTCCTTTATATTGTTTTTAATCATTGAATTATTTTTTTGTATTTTGTACGATTTTAAAAGCAAGCAATTAAGTTTATACAAAAAAAAAAAAGGTATGTTCAGTAAACAAGAGCTGTGCTGAACTGGAAAAAATAAGGCATTAATTGCAGAGTTGGAATGGCAAAAGGGATACATTTTTCCAAATCGTGCAGATTTGTTTTCCATTTCAGATTGCCAAGCATGCTGGGAAATTTAGAAGAAAAAATGTAGTTGAGCCAAAAAAAGATGGTGCACATGCTGCTGATAGTAACAAAAAGGGTTGCTGAGCATGATGGGAATTATAGTTTAACTTTAACTCAGGGCATTGAATATGATAGACTAAAACAGAAAAATCTGAGATACAAAGTAATATTTGACATCACTGAATCGGGCCCACTGACTGAGCAAGGCAGGATCTACACCTCGAAGCACTAGAGGATGTCATAGCAAGACAAATAACAATATTTGAGAAAAATTCAATATTTAGACATGATGAGGAAAGGGTGCAAAAAATAATATTAAGAAGGTTGAAGAGTGAAAAAATTGGAATAAATGAGAGCAAGGAAGTGTGAGAGGGATAGATAGGAAGCAGTGTCTGAGCTGCAGCCTATGAAGTGCATGGTAACACACCCGCACAAACATTTAATTAGGCCGTGAAATGGCGGCAGAGAACCGGAGCTGTCTGTTCCCGGAGAAGGAGCAGGATGGATGGTGCACACTGACAGTTGTTTGAGGCTTAATTGGTTTTGTAAGAAAGTTAAATTCAAATAAACGTGCAGGCTCCTCATTTACTGCCAGGAATAAAGACATATAGACTTGTTAAAGGTGATGGGAAAAGTTTTTATGACTTTAAACGAGCTCTTCCTCTGGAGGTTTTCCGCTCTGTGATTTCTAATATATATCAGCCGTTCCTCCTCTGCTCAGATTTTTTTTGTGCTAAATCAATTAGCTATAGTTTATTGCTTTGCTGCCTACATTGTGTATCTTTCTACACGTTGCAACACACAGGAAAAAATATTATAAAATGTATGAGTCAGTAAGTCAGGGAAGGGACCAACTCAAAAAAATCCAGGCCTGGTCTACTGACAAAAAAACAACAGAACACAAATGGACTAAAATACCAGTTTTTATAAATATGGGTCACACAGAGCAATAGGTGTTGCATGGAGTGGTTAATACCTTAAATGACTTTACAGTAGAAATGGTAACAGACCATAAAGTAAAGCAATCCTAAAGTGTTTTGGAAATACATTAATGCCAAGCATTGTACAGGGACCGAGGGCTTTTTACGCTGGATGGGATAAAAAAGGTAAATTCAATTGGGTCGTCAAGTTTTCAGTTACTATGGCAACAGACTGGTCAAGCCTCCCCTGAGGACATGTGACCGGTGGCCATGCATTCTCATTAGCTGACATGACTCTGGTAAATGCATGCACCCAGTAATATCCCAAAGTAAAAGTATTAACAGGTAACAATTGAGAGGGGCGGGAGGTCAGAGTCTCCTGGTATTTCGTGTGAGATGGGGTTCCTGTGGCTTGATTTCTTTTTTTCGCTTTCCAGCAATGTTATTATCCCTGAGAAGCAGGCTGATGATTACAAAGCGTGAAGAGTATTGTTTCTGGGTTCTGGACAGGCCGATATTGCTACACAAACAAGTTTTCATCCAATTGAGCCCGGGAAAAAAAAAAAAAAAATCAATAAACAGCTGCCATATTTCAGCATGGAAGCTGCTGAGTCTGGATTTATACTGCAGCCTGGGTGTGTGTTTATATACCGGATAACACTACACAAAGACACATATACAGAAGATGGCGTATTCCACACCGTCTTATTTACTTCTCAGCTCTGTGACCTGTGAAACACGTGGAGCGGCTTTCTTTGTATCTGCTAGTATTGTCCTTTACTTAACCCCTTAACGTGAAATGATCTATATCATAATCACAATCAGGTAGCTAAAGATCCTGGAATTAAGCATCGTTTTAATTCGTCATGGCAACGCTCTGCAGAAAGATTGGGTTTTAAGGGCAAAATATGACTTTGGGGAGGGGGGGTTTAAATATTTGTACCTGCTCCCGACTGCCTACATTTCTTGGCTCAGGATAGTTCAGTGAGAACCTTATATGTGTATAGGTGACGCTGCTAAATACTTATTTTGTGTTGACAAAAGTGCCAGTGCATGACCCATGTAACTATCTCACAAAGGCAGCTGTTTATGTGGGTAGTATGTCATGAAACGGGTTTATATAGATATACATGTATAGCCAGCCTTAGGCTTATTGGCATTCCTATGCTCAATGTAAAACTAGAATTCAACCTGCCTATGAAATGAGAAAAAGTAATATCCTGCAGAATAGTGGGTTT
Organism: Pelodytes ibericus; assembly: GCA_036172795.1. NCBI lineage: Eukaryota > Metazoa > Chordata > Amphibia > Anura > Pelodytidae > Pelodytes > Pelodytes ibericus. The sequence continues at coordinate 183,887,019 of CM069858.1, read as the reverse complement.
AATACTTAAAATGTTACGTCTTCTCCCAACATTGTATGGTGGGCAGCGGCCTTCTACACGGCTGTCAATCAATATATAGACAAGCACAGACGTGACGTGGAGAGAGCCTTCCCGCAGTTCAGTGTATAAAGAAGATCAGGTTTATTTAAAGTGCAGAGCAAACAGCGGAATAAACAGTGAGATTAATACCTTACGCGTTTCGTGGCACATTGGTACTTTTAAAGGGAGAGTGTATATAGTGCAAGCGAGTCGTGGATGTCCCTGCACTCCTGCTTTGTTGCTATAATGTATGATTATAACAAGCCCATTAATGTCCTCAAGCCCATTCTAATTCTGGCTTGATTCTTGTACTGTATACAGAAGTTGAATCTTAAAATACAGACAGACATGATTATTGCAATGGACCACAATACTCACTTATAGACCGTTCCTCCATTTCCATGGCCCAGAATGTCACGGTATTGGATGTCAAGCTCATTAATCTGCAGAAAGATAGAGGAAGGGTATGAATAAGGAAATCAGATTGTGAGGGCAAGAACCAGATATACAGCATGTTTAGAAATATTCAAACAAGATAACCAAGAGTGGGGAAGTGGGTAGAATGATGGGGGAAAGGAAAGTAGGTTAGAGGGTAGGGAAGACAGGGAGAGAAAAATAAAAATATAGGAGTTTAGGAAGAAAGAAGGGAACAGAAGCTTTATGTGGAGCATTGTGTGTAGTGGGGGAAGAGGTGTAGGGGAGGGGACGGGTATTATTCATTTTAATTCTGGAGGTCTTGAGCAAGCCCCCGGAATATTACTTAAGAGTGAATGGGGGGGGGGGGGGGGGGGCGCAGGGTTATTTATTAAAGGGGGAGAGGGGGTTGGGAGCTACTTGACCTGTCCCCTCATATGTCTTAGAGGTCCCAGGGGCCATTTGCAGAGCCCCCGGGACCCAGTTTAGGCAGGGGGTTATTACCTTTTATGCCATCCTTTAAGAAACCACTTATCTTACACATCTCGCTGGATTAGTCTCTCCAAGGGACCTCCCACCATCCCTTATATGCCTCGTCTACCACTTATATTAACAGAAGTCTCTACACATCTATTCAAGTATGCAACTCCCTTTTAAGTTATGTACCAAGCACTGTGTAATTGATGATGAAATATAGTTGTTACTGTAATGCCAGTAAAATGGAATATACAATCAACATAAAGAAATGAGGCGAAGGGAAGAGAGAGTGGGGGAAATTAGAATAAAGCGTAAGAAAGTAGAGGCATCCCTGCAATGAAAGGATACATAAGGGAGAGTGCAAATAACTGGTGAGAGAAGGTTCTGCAGTGTCAGTAGTGGAGAGTAAGGGATTAAGAAAATAAAAGACTAAGTGTGGGGCAGTGAGTAAGGGACCATACAACTGAGGCAGAAATAGGATGTGCAAAGAAATGAAGGGTGAAGTCGTGAGCGATTGATAAGGGAAGGTTTGTGGTACAATGAGACGGGGGCATGTCAGAAACCCTGTAAAGGGGATAGTGATATGCAGGGGGAGGGCGAGTGACAGATGCTGGGGGAGAGTGGAATATGATGAGTAAATGAAGGAGAGAGGGAGAGACATTGAGTGACAGAAGGACAGTACGTCAAGCTTTGGATGTAAAGTGTCAGGAAAAAGCAATGTGGGGCCATAAACAACCCAGGGCCCAGGTCATTTCAAGTTCAGCTGCAAGAACAGCAAGATCAATACAACATTTGCCGTCCAATTTATAAAAGGTGATACCAAGGGACAGAGTGATGGAAAGTTTAATGACAATTTGTTTGCCTGGGTCATTTCATTAAAGTTTGATAAAAGGTGTCAGGCTGGGATGATATAGCAGAGGTGCGGAGGGTCAAACAGGGGAGGAGGGGGGGGGGGGGGGGGATCTTCTGCAGCCCCAATGGGTGGTTATTGGATCAGGTCAGGCTATTTAACACATATTCTGCCAGGCCCCAATGGATGGTAAGTGTGATGGATATATGAACACAGGCTCCTAAGAAACATAGTGCACTGACAGATTTAAAAAGGAATCTATTATTTGGTTACCATGTCTGCCCCCCTCATCTCTCCCGTATTCATCTGATGATTGACATTGTATTCATGTCCATAGAACAAGAAAAGGGATGTTTAACACTATGTGATCTATAAACCAGTTCACTGCCAGAGGGATTTGCAATGTTCTGCAAAGCAAATGCACATACATGGTCCACCAGCCTGTGCTGTTCATTTACTGCCAAATCCCATAAATAGAATATCTAACACTTAATAAAGCAAAATGCAAAACATCTTATTAGACAGGAAAATCTGATTAAAAATCAAAATCAAATCATTAACCCTAACACCCAACAGCACCCAGATACCCCAACTCTCATACCATACAACACCCAGCTACCCTAACTCTCACACTATACAACAGCCAGCTACCCCTACACCCAGCTATCCCAACTCTCATACCTTACAACACCCAGCTATCCCAACTCTCATACCTTACAACACCCAGCTACCCTAACTCTCACACCATACAACACCCAGCTATGCCAACTCTCATACCTTACAACACCCAGCTATGCCAACTCTCACACTATACAACACCCAGCTATGCCAACTCTCACACCATACAACACCCAGCTACCCCTACACCCAGCTATCCCAACTCTCATACATTACAACACCCAGCTATCCCAACTCTCATACCTTACAACACCCAGCTATGCCAACAACACTCCAGTTATCACAACTCTCATACCCAACAACACCCAGCTATCACAACAGCATGCAGCTACTCCATCACTCACACCCTACTACACCCAACTATACCAGCTTTCTCTCCCCACAGCACCCAGCTATCCTATCTTTCATGCCCTACAGTTCGTGCTCTACAGCACCCAGCTATCCCATCACTCACACTCTACAGCATCCAGCTATACAAGCTCCCTCTCAGCCAACAGCACCCAGCTGTCTCAACTCACACCCTACAGCATCCAGCTATACTAGGTCTCACCCAACAGCACCCAGCTATCCCACGCTAATGCACCCAGCTTTCTCACCCTACAGCACCCAGCTATACCACCTCTCACACGCTAATGCACCCGGCTATCCCACCTCTCACCTGCTAAGGCACCCAGCTATCCCACCTCTCACATGCTAAAGCACCCAGGTATCCCACCTCTCACATGCTAAAGCACCCAGCTATCCCACCTCTCACATGCTAAAGCACCCAGCTATCCCACCTCTCACATGCTAAAGCACCCAGCTATCCCACCTCTCACATGCTAAAGCACCCAGCTATCCCACCTCTCACATGCTAAAGCACCCAGCTATCCCACCTCTCACATGCTAAAGCACCCAGCTATCCCACCTCTCACATGCTAAAGCACCCGGCTATCCCACCTCTCACACACTAAAGCACCCAGCTATCCCACCTCTCACATGCTAAAGCACCCAGCTATCCCACCTCTCACATGCTAAAGCACCCAGCTATCCCACCTCTCACATGCTAAAGCACCCAGCTATCCCACCTCTCACACGCAAAATCACCCAGCATCTAAAAACAAAGAATCTGCAAAGTTAGGCGTGTAGCATATAGTGAAGTAACGCTGTTTGTTGCTGGATGTGAATAGCAGCATACCTATAGTTATTAATGGAGTTGTGAAACGAAATGGAGTTGCACTGTGCAGCTAATGCTCTATTCAAGCTATCCCATTCTACTGGATAGCCACATTTCAAAACTCACCTTAAAACTTTTTTTATGGGCTATTACTCCCTGCTGCCCTGGCTGAGCAATCTTTTTTTTGTGTGCCTATTACTGCCCTAGAGTCACAAAAATGTTAATTTTACATGATTTTACCCCATGCGACCTCCCTGACATCCCCATCTTCAATTCCCTAACCTGATGCAGCCTCATTCTTATGTGCCAGTCTCTCTCATGTGCCATAGCTTGGTCCTGTTTCTTTCCTTGTCCCAGTTTATTCAGGTTTCTCTCATGTTAAACAGCCAGACTGGTCTCTCTCCAGTGCCATCAAACAACTCAGGGTTCTTTTAAAACCCCATCATGAACCAACATACTGCAGAAAATGACCATTGTATTCTTTTTAGAACAGGACTGAGGTCAATCTATCCAGTCTGTGTTGTAAGATAAACTCAATGCGTCAGTAACGTTGTTGGCAATGATATGAATAGCAGAAGCTTTATGATGCTTTCGTTGGTATTAGAAAATCTACACATTATGTCATGTCAAAGTCAGTAAATTTGGCATTGAACAGGCGTAAACAGCAGAGTGAATCACAGCTGTGTCGACAATGCCTCCGATCAAGTGCTGACACTATCAGTAAGGAATCAATATCGGTATTCACCCAGAGTGACAGAAAAGAAATAAATATTTATACCACATAACCTGTATCAATGCAGAGCTATTCCTAGCCTGTCAATATCTGATTATCTTGAGGAATGGCTTCTCATTTTCTATTAATGATTAATAAGGGTGATATTAACCTGTCAGATGCTAATAGCTGACATAGTGTGTGCCATCATGCTGCACAACAATCCAGCATGGACTAATCCTACATAGCACACTGAATCTATGGGTGAATGTAGGGGTGAATGTAGAGATGAATGTAGGTATATGCCTCCACAAAATCTGACAGCTATGACTTGGGAATATCAGAATAATGCTTTGACTTTTTTCTCCTTTCAATTCATTTGGATGGGTGATGTATGTATCGGGATGTGTGTATTAATATAGCTGAGGGGTAGGCACCTTGGATATGTTTATATTGGGATGGGTCTGGAGAATGCGTTATTGAGTTGTGCTAAGGGTTTGTGTCCCATATCTGGGTACTGAGGTGGGTGAGAGATATTTCCTGGATTTATGTATATAAGGATGGGCACTGGGGGTTGTGTCCTGGATGGGTGTGTATAACAGGTAGGAGATGGTATGTATTTTCCATGTGTATATTAAGTCATGTGTATGGGACGTAGTTTCATGGATACTGTGATTTGTGAGCGTAGTGTATGTTTCTTCAATGTGTATATTGGGATGGGTATGTGTCCTGGATGTTCGAGGAGCATGTGTACAACAGAGATGGAGGGTAGGGAGGTGTGATGTGTATATTGGGCTGTTAGTAGGCTATGTGCCCCTGTTCTGTGAGTCTTAGCAGGAAGTTTAATTGTCTCTGTTAGGACAAGTTAGTGGCCGGTCTGAATAAATGGTATGGGATAAAGTGCGTGGAGACAGTGTGATAGATGTGGAGTGTGGAGAGGCGGGTGGGGGGTGAGTAAAAAAAGGGGGAATAGGAGGGGTTGCTTAATTGTCTTTTTGACACACTCAAGATGACGACTTGATTCATGAAATGCCGATGAGTCTTGGAGGGGGTCACGCAGGGAAGACGCTGAGATAATTAAGATTTCAAGCTTCTGAACAAGGAGGGGAAGTGAGCAGCAGTTAGGAAATCAATAAGACCCTTTTATTTGCACTGACACAGATGTCTTGGTCAATTGATCCTAATAGGCAGGCTTGATAGCATCGGGCAGCTGCCTCCCTAGAGTACACAGAAAGACCCTGTTGGTTATCACATGCACACTCCACACGGCGGCAGAGCCAGACCAGCACTTGTTACATCGCACTGTCAGGGCCTCACACCAGCACGGCTGAAATCTGAATATGAAATTTCTATTACAGGAATTAATGCTAAACAGTCATTAATGTTAAACAATATACCAACATGCAACCTGAAGATCAGCAAAGACACAGCCCATTTATAGGAGAGATCAAGTCATGCGTGTCTCAGGGGCTATGAATTCCAGTTCCCTCTTCATACATCATACCGAAAACATACAAGTTTCATCACTCTTCCAGACATCAAAACTAGGAATGGTAACAAATTTGATGCAATGAACAAAACAAGTAAAAAAGAATAGTTAACAGTGGTGAGAAGTGTGTGCAAAACAGGGGCGTAGTGATCATGGTTATAGGACTCGCAGCTGTGACTAGGCCCAACACTCTAGTGGTCCTGGGGAACCCCAGCGACCACCCCTTTATCTCACACTTTCCCTGCACACTTTCCCTGCACACTGTCAGAGCTGCCATGCAAGAAGTGACATCCCAGCCATTTCCTGCAAGCAGGATCTGTATACATGGAGGGTGAGTGACACAGTCAGCTGTCTGGAGGCTGTGTGACTACAAGTAGGTCGCTTCATCAGGAAAGTCCCTATTAAACCAACTGGAAATACACTTGTGCAGGTGTGTACACTGGGTGTGCAATGTAAGGGCACATAACATTGCAGGTGTGTACACTAGGTATGCAATGTAAAGGCACATAACATTGCAGGTGTGTACACTAGGTATGCAATGTAAGGGCACAAAACACTGCAGGAGTATACACTAGGTGTGCAATGTAAGGGCACACATTATTGCAGGTGTGTACACTAGGTATGCAATGTAAGGGCACATAACATTGCAGGTGTGTACACTAGGTATGCAAGGTAAGGGCACATGACATTGCAGGAGTATAAACTAGGTGTACAATGTAAGGGCACATAACATTGCAGGTGTGTACACTAGGTGTCCAATGCAAGGGCACATAACATTGTAGGTGTGTACACTAGGTATGCAATGTAAGGGCACATAACATTGCAGGTGTGTACACTAGGTGTCCAATGCAAGGGCACATAACATTGCAGGTGTGTACACTAGGTGTCCAATGCAAGGGCACATAACAATGTAGGTGTGTACACTAGGTGTCCAATGTAAGGGCACATAACATTACTGGTTGCCGTTTCTCTTCCTATTCCATTTTCAGTTTGTGAGTGAAGTGGGGGAGGCAGAAGCAAGACATTATGGTAAGATGTCTGGTGCCATAAAGAAGAAGGGAACATGGTGACAGCAAAAGCAGTACGTCTTCTAACTGAATGTGCCTCAGCTTTTGCATCACTGTCTGTGCTGCTGGATGGGTGAATGATAAGCACATTTCCTTTCTGCCATTCAGGCCCATTGCAATGAATGTAGAGTGCACATTAACCTAATACATTCTTTATGATTGCAAGGTTCACCAACTAAAGGCTTAACCAATGTATCTCCTGTTAGGAATTATTAGGGGTGATTGTATCATCAAAAGGTAGGAGCCAGGGAATGCATGTATTTCAGAAATGCCAGAAAGGACCATGACATGAATCAGAGTCCCATTATGATGCATGCAGTCACTGCAATTCAGGCTATCATCCATATATTTCAGGTCCTATTTAAGTAAGATTTAGGGTACAACAATCATAGTCGCAGGCGTCACAAGTGCCACTCCATGGCAAGTCCTGCAACTGCCCCTTTAAATGCAGCTAGCTGCAGGTGTTATACAGAGGGTGTAGAGATCATCTGACTGGATGATCTCTTACATTCTCCCTGAATGCAGTCAGATTCATCATGCTGGAAGTGACATCACAGCCATTTCCTGTGTACTTGGAGAGAGAGACACACACAATCTGTTTGGGGGGTAAATATGGCATAGAGGCTGTTTGAGGGTCTAAGAATTCACAGAGGGGCTGTTTGAGGGGCTAATATTTCACAGAGATGTTTTTTTGAGGCGCTAAGATTTCACAGAGGGGCTGTTTGAGGGGCTAAGATTTCACAGAGAGGCTGTTTTTGGTGAGGGCCAATGTGGTTCTTAGTTAAGTCTTAAGTGCATAAGATGCCTTATTTGCTACATAAATAGCAACACAAAAATACATTAAACAAACACCTCACATGGCTAAAAAGGCGTGCATGTTTAAGATGTGTATAAACATCTGCACACACTTAGTTTGTTTTATGGTTGAATGCATCTCATACAAACCTGTACATGGAATAAAAAATATTTTCTTTTGTGTTTGTTTTTCCTACACAAGCGGTAAATGGGCATGTAATTACAAACTTTGCCTTGAGCAAAAACGGGAACTTTTGCCCTTTTCAGTCAATATTCACACTCGTTCTCCGCAAGGCTATTCCTGCCTCAAATCCACCAAGAGTACCAATACAATTCTCATCTCAAACCATCTGTTCTATAAAAAGAGCTAAAATCTTACTGTCCTCTTCCAAGAAGCCTGAACTCACCCTTGCAAGTTTCGGGTTTGGCTTATTAGTAATAAGTCACACAGAGGACATTGCTATCCAAAAATCAGAAGCAGAACTAATAAACATAGATGCCAGTCTAAAAGGGGGCAAAGAAGCTATAAAAAATGTATACAAAGCAAAATGAAGACTTGTGAGTTATGGAATTCTTGACCCTTGAATTATGAGGCAGATTTGAGATGGAAGACGGTTACAATGCTAACATTTCTAAAATGGTTTCTCCAGTGAAGATAAGGATCCATACATAATTAACCAGTAATTACACAGCTAACCTGAAGATCAAATCAAGATCCACAGAGGGTTAATTGTCTAAGACTAAATCATATTGAGAGCAATGTCTTTAATGTGATAGAACAGATAACCCTGGAGGGGTAAGGGCCTGTATAAATTAGAAGAGCAGGGCCTACCTGCCCATTGGCCAGAATCTTCTTGAGCTCTGCAGATGACTTCTTCAGGCTGAAAAAGAAGATGTTACACTTGTTAAATGATGTGCTTGGCAGAGCAGGACAGACACACTGTCAGGTCTATTCAACCCTCGGCATTGTACCAAACCATAGACCACACATGAACATGAGACACGTCCATCTTACATCCATTAACCCCTCTTTCCATGTCGCAGGTGAAGGGACACACAGTATGTTGCAGAGTTGGCCTTTTTCATTCATATACGAAGATCGTCTATGGTTTCTAGACTTATCCGAAAAAGACTAAGGACAATTTGAAAATGATTGATGTTACAAGCTGCTACATTCACGGGTAAACTTCTGCCGTTATCAGCAATCCGTGCATGAGAGGCGCGCTCTTACCAGTACCAGTCACTTCTCACTAGCACACAAAGGATCAGAGCAGGCGCACACAATCCGTAAGCTGAATCATTTTCTCTACCACTAAGCTGTGATCCTGGGCCTGGAAGAACTGTATATTTGTGAACTGGAACCCAGATAGATGGCATTGTACAGCCAGGTTATACTTGGGCCATCTGATTATCCATTACTTGTTTATTGCTGTGACTTCCTATTTACTACATCAAACTGTAAGTCCCTTCCAGGCAGAACCACACACACAGCCTGTGACTGCTCCTTTCTGCACACACCCTTAGGGTGATGCAGCCCAAGCTGACATTGAACAACAATGTGCGTTCTGCCTCTCGAACACACACTCACCTATTACTGGGCAGGTTGTCTGACACTGAGGGGCTGCTGTTACTGGCAGGACCAGCTCGGGTGTTCACCTGTAGACACACAAACAAACAAAAAAAGAAAGAATGTTCTCAAGTTAATAAAGAACCTTGTAAAAAAACAAAAATCTCTTTATTACACGAAGCTTGGCAGCCAACTGATTCAGATTAGTATGGTTTAGCCCACTCAAAAACCAGAAAATAAACCTTTTCTACACTGCACTCGGACTAGATTCTGAATTCACACCTCTCACTATAAAAGATCCTGTTTATTGAATGAGAATATAACATGCTGGTTCATCACCTTATATAATGGACACTGTGTCGTACAGAAACATTTCCCAGTACATATTTTTTCCTTTACTAATAATCTGTGTTCCACAGGGGCGCTCTAGCACTCAAAGAGTTCCGGCAGGGTATAGTTCTGCTTTGTCTTATCATATGGGTGTATGAACACTGCGCATGGTCTCAGATAGACAAGAGGTTAACACAATATAATCTGCGGAGAAAAAAAACAAACACAGAAAACCTACATATAGATTTAAAGGATTTTTATTATTTATTTAGTGTCCCCTGTACTCACACCCACCATTTCTGCTTGGAAGTGCAAGTCCTACTTGTCAGCAGTGTTAGAAATGCAGGTTTTATTTTGACATTTCAATAAGTGGAACACAGCATTTCAAATCCATCCAACTTTACTGAAACAATTATTGAAATTCCTACCTTGAGGCCATGTATGTTCCGCTTCCCGGGAGGCTTGCAGGCTGCAACAGTAATAGACTACATTGTAGATCACATCGGGGCCATTTACAATCTCAACTCCCCTCCTCTACCCCCCTTCTTTTGAAATGAATCGTTTAAAAAGAAATGAGTGTGACACCAAAATTAGCAGCAAGGAATGATTGAAGAGAGGCTCTCTGAGCAGGGAGAGTGAAGTCTCAGAAGACAGGATCCTTTCTGTGAAATCACAGACCCTCCTGACACTGTCTCATCTAAATTCTAATTTCTGCTTAAAAGACATAATAAAAAGCACACACACACACACACTCTGTAAGCTAAAACTGATTGTGTGCTGCCCTTAATTCCACATTCTGGAGCAGGTGCTGCAATACTGGGAATTCCTTGCAATAGGAAGGACAGACTATTCATATTAATATCCAGGATGTTTTCCATGTGCTGCCTGTCAGGCTACAGCTTGTTATTAAATGTCTCTAATATCTCTCTTGGAAAGGGCAGTCTGGTCTCCTTTCAGGCCACAGACTGCAGCTTTGCAATTCACAGCCACTGACAAACAGACAGCACAGGTATAACTAATGGTGACCCCCAGACAGAATATGTGCTGGGAATATTGCAGAACCACAAGAAGATAAAAGAAATAATAAAAGCCTTTCATATATTCTGTGGGATTCTGGCACAGTCACACCGTCTTTGCCAAGCCTTGCTTGCTGAAAAATAACAACAAAATAAACAGAAATTGTGTGGGCATGAGTTAACACTTTGAGTGCCATGCCTGTAGAAAATGTAAACGGTTTATTGAGGGAGGTAAGTAAGGCAGATGCTGAGGTAATAAATGGGTCAGGTATCTGAACTGGTCCATAATTTGGTTTGCACTTGTGGTGGATCTATATCCAGCCCGCTCTGAGGGCTTCTGGGTAAGAGCATGCCAGAGTTCTACAACCCTAAGGAATAATTAGAACTATTCTTTAAAGCAAATAGGTTATGGCCACTAAGATTTGTGTGTCACTGTATATGAATGGACACGAGTAATTCCGAGTTACGGGATATTAGAGTGAAAGCTTTGCAGACCAGAGATCTGGTTAGTTGTCGAATCCGTACCCAGTGCTGTCTGTCATTCTCTGTGATGACTATTATGAATATAAACACGCTCACAGGTCCTGGCTCACACGGAGGGGGCTCCCCCCTTTTCACGTCCCCTGCACGCTGCAAATTGTTGTTAAAGTCACTGTCAATTTTGATTGATTGTCTTGAAGTAAAGAATTACATTTTTGCCCCCTGCTCTGTCTCGGTGGAATGCATATTTAACCCCTGCTGTGTCAGCGGAGAGTGTGCTGTGCCCCAGCTATTAACAGTCGTCATGCACTCTATAATTACTGCACACATCAATAAGCCTTTGTGCAACGCAGCAAGATGTGAAGTAATGTCTCAGCGCAAGCGAGCGGGCGGGCAGCGGGAACAGGTGCAGGGCTTCCCGCTTTTGTTGCTGCAAAATGCATGTGTAAACGTTTGTCAGGCGTGAGGCTGGTGTACATGCAAATGCACCTTGTGAATAACTGCGCTGGGTGAGCCATGCGACCTGTGTGCGGAAGGTGTATGCTCCTAATTGCTATGAAACCCCTGCTTCTTTTGGATGCTTGGCCGTCTCTAGTACACAGTACAGACGTCTCTTTTATTAGCCTGTGCACCACCTCCGCCAGGGAGCTGGATCAGGAATTCACTAACTTGCAATCAAAGCATGGTTTGTCCAGATTTTTCTATGGATTGGAATAGAAGACCTCCAGTGTCGTTTTGGACTACAGTGCCTAACACCCTCGGCCAGCCTGGGAGAATCCAGCTGTTGAGGGTGGGGTGCAGGCTGTCTAGTAATGTTCTTCGTTAACACTATGGGAGCACTGATAGAAATGTGATCGTGTTTAACCCCTTTTCTTTCATAAGAGTCAGCTAAATACAAAAAAAAAATAAAAAGAAACTTTCCAAGTAGACTAATGATAAAAAAAAGTCTGTTTTATTTGGATATAGCATGTAAACAGTGTATTGAATGATTTGCAGGAAAGAGTATGAATTAAAGAACTTTAAAAATGTGGTTATATGGTAATTTTGGCATGTTAGTATAATATATCAGTGGTTGCCCACTTTCATCAATATTTTACCAAATTACTGCTAATGCTTAGTGAGGCATTAGATGTCATAAAAACATAGTTGCCATCACACACAATCTGGAGCCAGCGGGGACACACAGTGTCTGCGGGCAGCGGGGATCTCTGGGCCCAGTGGCTGCGGGCAGCGGGATCTCTGGGCCCAGTGGCTGCGGGCAGCGGGGATCTCAGGGCCCAGTGGCTGCGGGCAACTGGGATCTCTGGGCCCAGTGGCTGCGGGGGTTTCTGGGCCCAGTGGCTGGGGGGGTCTCTGGGCCCAGTGGCTGCAGGGATCTCTGGGCCCAGTGGCTGCGGGGATCTCTGGGCCCAGTGGCTGCGGGCAGCAGACAACTGTGGATTATACATAGGCTAAATTTTATGGAAGTGTTAGGTAATCTGATAAATAAATATTCAGAAGCACCAAACTGGCCTGAATACAGGGGAAAAGTTAATAATTATTTCAAACATTCACCATAAAATGCCCAACTCAGGGTTAAATGTAGTAACTGAACTGAGAAACCGAGGAGGTAGTATAAAATATGTTTGTAGGAGAAGTTAATGGTGACTTGAGTGTTCTAGGCTCATCCTCGGGCATCCCAATCTCTCAAGTCAAATTTATCTCACGCTAACCCGTTAGACCCTGTTTGTCCTAAAAGTCAGGGTTTAGAGCGGTGATTGTTCACCTTGGCACTGCAGACTGGGACTTAAATCAGATTTAAGCCTGACTGGGAATGATTGGATGTGTACTTCCCCATCATCTGCAGTGCCAAGGTTAGCCGTCATTAGTTTAGAGAGTAAACCCCAAAGTGGTGAAGATTTAATACCGTCTTGAACACCGAAAACAGCAAGAATAAGGGAGTTTATTTCAAATCCAGCCATCACATGGCTGTAGCTCTTTTAAACTAGCCATTACTCATTCTCTGCACAGGCAGGGGACACTTACCTCGCGGAAAGATTTGTAGAGGTTCAATTAGAGGACTGCTGGCCTGCTGCTCCAGAACCATACTGCAATACTGAAAGAAGAAAGCATGGATTGGGATCCGAGTTACATAAAGGAAAAGCATGAACTTCAGCCAGCACATGGCTAGAAACATTTTGCTGGGTAGAAAAACTGACTGCAAAACCAATAAATACTACTATACAAATATATTTTGGCTTCATGAGCCAATCCTTTATATTTAGGAGCCAGGGAAATGGCACTTCCATTGACATCTATATACAGCAAACCAACAAGTTTGAAGCCAGCAGTAGAAATTTTAGGAGCCATGATTCGCTGACTCCAGGGATTTGTCAAACCCTGAATTAAGGTTTTTCTTCTATGAAGTAAGGTTGTTATATTAAAATATTGGACAAATCTGTGTCAAGGTTCACTGAGACCAGGCATCATTACTGAGACTAACATAGTAACCCCCTCCTTCACAAAAGGGCCTGTATCCTGTTAATAGAAGGGTATGGCTGGATTTATTCCATTATGATCTTATAATCTGAAATGCTTTGACAGAAGCTGTGGAGCATGCTACAAAGTAACAATGCATAGGATGACAAAATGGGAGGAGTTTAGATAAAAATGGCCAATGCTAAGTTATTAGTGTGTTTAATGGGGATCCCTGGCCCTGAGTGGGGATTCCCTATCCACCTCATGAACCAACGGGAAGCAACCTTATAATCACATCTACACACACACACAACGAGTAAGATGCAAGACACAGTGAGTAAGGTGAACCAGTCTCCTAAACAAAGTTAAAATCAGCCTACTGCATCTTCGTATGTACCCAAGCAAAGGTGCATTCTTTAAGGTGCACATTGTAGAGTAGGTACACGAGTATAGTACACATCTTCTAAACAAATCAGCCTCAAGCGACCAATAACAAATGTGTGAAAATGTTATGGTATCCCCACCATGTGATATACTGTAACAGTTGGTACACACAAAAAAAAGATAAGTATATGTAGATGGTATCTACTCTGAGAGGTGTATCTGACAGTTCCCGTCAGGTAACTGTATCCAAAGAACACACAAACAACACAAATAGTGCAATATGTACAGATTCCAAGTGTTGGTATGTGTGGTAGATATTACACTCACAAACACACGTAGTATAAGCGCCTTGAAATCACAGAGAACTTTGGTATTCCCTTGGATGCGATGGTAAATGAGTCTGTCTCAGAACTTGCCTCCAGTTACAACAAACGAGGAACAAATAATGCGTTAATGTAAGTGCATAAACAATATTATTTAATGCATAAAATATCTTACATTCAAATTTGGAGTACTGGATAAGCAACGCGTTTCGCCTGTCGCAGCAGGCTTCCTCCTGGCTTTGAATTCAATACTCAGTGTTAACATGCATATATATATACAAAAAAAAAAAATCAAATTTTAATGGAAGTAAGGTGCTGTATCTTCATCCAGAGTTGTTCTCCATGGAGTTCAGTGGCTGTCTTCCGGTTCCGATGGGGTTCACTTCCGGGTGAGAGTTCATTGGTATTTGATAGAAGGAACTTCCAGTTTTACTCTAAGAAGGCGACACTTTGCCATATTGGATCCGGAATTAGTAAAGATATGTCACCAGTCAGCCATGCTGGATCCAATTTCTGTCTTTATGCTTTTGCTCAGCAGTTTCCTCGGAGTAAATGCGTGTTAATAAAGTGTACATAACTCTCTTAGCACAAATATATACATATATACATAAATCAGAGAATAGCAATATAGTAAGAAAATTGTGCACTTATGACAAATCGAGGTCTGACTATAAGACTGGGATAGAGGTCCCCCGCAGAGTTGCAATGCACGCAGACATCCTCTGCTGCTGCCCGGCACATCCATCGGGACTTCTATGACAGAAGCCGGGAGGTCATGTGACTTTCCGGCATCCGTCATACAAGTCCCGGCGAAAGTGCCGGGCAGCAGCGGAGAATGTCTGCGCGTATCGTCAGACATCCACCGGCTTCCCCCACTACCCACTAAGGAGATTGGGGCAGACATCCTCCGCTGCTGCCCGGCACTTCTGCCGGGACTTCTACGACGGAAGCAAATACGGTATTATAAAAAATAAGGGATTTCTCTCTCTAAAAATGAATATATATCCAAGAAAGAATTGACAGTCTTTTAAGGACTAAATACAAAGCACCCATATATTGCAACTGTGCTCAATGTAAGGCCATTGGGTTGTAAGGTGTCTAATTTAAAGAGCCATTTCATCTCTTTTTGACCTGTTTTATGTTATTAGGACCATGCCAATATATTTTTACTTTTGTAATCATTGTTAGGATTTTTCTTGTGTTGTCCTAGAAAATGTAATGGTAACGAGTATTGGGTATTGCCCTTTCTGATGTTTCTGACATGTTCTTCAATCCGCTTTATTAGGGGTGTTATGGTGCGGCCTCTCTATTGTCGGCCACATGGACATTCTACAATATAAATAAAAAAATTTGTTTCACATGTTAAAAAATCTTTTATCTGATGATTTTTATTTGTGGCTGTTGCTATAAAATTTGTCTTTGGGTAACAAGAAATGTCAGCAGTGTTACACCCGATACACATTTGACAGGGGTAGAAGCCTGGTTTAGATGATAAAAAGTGTTTTGCTGTGTTTTGGTTTTTTTTTTGGTCTTAGTATAAGTTTTGGTAATTTTCTGTTTCAGATTCGTCGTTCCCCTAAACACCACACTGGGTCTTTATCAGTAGCCTAAGAATATCATCCTATAATAGAATATTCCTATGTTTACCTATTATTTTTCTTATCTCCCTTGCCTTATTATTGTGAATAATTGTGAGTAAATGATCGGAATTTTTGGTTTATCTAAACTGTAATTATTTTTGTATGTAAGGAGACTAGTTCTATACTGGTTTTTCTACACTTTATATTTCTTTATTTAGGTCTTCTGTTGAGTAACCTTTTTCTAAAAATATATATTTTTTAAATCAGGGCTTGTTTTAAGAAAGTGTTAACTTCTGTGTAATTCCAAGACGTGTGAATGTACTTTTTGGGATGCTTTTTAGCCACACAGGATGGTGGCAGCTTGCCCTACAAGTGAAATTGTTAGCATCCACTTTTTAAAAAAAAAAAATTCTTAGTTTTCCGTTTCTATAAAATTATAGATAAATAATTGCACATTTTGTTTGCTGTAATTTACAGTTAGTTCTATATTGGAATTATTATTATTTAGGTGTGTAATAAACTAGTTTAAGTCTTTTTCTTCTCCCTTCCATATATAAAGTACATTGTCGATGTATCTATGATAGTGGACCAGGTTCGTTCCCCAGCCATGTTTTCCCAGTCGGCCATAAAAATATTGGCATAGCTTGGAGCGAACCTGGTCCCCATCGTGATTCCTTTCCGTTGTAAGAAAAATTCTTCATGAAACCAGAAAACATTGTGCGTTAGGATCATCTCAATGGCTTCAAGTTAAAATTCTATTTGTTGGGGTGGGATATTTTGTTCTGTATCTAGAATTCTTCTCATGGCCTCACACCCTTTATCATGAGCGGTACTTGTATTTAGATATGTGACATCTCCAGTAACCAAAATATAGTTGTTATCCCTCTCTATAGTATCTACCAAATTGATAACACTTATGGTGTCTTGTAAGTATGCCTTAGTTTTACATACAACAGGCTGTAAGATGATATTTACCATATATTCTGACAAGTTACTAAACAGAGAATCCACACCTGAGACTATGGGTCTCCCTGGGGGTTGTCAATACTCTTGTGGATCTTGGGTGAAAAGTATATCACTGGTAGTTTTGGATATAGTACATTTATTTATTTATATTCCTTCTCATCTAGAATTCCAAACATTTTCCCTTTATGAAGGAACTTTGTTAACGTTCTCCTAAATGCATTAGTGGGATCATCTTTCAATGGAGTATATGGAGTCACGTAACTGCTTGTATGCTTCTTTGAGGTATTGTTCTTTCGATTGGATTACTGTACCTCCTCCCTTGTCAGCTGGTTTAATGACAAGGGTTTTGTTGTTTTGTAGTTCTTTTAAGATTTCTATTATTATTTTCAGATCTTTGATTGTTACATTTTTTCAAATATTTTATTACCGATTGTTCAAGTGGATTTATGTTTTATTCCTGTGTGTACATATGTGTCTGTGTTGAAATAGAGATTAGCGTTGGATACTGTTGGTGGTTTATTTGCATAATAACGTTTCAAAGTGGCGTGTCTTGTAAATTTGTTAATATCTATGTATGGTGAAAACATATTAAATTTGTTTGTTGGAGCGAATTTGAGCCCTTTGCTTATCACCTCTAGTTGCTCCGTACTCAGTGCAGTTTTAGATAAGTTGTATATTCCACTTAACGTGTTCTCATTTTTGGCTTTAGTTTTTCATTTCTCTGAAAGTTTCTTTCCCGCCCTCTTTCCCCTAAGTCTAAACTTCTTCTCCTTCAGGAATTTATAATAGGATTTCTTTGGGGGGGGGGGGGGGGGATTTATTTCCCCCGAACAACCAAAGAAGAGAAAAAAGTCAGCCATTGAACTCCGTGGAGAACAACTCCGGATGAAGATACAGCACCGTACTTCAATTAAAATGTAATTTTATGTGATTTTTCTGTATATATATGCATGTTACCACTGAGTATTGAATTCAAAGACAGGAGGAAGCCCGCTGCGACAGGCGAAACGCATTGCTTATCCATTACTCCAAATTTGAATGTAAGATATTTTATACATTAAATATTATTCTTTATGCACTTACCTTAAGCATTGTTTGTTCCTCGTTTGTTGTAACCGGAGACATACACCCTGTGGGAGAAGTTCTGAGACAGACTCATTTACCATCGCACCCAAGGGAATACCAAAGTTCTCTGTGATTTCAAGGCGCGTATACTACGTGTGTTTGTGAGTGTAATATCTACCACACATACCAACACTTGGAATCTGTACATATTGCACTATTTGTGTTGTTTGTGTGTTCTTTGGATACAGTTACCTGATGGGAACTGTCAGATATCCCTCTCAGAGGAGATACCATCTACATATCAAAGCTGTATGGTACCTTTTACATTTCGTTGTGCACCAGTTGTCACAGTATATCCCATGGTGGGGACATCATAACATTTGACCTATTTTATTTATAGCGCACCTATACCCTTTGCTTTCCTTTTTGATGTTCCTCTTTGTGTGATTTAGGGTTACATAGTATAGGTTGCAGCTTGGATCTCTTTAGCACTGTAGACACACCGATTGTTTCTTTCAGAATAATACATGTGTAATGGAGTGCTTGGTACCTGTCTCACTCCTACAGAGGTGCAGCTGTAAGTGCCTCAGTGGTACGGCGATACATTTGCATAATGTGGAATTGGGGAGTTAATACGATTTAAGTTCTTGCTTTCTGTTTCCTCACAATTGCCGCTTGAAGTCTGGAGGAGAGTGAACAATCCCACTAGCATGAGGAGGACAGGCAGCTGACAGCCTGGAGGGGGTTAATTACCAATGAGCCGTAACTTTAAGTACTGCATAAAAAAAGCTAAGAAATTGATAGTTCATTTATCCGGCACGATACCTAATGCACAAGTCATTAAGAGAGATTATTCCTAATGTGTAGCTCACATTAAAAAACATCAAGCGAGACCCCAGCCCTCCAAGTCATAGGAGATCATTTATATCTTCAGGACTTGACAGGGAGCTGCAGGAAAGATGGCTAGACAGACATCTAAAGCGGCCTTTAGGTAAGTGGACAGGCATACTGGAATGGAAATAGAGACAGATGGACTGCTGCATACAGAGTCTGAAAACATCCTGATAGCATGGCCCAACACAATACAGGAGATTCACAGTCACACATTAGCTATCCAGTAATCCCCATGGGCTTATCTTCAAATTACTACTGAATATTATGTATTAAAGGAACCTGTATGAGTTTTAAATATGAACATTTTGTTTTTAAGAAATTTCCAAACTACTAACCCAAAAAAAACCCATTATAATCAACAAAATAAAGCTCACAATGAATATTTCTTACTTGCCACTGCTGTAACCTGTTCTCCATTAGCTCTACTCTAAGAAGAAAATACTAACTTTCAGCTGCAAAGCCCTCCACTCCTCAGCTCCTGCTTCCTTTGGCTCCCTTATTAACAGATACAACCCTGCACAACTGCTACATTCCTCACATGGACTGAAACTTCTCATCCAACCCCGTCCCCTCTCCTAATTCGCGACATTTGACATGTTCTGCCCTCCCCACTTCCATAAAGCATCCAGCTATCTCCCTCAGTCTTCCTATTTCATCAGTTTGCACGGTGTTCAATGCAGTTCTAACACATTTGGCCCAAACGATCATGAGGACGACAGATTGTCCCCTGAACAGCAGCTCACTGTGGCCCTCCTCCGAGTGGCCTCAGTCTGACGACGTCATGAATGAGTTTACGAGGTCTGGTGATATTTTGTCACAGACCCACAGATCTGGGTCCATGGCTTCCGATCACTCTATGATCGAGGCCAGGAACAAACTTGTCTTTTAAGAATCACCCTTTGGGGCTTGTGATCCTTAGGAAGAAAAGCACCAAAGAAACATTGGATGTTAAAGGGTTAAAGAAGCTTACAATTCATCCCACTAGAACAACCTCTATGTAACCTCTGGCCAGACCCACCTCGCAGTCACTGTATCCCAATGCCCTATTACATCCACCACATTCTATTCCTGTCTTTTCACTCCTTCTAGATCTGGGGTAGGCAACCTGTGACACTCCACCTGCTGATAAACTACATCTCACATTATGCTCTTTCGCCTAAGAGACTGACAGAGGAGTATGGGAAATGTAGTCCTGCAACATCTAGAGGGCCACAGGTTACAGGTCCCTGCTCTAGATTATATGCTTGTGAGCAGGGCTTTCTCATATATCAGTCTGTCTCTTTCGTATGACGTAGTCTGGAATTCTCTTGTACGCTCTGTACTAAGTGGTTCGCATATTTGTGCCGGCTATATTAGTAAATATTTAAGTAATGTAAATTGGGGTCTTCTTTGTATATAGCAGCAATAACACTTATATGGTAGAACATTTCTATCAGGGAAAAAAAAGTGTCTGAGCACAACTGGGAAAAAAAGTGTCTGAGCACAACTGGGAAAAAAAGTGTCTGAGCACAACTGGGAAAAAAAAGTGTCTTAGCACAACTGGGAAAAAAAGTGTCTTAGCACAACTGGGAAAAAAAGTGTCTTAGCACAACTGGGAAAAAAAGTGTCTTAGCACAACTGGGAAAAAAAGTGTCTGAGCACAACTGGGAAAAAAAAGGAAGCCAGACAAAAAAGATAAATAATTATTGTGTAAGAATTTGATCTCAGAAGATTAAGAAAATAAAATGTGACATTTTGGTTACTTTATTACATCTTCTCATAGGTTATCGGTGTTGTACAAAAAAAATCTCACTTGTGGCCCTTTTTTCATATGTTTATAAGCCTATTCAAATAGCTGTATACATGCCATAAAACAGGGCTCGACAAACCACAGTCGCATGGCGACCAGGAAATCAGACCTGGCGCCCGGGTGCTGTTTGTCACAGGGAGCCCTTGCCGGCTGCCATCCGTTTTTCTTTAACTTTCATCGTAGTGCGTGGTGGGAAAGTCTGTGCGGATCACACAGACTGTAAGCTCCGCCCCCTCGCGCAACACGCAGTAGTGCCGAGTGTCACGTGACAACACGGCACTTAGCAGGAACCGAAAGAGGATCGGGCTCCAGCATAAATGTCCCCCTCCCCTGCAATGAAGTAAGCAGCAGGGAGGGAGGACACCCTAAGAAATACAATTTTTGTGTTGTGGTGTGTGTGAATGTAACTAACTGTGTATGTGGTATGTGTGTATGTATGTGTGAATGTAACTGGTTGTGTATGTGGTGTGTGTGAATGTAACTGGCTGTGTATGTGGTGTGTGTGAATGTAACTGGCTGTGTATGTGGTGTGTGTGTGTATGTATGTATGTATGTGTGAAGGTAACTGGCTGTGTATGTATGTGTGAATGTAACTGACTGTGTATGTATGTGTGAAGGTAACTGGCTGTGTATGTATGTGTGAATGTAACTGGCTGTATATGTGGTATGTGTGAATGTAACTGGCTGTGTATGTGGTGTGTGTGTGTATGTATGTATGTGTGAAGGTAACTGGCTGTGTATGTGGTATGTGTGAATGTAACTGGCTGTGTATGTGGTGTGTGTGTGTATGTATGTATGTGTGAAGGTAACTGGCTGTGTATGTGGTATGTGTGAATGTAACTGGCTGTGTATGTGGTGTGTGTGTGTATGTATGTATGTATGTGTGAAGGTAACTGGCTGTGTATGTATGTGTGAATGTAACTGGCTGTATATGTGGTATGTGTGAATGTAACTGGCTGTGTATGTGGTATGTGTGTATGTATGTGTGAATGTAACTGGTTGTGTATGTGGTGTGTGTGAATGTAACTGGCTGTGTATGTGGTGTGTGTGTGTATGTATGTATGTGTGAAGGTAACTGGCTGTGTATGTATGTGTGAATGTAACTGGCTGTATATGTGGTATGTGTGAATGTAACTGGCTGTGTATGTGGTATGTGTGTATGTATGTGTGAATGTAACTGGTTGTGTATGTGGTGTGTGTGAATGTAACTGGCTGTGTATGTGGTGTGTGTGTGTATGTATGTATGTGTGAAGGTAATTGGCTGTGTATGTATGTGTGAATGTAACTGGCTGTATATGTGGTATGTGTGAATGTAACTGGCTGTGTATGTGGTGTGTGTGAATGTAACTGACTGTGTATGTGGTATGTGGTGTGTATGTATGTAACTGGTTGTGTATGTGGTGTGTATGTATGTAACTGGTTGTGTATGTGGTGTGTATGTATGTAACTGGCTGTGTATGTGGCGTGTGTCAATGTAACTGGCTGTGTATGTGGCGTGTGTCAATGTAACTGGCTGTGTATGTGGCGTGTGTCAATGTAACTGGCTGTGTATGTGGTGTATGTGTCAATGTAACTGGCTGTGTATGTGGTGTATGTGTCAATGTAACTGGCTGTGTATGTGAGGTGGGTGTATGTGACTGTGTCCGTGCGTTTATGATTTTGTGATGTGCCGTTGTCTGGCTCCTAAAACTTAATTACATTTGTCAAGCCCTGCCATAAAGACACAGAGGCAAAAGGCAAAGGGCTGTGTGGAAAAAAAAAGAGAAGGGAAAACAGGGGGAAGGAGAAAGGAGGGAATGTAGAAATAGGGTGAGAATTATTAATTGGTGATATACCCCAGGTCCACCGGCAGCAGAAGGATGGTGCAAAAAATGGGTATACAGTCCTGAAACATCGGGGCACCAGGTTTTTAACTTTTGCTTCTATTAATGAAGCAAAAATTAAAAAACTGTAGTGCCACTTGGAAGATGACAGCACATGTAGATGGTTTAAATAGAATTGCTTTAGTGAAAGAATACAAAATAAGTATAGCTTTGCATAGATCTGCTGACTTGTTTAGAATCCTTGGTCTGATCTTCCTTCATCTTGGGTCACATGAAGGCAAATCGGAACCAACATGTCCGCCCCCTGATAGAGCAATTGTTCCCCAAAAAAGAGGGCTGAATAAGGTACTTTATTTGTATTATACTTTCATTAAAGCATTTCGATTTATAACATCTATCCTGGATGGAATCTTTCAACTGAAAATAACTTATTTTTTGGCCAACATGTTCTCCTTTAAATCAATCCCACTTCATGTGCATTCATGCACACAGGTAGAATTCATATATTTACTTTATTTAAACGAGAATGGAGGAGACCTTTGTGTATATTAAGTAACTTTTGAAGTGACAGACTGCTAAACTTATAATGGATTACCAACAATACATACCAAGCTGAAGTGTTATATTTAAATTAAATAAAATAAATTAAAATTATGGCATAACACGGACTGTTAACTAAGAACTGCACAAAAGAAAAAAATAGACAAATTGGTCCTGCTGCTATGATAGTCTGTGCATAAAAAGCAAATGGTAATTAAGCAGATAGAGGGTTCCCTTACTGACAGATGCAGGGGCAGATTATGTAAGTGCACTGAAAACAAAGAATATGTTCTTGAGTAAGACACAGGTTATCCCACTGCCACCATGAAATCTCTGTTTTTGACCCATCATATATTAAAGATAGCAGTGTACTTCCATGCACTCAGCTACCTGACTTTACGAGGTTCAGGAATCTGCCTCGCAACCGAGGCAATACTCCTGAACCAGGGCTGCTGCATCAGAGCTGATGTGATGGCCATGTAATCAAATCATGAACTCAATGTTTTCAAAGACCTGGATAAAATGACTAGCGAAGAGTAGGGGAGGGAGATATGGGGGCCCCAGAATTTATAATATATATATATATATATATATATATATATATATATATATATTATTTTTTTTCAAATAAAGCTCTAACTGCCCGGTTTAAAACAACATACATCTGGTATGGGTGTGTTGAAAGACAAAAATTACATTTAAACATCCACATATCAAAAATGGAAAGATTGCTCTGGTATTTGACACACTAAAATCCAAATAAATAAGATGATGACCTAGGTACCCAACAAGGGTATACATACATATGACAGCATGGCCTTCATCTCCTCATCACTTCTAACCGTGATTCTGTCACCATCCTCATCTTCATCTATAAAATAAATGAATAAATGTCACATGAAATTAAGAGCAAGGATTATATTCAGCACATGTTGTTTTAACCTATTTTTGCTTTTTTTAGAGCCAAAGTGGCCAACCCGTGCATTTCACAGCAATAATACATAAAAATCTATGGCTTTAAACATCCCAGGAATCAAATAAATCTTTAAACACACTGCATCTTATGCATTAAAGGTATAAAACCGTTAAAGAGTTTGTGGCATTAAAGGAAAACTAAACTTTTTTTTAAAACTTTGCTTCTTTAAAAATATTAATACCGCCAAAATACTAGTGCACTCGCTTGTGATCTCTCGCCTTGACTATTGTAACAGCCTTCTGACTGGACTACCTCTGGCTCGTCTCTCTCCCCTGCAATCTATTCAAAACACAGCTGCCAGACTCATCTTTCTTGCTTGTCGGTCTGATTCAGCGGCCCCCCTCTGCTATGCCCTCCACTGGCTCCCCGTCTGCTCTAGGATTAAATGTAAAATTCTATCTATAACCTACAAAGCCCTCCATTCCATGGCCCCTCCGTATATATTGCCTCCCTCGTGAACCGATACTTCCCTTCACGTCTTCTGCGCTCCTCAATGGGTCTACAGCTTTCCTGCTACCCCATCACCTCTTCCCACTTGCGCCTCCAAGATTTCGCCCAAGCTTCCCCCTCTCTTTGGAACTCTTCCTCAGAGCATCCAGCTCTCTCCTTCCTTTTCAAACTTTAAAAAGTCCCTCAAAACTCATCTTTTTAATGAAGCTTCCTACCCATTCAACTAGCATACCAATTGGTTTAACTCTAGCTATTCCCACCTACCTCTTCGCTGTCCTGAGAGGGTAGTGGATGTATGGAATAGCCTGCCAGCAGAAGTAGTAGAGGTAAACACAGTCAAGGATTTTAAGCATGCGTGGGATAGACATCCTAGCTATAAGACGGGGGACTAATAAAAGTACTCAAAAAAAATTGGGCAGACTAGGTGGACCGAATGGTTCTTATCTACCGACACATTCTATGTTTCTATGTCCTCTATGTTTCTATGTTTTCAAAGTGGATCAATAGAGGGGCACAAGTTAAATTCCTCTCTATTGATTGGCTTTGAAATTGAGGGCCTTTCTCTGCACTACCAGAGAGAGACAGTCGCCGACAAGGGAAGCATGATAGCTGCTAGCCAGAGGATAAACTGAAATGCACTATTAAAAAGTACATGCCAGTTTATTCTCATACTAGGAGCACTCCATTTTTCACTTGTGCTTATGTTGTCCTTTAAAATATATATTTATTTATTAGCCTTTCCTTACATTTTATGTAATATACAGTATTCTTTTAAATAGTCGGTTCTGATGCCTGATTATTTTGGTGAAACAAAAATACTTTTTAAAAATCTTTATCAGTTGATGGACTTTTTCCACAATCTCGGCTAACTTACATTCAAATGCTGTCGTTGTTGCATCCGGTAGAACCTGCCCAATCACATCCTAGAGGAGAGATAAATAACAAGGTGAGATGGACTTATAGATTCACAGTCAGAAAATTGATCATGCCAAGTGTAGATACATGCATAACATGAAGTCAGAGGAAGTATTTTTTCAACTGCAGCAAAACTGCAATCATGTGTTTATTATTAATTGGCAGTGTAATTTAATATGGGCAGCAAATAATAAATTGGTTGGTTGCCAAGCCTTACAGTCACTCACAATTGTGTAAATTCTGTATGCAGTAAATAATGCTGCAGGTCAGAACT
Organism: Pelodytes ibericus; assembly: GCA_036172795.1. NCBI lineage: Eukaryota > Metazoa > Chordata > Amphibia > Anura > Pelodytidae > Pelodytes > Pelodytes ibericus. The sequence goes on along the minus strand of CM069858.1, from coordinate 183,861,513 downwards.
AACCTCCACTGGCAACATCTAGTTATTTTCTGGAATATGTATCTTACCTCCTAAGTGGCCTGCCCCTCATTTCAAGGAGTTTAGGATGTTTGGCAACTATAAGGATATCAGCACTAAAATTCTAGAAGTGTGCTCTTTTCTAGAGATGATTACTTTTAAAATATATTTAAAGTAAAGTAAATGTTTGTACATTTTTGGTGCAAATAAAATACTTTGTTGTGAATTACTGAATTGAGTTACATACAAAATTAATTAGGACACCAAAAAGGTTCTTTCCCTCTACATGTATTACTATGACTAATACACGCATGGTACAGTGACATACATGTCATTAGTCTGCTTTATTTTCATGACTGTGTTGCATTAATCTGATAAATCAGGGTATCTGTGACTACTATCTTCCTTATCAATTTGGGGACAATAGTAAAGCTTAGACAGCCACGGAATAAGAGTCTTATCCATAGAGAATAAAAGAAGAACTGGCCCATGGCTACATACATACAGGATGGATGAGTATCCAGGGTTGGGTAAAGCATTAATAGTTGTTCAAAAGTGGTAAATCACAGACTTCAGTTGGGCATATACAAATAAAGTTATTTTAAAAAAAAGTGTATACAAAGAATTAATTACATCAAATGTTGTACAAGTACATTTTACATCTACAAATATGGGTAGTAACATTAGGTCCTTGAGACAATCCACGTTGTCAAATTGTTAGTAGATTATAACACTTTCTATATTTTACATGACTATAGTTTATCAGCAATCTTACTACAAGTAGAGTATTTCTCAATTTATTTGTATCTTCTACCATATAACATTTTTTGCTCCTAAGTTGCATTGTTTTATTTATTTCTGTACTGTACAGCTCTGCTCCCTTATGTGTAACGTGGTTTATTCTAGCTCCTCTCATCATCTGAGTGTTATTTACACTGGTGGAAGAAATTTCATTGTGATTACACTCACATCACAACGACATAAGCAAAGGTTACAGGACAGACAAATGGAAAGTTAATATGAAACCAATCCAATATTAGTCGGAATAGGAGAGAATGCATTATGTTAGGAGGTTCATCAATATTTACTCCTGAAGACACTTGACGTCACTGTGACGTCAATGAACGTTTCTATGTGTCCGGTGTGGCCTATCTCACCAGGATGTCTCGGAATAACAGTTGTGTAGCCGGCTGTACAGTCCAGTCCACGGCGCCACCGTCCGGGATGCGAATTCGGATTACCAGAGCCTGGCTCTCCATGTCCAGAGGGAGGCCGTAGCCCAGTAACAGCATCCCGGGCCCTGGCCGGGTTACATCGTCCGGGGCCCAGGGAGCTGCCAGTAAATTGCGGAACCACAACTGTAGATAGCGGAAGACGGGGGAGATGGAGGCGGCGGACCGGACGCCATGTTGGAGAAGGGCAAAGTGTACCAAATGCCGGCGCCATGTCAGTTTAGGGAAGATGGTACCCAGAATTACACACGGTTCTTTTATCATAATTAGTGATATATGGATGTAACAGCATTTTTGGCAAATTGTGCTTTGCTATACTTTTTTTTATAAGGATGTATATATATCCTTATTAAAAAAAATATATATATATGAAATCATGGGGTCAGATCACAACTTAATTGCCATTTGTTGCCCCCCACTCCAGATGTTGTTGCATACTTTCTCATGACGCTCAGCCAATTATAAGCAAACCGCCTTATGTTTAACTTCCTAAATAATGACACTTTGGTTTAGGGCTGTTGGATTTGACCATGAGGTAGTGCAATTCAAACAATGTTAAGACAACTTTATAATAGTTAGCTAACTATTTAATAAGTGGTCAATTTCAACATTAATAAAGTAAATTGTCAATGCAGACTAATTTATATACACATTAATTAACTTTTGTCCTGTTGTCCCAATTTAATCTTGTGCTATTCATGTAAACATTTTTACTATGAATGTAGAGAATAAAACATGATTGAAAATGATCTATACATTGTGTTGGAAAAATGGTAAGCCAATGCCTAAATTAGGAGACAAATGTGTTTTAAATGTGAGTACAGCACCTGTGGCTTAATATGCAAATTTCAGTGGCATATATGTAATTTGCAGATTTTTTTCAAAATGTTCCTCCTTTTATATGGATTTTAAATACTTAATTCTAGAATATTTATTTATTTAGAAAGTGTTTTACCATGAAGAATACATTGAGATTTCTCTTGTTTTCAAGTATGTCCTGGGGACCCAGTTCAGAATGGAATTACAGTTACACATTTAACAGTAGATTAAAAATAGATAGATACATACATATATTAAACAAGTTGAAAGGAGAACATACAGGGTAAATCATTATTGATACAAAAAAGGAACAACATGTACAGTATACGAAGGAGTTTGTAAACTAATAACAGGTACAATCTGTTTTGAGGATTTGGGAGACACTTATTTTCAGGGATTTTAGACTAGATGATTATTTGGCAGAAACAGGAAGGCTATGAGCTCTGAAAGAGAACGCACCTCAACCTGCTTCCTTTTGAAGTGAGGGATCGCTAGCGAAGGGTTGGTGCAGGATCTGAGATTATAGGAAGTGCAGGAGCATGCCGCTCAGGTGGGGGGGGGGGGGGGGGAGCGTTCCAGAGAAGTGGTTATGCACTAAGCAAGCTAGGTGGAGAGTGCGCCTGGAGGCAAGCGTCAGACAGTTTAACTCTTTTAACATTTTACAGTGGTGCGTGTTATAATCGCACTGTAGTGCAAAATGACACAATGTATTGTGCATAGTGTCGAGTTTACCGAGATGGTTCTGGGGGGCAGAATCATACACAACATCTCCATAATCTAAGATCGGCAATAACATTTGCTGTACAATACGTTTCCTTACCGTGGAATCTAGGTTAGATTTGTTTCTAGATAGAAAGCCAATCCTAGGATATAGCTTTGACACAAGCTTATCAATATGGAGACCAAAAGATAAGTTTGGATCTAGCCACATGACAAGATACTTATATGAATTTACCTGGGTTAGGTCATAACTGGATTTGGTCTTGATGTTTAATTGAGGATTGCTTAATTTAAGTAGTTTGGCATTTGTCCCAAACAACATGGACACAGTTTTTTCAGCATTGAGGAATAATTTGTTTCTAGCTATCCAATTTTTAACTTTAGAAAACTGATCCTGTAGCACGGATTCCACTTGCGATAGTTGAGTACCGCATGTATAAATGACCGTATCACCAGCATACATATGCACATGAGCCAGGTCACACACTGAGGGTAGATCATTTATAAATAGCGAGAATAGCAGCGGCCCAAGAACGGATCCTTCAGGCACTCCACACTTGATTGGCAACGGGAGGGAGGCAGTATCAGCAATGGACACATATTGAGATCTATCAGGCAAGTAGGAACGAAACCAGCAGAGCGACCTTTCATTTATTCCAGAACAACTTAGTTTGTTTAGCAGAAGATCATGATCAATCGTATCAAAGGCGTTTGCAAAGTCTAGGAAAACTTCACCTGTGAGTTCACCACTCTCCATACCACTCTGAATGTCTTAAAGAGAGGGCAGTTATCGTGGAGTGATTTGACCTAAACCCAGATTGAAGCAAGGTTAGATAATTGGACCGTTGATAATACTTGCACAGTTGAAGGGTCATACATGTTTTTTATGACGCTCCAAAATTTGGTCGGATTGGCTAGATTTCTATTCAGCCGTTCAGAGAAATAAGTTGCCTTGGCAAGTTTGGTTTGAGTCTTGCATCTATTGCGGACGTGCCCATAAGCGTTGTGATCTTGGTCAGAGCCAGTTTGCTTAAATTTTGACCATAAAACATCCCTGAAATGGAATAAGTCCAGGAGGTCAGCTGAGACCCAGGGAAGATGGGCACCCCTTACATTAACTCTACGCAGTGGGGCATGTTTATCACAGACCTGCATGAACTCAGATTTAAAATATTCAATTTCAGAGTCCAGATCGCGTATCAAGCTTAGCCTGCTCCACAGACAGTTGCTCAAGTCACTGAGAAAAGACTGGAGATTAAACTTCTTAAAACATCTTGCAACAATTACTCTAGGGGTCGATTTGATGGGTCTTACTTTCCGTACACAATACACTAAGCAATGATCACTGAAAACATTGGGTAGAATGCCAGACTGCTGGATTCTTTGGGGACAAGATGAAAGGATCCAATCCAGCAGCGTATAGTTAGAGCTGTTGGGATTCATCCGAGTGGGAGAAGAAATAAGCTGTGTTAGCTTCATGGATTTGAACAGTGAGCATGTTTTAACATTTTTGTGGTCTAACCAGTCTACATTGCGATCTCCAAGAACGAGCAGCTCACTTTTCTTATTTTGGGCACTAATATCACCCAGTAGATTCTTTATGTCAGTGAGAGACTGAGCAGGGGAATTTGGTGGGCGATAGATCCCTACAAGTACTAATGGTTTTGAGAATGGGTATAATATTCTTCCGGCTATAACTTCAAAAGTAGAGGGGGTACTTGATAAAGAAAGGTCTATGAAATTTAGTGTCTCATGTATGTATAGAACAATACCTCCTCCTCTCTTATTTCTGTCTTTTCTGGAGCAGATATAACCCTGTATTTGTATTGCAGAGTCTGGGGTTCTAGGGCTTAACCAGGATTCAGTGATAACAAGAGTTTTAGGTTTGTCCACCTGACACCATGCTCTTAGTTCATCAGTTTTGGGTAGAAGGCTGCGTATATTGCAATGGACACAGGAGAGGCCCTTATTGAAAGAGAAGTTGACATTTGTACTAGGACAGGGGCCAGGGTTGGTTTCAGTGTCATTTGCCAGGGCAAGAAGAAGAATGAACACAAATTTGCAGAGCACTGAGCTTTCACTGACAACCTATGTTGAATAGATGGAGAAGGTGGAGTGTTTTTTAATACTCTCCACCAGCACTCACTAGGAAGTGCACATTTACAAAGCAGTCCATGGTGGATCACTACATTATTTTGCAAGGCAGGGGTTTGTGTATTGGGATGGGTGGGAAAATGGATTATTAATGCCAGGAATAACGAAAACATAATAATACCTTTTGTTTGGCTGTTCATACTGTCAGTAAGGCAGGTTAGACAAGAGAAAAAGCATAGATTGGAAGGTTAAACTAGTATCTCTTCTAGGAAGCAAAATGTAAAGCTGCAGTTGAGTTTGTTTTATGTGTAACATGTTTGAATTGTAACATTTGAGAGTTGATTGTTTGATTTGGCCCTACCAGACTATATTAAATCAGATGAGTTACAAGGAAGACTAATCAGGTAGCTGCTAATTTCCAACACCTGCTGCTAATAGATGGAGGTAAATAAATATATATATATTCTAGAATTTGAAATCCATATAAAAAGGAGGAACATTTTGAAAACAAAAATCTTTTTTTTCACTATTTTCCCAATAATAAAACGTACTATCAGTATGTGAAATACAGAGTGACTTTAATTTGCTTGTGGTCATTGTGATTGGAGCGCTCCACCAACGTAACTGGATGACGAGTTAACTCTTCATCAGGGCATTATCAGCATGGCGATTGTGACACATTAACTCGTCATATGGTGGCGAAGGCGTTAATTAGCTCAACAGTTTTCCGCTGTGCTAACATAATTGCAGAAGGGTTTTCTAATGATCAATTAGCTTTTTACAATAATAAATTTGGATTAGCTAACACAACATGCCATTGGAACACAGGAGTGATGGCTGCTGATAATGGGTCTCTGTACTCATATCTAGATATTACATACAAAATCAGCTGTATCCAGCTACAAGTCATTTACAACATTAACAATGTCTACACTGTATTTCTGATCAATTTGATGTAATTTTAATGGACATAATTAGCTGTTCTTTCAAAAACAAGGACATTTGTAAGTGACCCCAAGATTTTGGATGACTGGTGTATATTTTGTATCTCTGTACACATTTTGTAATATTTGAATTAATATAAATGCATTGATAAAGTATTGCTAGTATTATTATTATAGCATCTGTTTTTATTTAAAAAGATTTCTTTGTTCCTGCCATCACTATATTGCATGACATATAACTATCAATAGATATTTCATTATAATGAGATATATATATATATATATATATAAGATATATAACATATACATGTATTTTAGTGCTCCTTTATCCATTTCTAAGGCTTTTAAATAATATTTTTCAATTTTGGAAAAACTGACTTAAAAAGTGAACACATTGTTAAGTACGGAAAAATGGCTTTGGTAAAGAAGGAGTAAAATGTGGTGGTTGAGAGATAGAAATATGGAAAATGGGATGAAAGAGAAATAGGGATGGAATGGTGAATAACTGGCATCGGAGGAGAATTGAGCAAATACATTAGTGCACTAGAGTTTCTGGGAATCTAGCACCCAAATTGATGGGCTTTTTTCTTTTTTACTTCTCAATAAATAAAAGTGTCAGAAAATAAATGTTTGCCTTACTCAAGAACAAACATCTAAGGAAGGGGAGGGCTAAGGCTAGTGTTATAGCTCTATCAGGAGGGGGTAGTCCTTGATCCGTACAGGGTACAGAGTCCACAGGGTCCTTCAGGATCGGTCAATGTTGTAAAGATATTGAGAAGATTTCTAAACATTTTTATTTCACTTATAATAAAAAGATTTTAGAGTATGATTGGTAAGTTAGCAGGAGGTTCAATGCTAGAGTAAGATGTTTTACCAAGAATACTGTATTAAATGCTATTATTCATAATCTAACAATGCATTGTACAATGAACATTCCTCAATTACTCAATTTAAAAAAAACAAAAAAAAACAAATCATATATCTTTTGATTTGAGGGCAAATTTGCTTTACACTATACAAATCAAAGCATGGGTGTTTGGTTTGGTGTGACACTTTCATACAGATGCAATGTTACATGTAATTGTTGGAGTAAGCATATCATTTAATGCACATTCATGAAAACATCAGATCCCAGATAGTCAACCAGTGATCAGAATATAACTCGAGGCCAATTTTTTTTCCCACTGCAATGCACTAGTGCTAGAATATGTGTAATTTGATTACCATTTTTCCTAGTGTGATTGGATCATGTTTAGGAAACCATTAAACGCTCTCCTACCTCCAGCCCATGGGATGCAATGGTTGGAGTAGGTGACTAGTGAAATCCCTGCTTATTGAGAGCACCTGAGGTCTCTTTGACTGGCCATTAACTTTCAATCAAAATAATATTTATTACCAAGCAGGCCTGTAAACATTGTTTTAGCCATACTTGCATGGCAATAGATTAGAATAAGATAAAGTGGAAGTCCTCCCAATGTCACGTGTGGCGTCACGGAGTTGTGCCCAAACACGGAAGTTCGGCACAGTGCAATTGAGCAAAATGAAGCTGGTGCTCGCTTTGTGCATCGGCTACATTTTTTCCCTGTCAGACTGAGGCTACTCAAAGTGGCCTTACTGACAGGAAGGATCCCGCTGAAAGTCCCTACACTGGGATCCAAGCACAGCTCATAGTGGGGAGCTGCAATGAGCTGTTAAATGCTGAACGTTCTATGACATTCTAGCGTCTTTTAGGTACACTAACATTAGTATGGCATAGAACGTCCTAGTATCACAAAGGGGTTAAAGTACACATTAGATGCATTTGGACTGAGCACAGAATGGGTAGAGCAGACTGGGTATATAAACCCACTTAAATATTGCGCCAGCCTAGATATGCACCAGTCTTTAGCCACTCTAGCATCAGACAGACTCTTCACAGAATCTTAAAAACCCCAACTCTTTATATTATTATCAGTGCAATAATTGAGATGTTTTTATTTTTGAGACAAACATCCAGTCATGTCCAATGCAGCTGAATTTTTCCAGATCAGTTACTTTGGCCGTATGTTTGAAATTCCCTTCTCAATGCCCTGAAATTTGGTTGTGCGCTGATATATTTTTCTATGTATTGATTTCTTTGCTCCCAGCAGAAATAAAGACAAGTTGTTTCCTGTTATGGTTTCATTATTGGACACATATAAAACAATATTCTCTTCAGGACTGTAATGTGAAAAAGGCAGACTACAGCATGAACCTGTAAACGCATCCTTTAATAAATCGCTAATGTGGTACTTAATATGATATAATTAATCTAATGACTTAGATGCTGGCCTACAATAAGTTTAATATACATAAAGGGAATCAACATAGTAAAGGAGGAGAGTATATTTAAAAGAAGAAAAACTACCACAACTAGAGGACATAGTCTTAAATGAGAGGGGCAACGATTTAAAAGTAATATCAGGAAGTATTACTTTACTGAGAGGGTAGTGCATAGTTGCAAACATAGGCCATGTTTCCAGGGACACATATTTGTTCCACATGCTGCAGAAAGACCATGCAAAGTGCAGCCCGGCAGTATGTAGGATGGATATACGCACAGACAGAATCCAATGAATTAATCAGGATGGAGATCTCAAAGGACCTACCATGATTAATTAATTGGATTCTGTCTGTGTGTATATCCATCCTACATACTGCTGGGCTGCACTTTGCATGCTCTGTCTGCAGAATGTGGAACACACAACATGGGCGATGTTGGCAACTATGGTAGTGGATGTATGGAATAGACTTCCAGCAGAAGTGGTATTGGTAAACACGGTCACGGATTTTAAGCATGCGTGGGATAGGCACAAGGCTATCCTAGATATAAGATATAGAACTGGGGACTAATAAAAGAATATAGAAAATTGGGCAAACTAGATGGACCAAATGGTTCTTATCTGCCGACACATTCTGTTTCTAGGTTGTCGGAACCTGACAAAACAAAACGGGGCATTAATATCTTTTGGGTAAAAATTACATCTTTTTGTGTTATTTATAAAGTGAGGGGTTAATTCCTGTACCCTATTCAGCTCTGCACTCCTCCCACTGTTAAGCACATTAGTTTAAATGATAGCCTGAGACATGCTGATTACAATCGGTGTTGTATTGATTGATTTGTCATAGGTAATCTTTCAAGAGTTAATAAGCATGCAAGTTTAGAAATCCTGACGACTTTTCCGCCCCCTGCTCGTTAGCCATTCATCTACCTAATATAAAACTCTCTGATTACACCTGATCCCTGAAGAGCAATATAATCATGTTACTGGCTGAGAATATGATAGCGTCTATGGCATTATTGCCCCTTTCACATGAAGAGGTGCGAGGAGAGCTTTACAAGAAGTACAGGGGTGATAAGAGTTCAGATACATTAAACTGTATACACTCTGGTGGGGAAAAACCTTTGCAGTAAGGACGTACTTACTAGGGGATGAAAGGGTAGGAGAGAAAACTGTTACCTTATCTCATGGCATATTCATAGGCTTGGAGATTAAGAATTAAACAATTGGGTTATGTATAAAAAGCCCCTCACACCAAAAAAGCAGAAATTGCTGATAATTATGTATAAATGGGAATATGGTGGAGGTTCTATGACCTTTTTTTTCTCATTTTAAACAGGATCGCTGTGCACATATACCATAAAAATAAACGTATTGTTAATATGTGTCACTTTTACCCATTCGTAGAAGATGACAGTGAATTATTCGGCACATCTAGTCTGCCCATTCTTCTACATGAGACAGAACTTATAGCCTTATGTGGTCCATGGTTATCACTATTTTTATATTGCAGTCTATGGTGTTCAATGGCCTGAGATAAAATAAGTCATATCTAATCCTCTGATATTACAATTGTTGGTGTGTCCATTACTGACTCAAGAAATCACAGTACTGTCACTTTAATTACAGGAGAATATATTGGTTGCTTTCTACTTGTCTCTCTTGACCCTGGTGCACATTTTGTTCTCTCCTTTCAGAACTTATGCTGGGCATCTCACTCTGTCTGCCATGCGAGGGTCCAATCTTTCAACAGGGGCAGACTCATTTCACAGACACTCTATCTGTCTGACCCTAGGCGTGTGTGACCATATGAGAAGCAGAGATACAGAGCACTGAAAAGTGTCAGGGATCTGATCTGGGTGCCAGAGCTTCAATTACAGTCACTGACGGGGACCATTAACACATCGCTTGCCAAGAGGCTAGTAATTAAATTTTATATACTTTGTTCATCAATTTGCATATACTGTATTTGGAGTTTTTCAAGGGTATATGTAATTCAATATTTTGGATTAATGATGAAAGGAATGCATAGTAACATACCCTGAATGTTTGGCAAAAGTAACATGCCCAGGAAATCCAAAGAGTAATTGAATGAACCTTTCCCTAGTTAAACACTTTGTTAAACATTCTATAATGTATAAGTAACATTCAGCCCATCTAGTCGTCCCATATTTCTACTTGCTATAACATCCTCATACCTTATTTGGCTCATAAGTTTATCTTTTCGTATGCATACTTCAATCTATTTTTTAAGTTTTTTATGTTATCTATTCCTTAGGTTTGTTTGTTATTATTGTACAGCAATGTGGAATTTGACAATAATTAAAGGGCTATTGAAATTTGAACATGACTTACCTTTTTTTTTTTTCCATGCATTCTGAAATTCAATATTTCAAATACAAAATCTATGTATTCATTAAAATTTGAATATATGTACATATATAGCACAGGAACCTGTACACATCTGCAGTTTTACACCAGGGTCAGCAGGTAAGCCAGTTGTTTATTGGAAACAGCTTTTACATGCTCTCCTGCACAATGTACAATGCAAGTGTTTCCAGGAGGAACCAATTAATTAACAAAACTGCAAGCAAATGTCTAAATTTGTCGAAAATTGTGTTTTAAATGTGACTGTGGAGTCTCCTTTTTATGACATCACCTATGGCACAGTATGCAAATGAACTGCATTTCATTGGGAAATGTGCAATTTGCATAGCATGCCACAGGTGATGTCATAAGCACAGATCCATTTTAACCACATTTTTCTTCCATTTTATACATTTGCTTGCAGTTTTGCTAATACAATGTATAAATCATTTTCAATCATTCTTTATGCTCTACATTCACAGTAAAAGCAATGTTCAGGTGATCCAGACCCTTTAAGTCAAATAATTTGCCACCGAGCACATCTGAAATATACATTCTACAGGGCAGCATGTAAAGGCTATATATGGCCAAACATGTATATATATATATATATATAATATAATGCACGGAATCAGAGGTGTGTGGAATAAAAGTAAGATCCTGTTTAATAGCAGAAAAACTGTAGCAATTCAGATAGCATGTTTAAGAGGAATGGTTGCTTAGGGTAAAAGTAATAAAAAAATTAGGGTACAAGTAATAAAACAGTGGTAAAATTTGTTTTTGCTTAGAGTGAATCTTACAAAAAAAATAGTATTATTTTTAAGCTATAAAGATTTTTATGTATTTTGCACCAGTAAATGTGTGTGATGCACCGTTTCTGAGATGAATGTTTTAAGAACTGATTTTCCCTGAGCAATCCAATACATGCAAAACTGTGCTCTAGATCGTAAAGAGAAGTGTGGATGATTCCACGGTGACAGATGGAAGAGCAGCTTATCCAGGCTGAGAAATGATATATCGTGGTGACCTCTGAACCCTGACAGCTCATCCCTCACCGTGATCAACTCCGCAGGAGCAAAAGGTGCATTGATTTCCATGTAATACAAGAAAATATTACATTTGCCTAATTGTTACACAGTGGCAGCGTCAGGCAAGAAATCAAACGTCTGTTTAATGCAGCTTGCAGCTCACAGCAGCCAGATCGATCAGGCAGTTTGTCAGCGGCGCTCTCGAAGGAGTTTGCTCTGCCGTTGATCGGACACAGGCCCTCGTTATTTGTATTTATTGGAAATCAGGTGCGCCGAGTCAGCAGAACATGTTATGTGAAATCAAAACATCCCGGCTAAGGGGGGGGGTCGTATGGGAAGCAGGTAATTAAGAGCCATTTTAATAGAGAAAACCAGAATGTCACTCTTTATCCAGGGTTATCTTAAAAAGACCCTTCCTTGTCTATTCTGAGCACTGCAAGGTGTTCTCAATATCGTAGACAGATATTTACTAAATTACCAGGCTGTAAACGTTTGAGATTTCTCACAGAATATCCACTCGAGCCTCTTGTCGCGTTCACGCAGCATACACACGCTTTTCCAGAGGTATGATTGGATAACATTTCTGGGTTCTGGGTGCAGTTATGCATGAATCCCAGGGAGGTCTGAATGATCAGAAGCCTGCTCTCTCCGCAGCCATACCGCTTGCATGTAAATGAACAGTTTTGAAATATAAAAAAATCAAATGACACTTCGGCTGAATTCATTTGATTTCCTTGTGTTGGACACAGAGCTCCCTGCCCATTTTTCATACAGCTCTGTCCTTATGTTTTTTGTTGTTGTTTTTTTTAGGAGCTTAGAACTTTCGGCGTGTATAACAGAGCTCCACAGCAATAACACAGTCAATAAATATTTATTTTATTTGGGTAAATAAATAATTTGAAACAAAACAAAAACTCCCAGAAAAGGGAGAAAAAGCCGGCTCTACCTGTTGAAATTGAAGTAATTAAATAAATAATTTGTTCATGTTCTAATTTGTCTTCACTAGTAACAAACAGATCTTTGAATTGTTCCACAGTTCATTACGTGGCACTTAGCCACTCGGCTAAAACATATTCCTCTTTGGCCATTGAGAGGATGTGCGCTGGCTTTTTTGCTGTGGATTTGATTCTTCATTTAAATGTTATATTTGACGCCTTTCATCGTCAACACACGCTGTAGGACACAATGTACAAGTACAAACCCTACACACATAGTATTAAGTGATCCAAGTTTGACTGCTTGGAAAATGCAATTTTAATCCTATAAAGAACCAATTTCAGCAGCTCGGATTCCACATTTTAAATATGGAGACAGACATCGCCACGGTTAGTTCAGTCTCACTGATCACCATTAACGTGAACTCAAGTGAAGCACTGAGTGAGCACAACTTAAGATTGGTTTCTGTTCAATAACAAGTAATCATTTGGCAGCTGTAGTAAACGTAACATGAATAAGTACCATGGAGACTTGACAAATCCCAGGCACCAGGGAGTCATGGCTCCTAAAATCCCCACTCCTGGCTCCTATCCTGATGGTTTTATGTAGAACTGATAGTACCATTTGCCTCCTGGATTATTATTCTGCTTGGCTTCTAAAGACCATAAATATTTATCAATCCCCAATAATATATTAACTTTATCCTTAAATTATGTTCTCACCATTTGGTACCCTGATTTGCATAGATCACATGGTCATTTCACAAATTGAAGAAAAAAAAAAACAGGGCGTAGACAAGCAGAATGAGAAAAATTCCAAGGGTATGTAGACTTTATACTGGTCAATCAATCTAATTGTTATAATGAATGAATAATATACGGTTATACAGGCTATATAGTTGATCATGAGCCATCCCGGGATAGTGGTTAGATCCCTTCTTATGCATTGCGCAGTATTTGTCTTTTTTTTAAACGTTGGCGCATGGTGATTTGAGTTGCAGGAAGCACAGTAATGCATCACAAAGTAAGACGGCTTTATCTGTATTAGTGTATAACAATATTATGGGATTGGATGATAAATACTGGGATAATTCAGATAATGTTTTCATAAATAAACAAGATGAGGTGAATGAGCGATCTGCAGAGCAGAAAAAAGGGATAAGGTTAGAGAAAGAATAGTGAAGGAAGCGATGCATTGTTTAAATAAAAAAAGGGGGGCTTTACCATAGCAAAGGGAGATCTCTGGAAATACAGGGAGCATGTGCGAGGCAGAGAAAGGTTACATGGATATGGGCAGAGCTGGCGGAAGGATGAGAGGGTCAGACTGAAACGGCAAGAGGCGTACATCTCAGAACATAGCCCCTTCGTCCTCCTTGATCAGGAAGTAGATGGTCACTGGACCACAACTAGTAGGGACGGTCTCAGTGACACGGGCAAACAGCCAAGATCCAAGGCCGTACATGAGAGTGGGAATCCCTGCAACCGGGACATAGAACAGGTTATAAGCAGGTTGACAGCAACACCCCCCCCCCCCCCACCCCCCCGCTCGCAGTAGTTCTGCATTCACTTATTGCCAGTTCTGGCTCCCCCACTATCGTGCTAGCAGTAAAGGGATAAGTTTATTTTATTTATTTATGTTCGGAGAATCTCCACAGCTTTACTAATGAAAGGCAGCCAGAGAGATAATAATGCGATTAATATGAAACCCATAATAACCCGCTAACATAATGGGCTGTTCTAACCAACGGCAGCAAGGGAGATTTTAATAAGCTGTGATAATAAAGCAAAGTAATTAATCCCAGCCATATGGATAAGCAGCCACAGGAAGCCACGCTCCACATATTCTGTTTGAAAAGACAATTGATGGCCTTTATAAAGCTAAATATTTAATAAGCCTTGGGTGGGAGGCAGGATGGAGTGTGTGGGGTGTAATTACAGTATCTCTCCATCACTTACCTAGATTTATGGCTTTCAGAGCAGTGAAGAGGTAGTTGTGGAGTTGCAGGTCCTGGGGGGCAGCACGGGAGCAGTGATATTTAATAAATGGGAAACAGCCAGTTCGCAGGACATGATAATTTGTCCCTTTTACGTCCCAGTTAAAGTTTGACAGGGGAAACTGGTCATTGATGACGGTGCTGTACTTCACACAGTATGAGGTCCAGTGGGGAAGGTTTCTCTGGAGAAGATGCTGGGTCAGGACCTCAGAAGCCTTGGGACGGGGTTTCCCACTCAATTCTACTGGGAAGAGGAGAATTCGTATCAAGATCTTATGGACCGTCTTCAATACGGACATACCTGTAAACAGAGATAAACCATAGTGAAAGTACCATTCACAAGCAGCAACATAAGCAAGATTTAACCTAATTAGCCTTCATCTAGGATGATTATTGGCATATTTGCCAGGTCAATCATCATGTAGATAGCTTTACATAACACCCCATTTGTTTTATTGTTTATATATATATATATATATATATATATATATAGCTATTTGTATGCAGGAGAAATTGTGCTAAATGTAAACTTGGCCTATATGTTTGCCACAAATGGTACTGAAGGCCTCCCAGGCAATCTCTGGTACCAGGCTTTGTTTTGGTGGAATCAGAGCATGGCCCTAGTTTAGGTCAGTGGTTCTCAAGTCAGTCGAGGATTTAGGGATTACCCAATTGTGTTTAAATAAAAATGTGGATAAAACCTGGTGTGGTGCTGGTCCTTGATGACTGGTTTGGAGACCACTGATTTAGATTAACATCTGTAACAGGGAGGAGTTGAAAGTTGAACTTAATGGATTGTTTTTTGTTTAAATCTTAATCAGTGGATCATAAACCTGTCCTCAACAACCAACACCATTCCAGGTTTTATACATATGTTTATTTAACCACAACTGGGTATTTCCTAAATCATGGACTGTTGGAGGGCTCTAAGGACTGGTTTGAAAACCACTGGTCTACATCATAGCTGATGAGTTAAGAGATCTCTAAGGTGACACACAACACCACACTGAGGGGGCTGATCTCATGATATCATTATGGTGTATTTCAACTGATATTGGCACTGTGTGTGCAGCAGGATTAGCTAAATTGTTTTGCACATGATGCTACATGGTGTAGGGACCATTGCTCAAGATCAAACTAGAACAATTGTTTTCAACATTTGATCCGACAATTTAGTAGTACCCGTTAAAAATGGCTTTCCAGTATCAAAAACAAATGACACATAAACTCTTTGCTCTAGACATTACCATAACTACCACTTGTTACATTTTCAAACTTCTATTATATCTGATCACCCCCTCCTTTTTAGCTCCTTTCACAATATCGTAGGAGCTACACTAATAGTAAAATCCAGGCAAGTACCACAACATCCATGACTACATGCTGGCTTCCACGCCAAATCAATCCTAAAGGTATAGAAATCTAGGGCACAATGCATCAGCTAGTCCCTGTTGCAGCCACTTCTAGTATAGCCTTTCCAGACCATTTTAAAAGGGACACCACCACCAAAACATTGTTCACATTGAATATAGAGGATGCTTGCAATATAGGGCATCACCTTGTGGCCTGATATGCAAATTACATTTTCTGCAAGGTGATGTCATAAACAAGAGACAGCACAGACATTTAAATTGGACATTAAACATCCAAATAAATACCATTATGAGCTCCTGTAAAAGTGATTTATAAGGTAAGCTATATGCATAAAGGAACAGGCGTTTACCTTAAAAAAAAAAAAGTATAAGAGTTGGAATATTCCATGAAGACATCCTTTACTGCTCATTAAATGGCTCAGTTGCATTTACTAAACATGAAAGTTTCTAACAGTTTCCACTCCTGTTTATTAGCAGATAAAGAGAGGGATCCTGCTCTATTAATTACGGAGGTGAAGCTGGCCTTGTTTGTGTCTGTGTATGATTAATAAACAGCAGCACCTGCCATTTTTAGTGCAGTAAATAAACAGGGAGCTGATTAATTATCAAGCTTCGACTCCACAGCTCAGCGAGTCCCAGAAATCATACGGCGAACAAAACCCAAACATCTTGCTTTACATTTAAAGAAACAGGTTTTGGAGGAACGTAAGAAAACATTAGCTATTATTAACTTTATATGTAGATATATGGAACACCTCCAGGAGTACTGATCAGCAGTTGATATTATGGATCAGAAAAAGTCAAAGAAATGAAAAGTAGGACAATTGCGTCTCGTTTTAGACTTTTATTAATAGTTATCTTCCTTTGATATATTGGTAAACACAGACGGGTTGTAGATTTTTATTGAAGATACTGTACGCCCTTTTTATATGGCATTGTGGCTCCACCGTATATAAGTTGATCACTCTGGGGATAAGGGATTACCAGATTCTTTCCCCATGTGATTTCTTGAAAATACTACACTATGGGGATTTATTCAAGAGAATTGTAGGAAATTAAGAAGGTAATTGAAATGGCTAAAGTAGCCAAGAGAAAAAAATTCTCCCATTCAGGTGAAGTTAAGTTTGAAATGCCCTGCAATTCTACAAGTAGGGGCCGGGGTACAGATTGTGTCATTTCCTCGTCATCTACCTTTGCCATTCCTCACAACCGGCTCGCTCCACCACAATCATCCAAAATGCTGCAACCAGACTTATCTTCCTCATTCATCATTCCACATCTGCCTATAATCTCAGTGAAGCCATGCACTGGCTTTCCATTGTGTTGATCAAATTCAACATCATTCCTTTGATTTAAAAAGCCGTGTATGAGCATCTCCTCCTTACATCTCTAATCTCATCAAAAGATGCTGACCAGCATGACCACTCCACTCCTATGGCTTGTGCCTCTCCTCCAGCTGTATCTGCACCAGTATCAGTCTCTTACCTCTCACACGTGCAGGTCTGTCTGGAACTCAATACCAAGGAGCCTTAATCTCCATCTTTAAGAAATCACTATTACTGTCGTAGATTTAGTTGAATATGATGTACAACATTAACCTGTACATGTCTATGCACCGCTGATCGCATTCTATTGTGTATCCTATATTTGCCATCAATAAAGCTTTTTAAAAAAAAAAGAAATCTCTCAAAACCCACTTCTTCAAAGAAGTCTACAACTCACTCAACTAAACACCATCCTATCCTCCATAATTACTAATTACTCCTACATGCATCTAGGTACCTGTAATTTAGGATGACATAGAAATATTACAAGCACGCTGGTGTTAAAGGGACTCTGTCAACATAAACATTACTCATACTGTGAATGTAGAGAAAATACAGGCGGATGGTGGTTTCAGCACTAAGGGGTATGGAGCAGCAACACAGATATCGTGAAAATCCCCCCCCCCCCCCCAAAAAAAAAATCACAAAAAGGAAAAGAGTATAATGAGATATGGTATAAGTGTGCTCAGAAATACACACATAAATCAAAGGTTATATTAATCAGAAGCAATGTGTGTAATACAGAACAAAAATGTTCTGCCCAATGGTATCAAATAGCAACATAAAAGAGAAAAACGTACAAAGACAAAATAGTGTAGTATTCATTTAAATGAGTGCAAGCCCCAAGGATAATATAATGCACTCACAGACTGCTCATTTCTCGGTAGTATCCTTACATTTCATACAAAAGAGAAAAACATGAATACCAAATAACATTCAAAGGTTATGTAAAGTGGTGGGGATTATATATAACTTTTTACTTACCGTATTTGCTCGAATATAAGACGACCCTGATTATAAGACGACCCCCCAAACTTTGGATATTCCTTTAGGAAAAAAACTAAAAGCCTGAATATAAGACTACCATATAGGAAAAAAAAGTTCAACTTGTGTATATTCACATGTAAATTGCTTTTTCATACTTAATAAAAACTTTTGATATAAAAAAATGCATTTCTTGTTTTTATTTGCATTTTATGTGCCAATGCTGCCCCTACCCCCAAGACTTACCCAATGCTCCCCCCAACGTTGTCTGTCTGTCCCCCACCATCCCCCCAATGTTGTCTGTCTCTCCACCCCTCCCTCCCCCCAGCATTGTTTGTCTCTCTCCCCCACCATCCCCCCAAGTTGTCTGTCTCTCTCCCCCACCCTCCCCCCAAGTTGTCTGTCTCTCTCCCCCACCCTCCCCCCAAGTTGTCTGTCTCTCTCCCCCACCCTCCCCCCAGTGTTGTCTGTCTCTCTCCCCCACCCTTCCCCCAAGTTGTCTGTGTCTCTCTCCCCCACCATCCCCCTTAATGTTGTCTGTCTCTCCACCCCTCCCTCCCCCCAGTGTTGTCTGTCTCTCTCCCCCACCCTCTCCCCCCAACGTAGCCTCCCTGGTGGCTAGTGGGGGCAGCCGGGGGATGTCTGCCCGACACTTCCGTCGCGGCAGCGGAGGATGTCTGCGCGCATTGCGCAGACATCCACCTGCTGTTAGTGAGGGGGATCCAGGTCCCCTGCAGCTCTGCGGGGGACCTGGATCCCAGTCTTATAATCTGACCTCGATTTGACTCGTCTTATATTCGAGCAAATACGGTATTTGTGTTGAGCGCACTTATACCACATTTTTCCACACAATCTAAACACTGTGTTAGCAAACTTGCAAGCAAGGCATAAAATAAGATAAATATATGTTTTAAATGTGTCTGTGGCAGGCCCGGACTGGCCATCGGGCACACCGGGCAAATGCCCGGTGGGCCGCGGTGGCCATGGGCCGGGGAAGATCCCAGCAGAGCAAAAAAAAAACAAAAAAAACTTACCTCGTTCCTGCTCTGTCCCCCCGGTGCTCTGAAGCTGCGTGGCTGTGAGGGAAGCGTTGTGAGCTTCCCTCCAGCCGCGCGGTCAATAAAGTGTGTTGGAACTTTTTTTTCAAACAAACTTTATTGTTCCGCACGGCTGGAGGGAAGCTCACAACGCTTCCCTCACAGCCACGCAGCTTCAGAGCACCGGGGGACAGAGCAGCAAAGATGTAAGTACTGGGGTCTGGGGAAGGGGGGGAGGTGGGTGGCATAACGAGCATAATATATGGGCAATATCCTGGCATAATACATGGCATATTGGGGGCAATATCTGGCATATTGGGGGCAATATCCTGGCATAATACATGGCATATTGGGGGCAATATCCTGGCATAATACATGGCATATTGGGGGCAATAACATGGCATATTGGGGGCAATATCCTGGCATAATACATGGCATATTGGGGGCAATATCCTGGCATAATACATGGCATATTGGGGGCAATAACATGGCATATTACATGGTTTATTGGGGGCAATATCCTGGCATATTGGGGGCAATATCCTGGCATATAACATGGCATATTGGGGGCAATATCCTGGCATATAACATGGTTTATTGGGGGCAATATCCTGGCATATAACATGGCATATTGGGGGCAATATCTTGGCATATTACATGGCATATTGGGGGCAATATCCTGGCATATAACATGGCATATTGGGGGCAATATCTTGGCATATTACATGGCATATTGGGGGCAATATTCTGGCATATAACATGGTTTATTGGGGGCAATATCCTGGCATATTGGGGGCAATATCCTGGCATATAACATGGCATATTGGGGGCAATATCCTGGCATATAACATGGCATATTGGGGGCAATATCCTGGCATATTGGGGGCAATATCCTGGCATATAACATGGTTTATTGGGGGCTGCTCAGTCTTAAATGCCCGGGCCTATTTTTTGTCCCAGTCCGGGCCTGGTCTGTGGTGTCTCCTGTTGATGACATCACCTGTGACTAGATGTGCAAATTCCCCATTTTCCACTGAAAAGCAGTTAATTTGCATACCATGTCAATAACAGGAGATGCCACAAATACATTTAACCCCTTGGAGACACAACTGTTTTGGCAATTTTGTGCCCTTGGTGACAGGCTGTTTTAACATTTCTGCAGTGTTTGTGTTTAGCTGTAATTGTTACTCTCTCTCATTCTCTGTACCCACACAAATTATACATTGCTCTTTTTCAGGATAAGAAGGGCTTTCTTTAGATCCCACTGTTTTGATTATATAATATAATTTAAGAAAAATAAAATATAATGGAAAATTTAAAAAATCGTGTACACATCTACAAAAGATAATGAAAAAAATGCTAAATATATCCTAAATTTTTAAATCCTGAGTTTAGAAATACAACACATTTTTATACTGTTTTTTGCAAGTTATTGGGCAACAACTGCAAGCAGCACATTGTTTTTTCCTAACCATTTTCTTCCCAGAATAGTGACATTGGCAGTCCAGCAACACCCCCAAAGGAACAGAAGCAATTTGTGATAGCTTCCAAAGCTCTTGTTAACAGCAGGGTAGCACCATATTTGACAGGTATACTGCTTTTCAACATGGCAAATGTGATCACTCCAGAGTGCTAGCACACAGAGCCCTGGCATGAGATTGTGGTGTTGCTGAATACCTCGAATTCGTGACATTTCAGCAACACCCGCTGAGCCACGAAAGTGATCACAGACCGCTTTTGCAGCTCATTTATCCATGTATCGGCAACGGGTATTCTCACAGAACATGCCTGGCTTATTTTTCGTAAGTCTGCGTTGTGTAACAGATAGAGGATACTATTAGTGTATTCTAATCTGTGTATTACCTGGCCAATGACCTTGACTGAATCCTAGCTGGTTTTTAATTGGCTCTCAACACCAATAAACAAGCGCATGGCTTAAACATCACATGCAGCATGATTTATTACCATTCATTATATATATTATACATGTCCCTAGCTATGGGGAAGTCTCTTATCCATGCTTTTCTATAGTAAAGCAAAGGTATTCGAGCTGTAGTAAATATTATATACATGTTACAGAAAATCCATTTGGAAAAATTATCTACCCTAGAAGCTTTATAGCTTACAGAGGGAAGAAAGCCATAAAGAGAATTAAAATTGACGTGAAAAAAATAAAATAAATACGTTGTGTAATTTGTATTCAAATAATTTTTCCATCCTAAATAAATACGACCCAATTGTGATCTGTGATTTATAGAAACATTTAAGAGCATTTCAGTTCAGAAACTGCCAGCTCACCTGCCCACCATTCTCCCAACAGGTGAATCTGTTCCCAGTCAGCTCCAAGAAAGGATGTACACATTCAATCTACTCTTACCTGAGTCAGTGCAGCTATTTCCAGTAGTCTTTGACACATGGGAAGAGAACACAACAGCAGCCAATCATAGCCGACAATGTCTTGCAGTCACAAGTGAAAAAATTGGACACATTAAAGCCAAATAATGTATTTGCCAGCGAATCTAATGCGCATTTGTACAAGATTTTTTTTTTTATAACAGTTTATGTTACCAACTTACAGTAGTTTTATTATAAATGACACTGCTATACAACATGATGGAATTTAGATTTTAGTGTTACAAGCTAAGCAAAAATAACACAAAAAGAGCTAAGTGACCTCAAATGACAAATTTACCTAGAAAGTACAGGATATGCTGTAGGTACATTAAGTAACACATGCATAGTTTGTCTGTATTGCGTTGTGCTTTCCTTTTTGTTAATGGCACAATTTGTGGGTTTTTTTTGTTTAAGTTGCAACATAAAACATACGCGAATCTAATGCGCCATCGATTCTAATTTTTGGAGACAAAATTTTGCTAAAAAAGGTGCGAATTGGATCCAAGTAAATACAGTATTTCTCGGTAACAATATTTGCTACAACACTGAACTTCCTAGACTGTACTGTCACAAGATGAGGGCCCTTAACCACTTTTATTTAAAACTGATATTTATGTGAATGTCTTTATTACATTTCTTATACTGTCCGCTTGTTTGTAACCCTGTTCAATTGTACAGCACTGCGGGAAATATGGCTTCTTCATAAACAAACAATACTAATAATAATATACATCATTTCCATACAGCTAAATGTGCGAAACACAAATCTCCTTTCACACAATGGATTCTTTTTTAAATGTATAACCCGTTATCTAACTAATCAAAGGATATTAATTTTTCACTTCAATAATTTATTTGTGTTAAATTACAAGGTAACAACTCTATTTCAGCTCAAACAATTCACTGTGGGTAGTAACTGCTCTGTAAATTATCCATTATAATATCGGTTTTAATTTATTTTTTTAATTATTATCTTTAATTCAACAACTTAGTTCAGTGTGAAACAAATATGCTTTATTAGCGTTAAAATGTGTCAATAAATAATTAATACTATTAGGTAATTATTCTCCAAAACAATATCCCTGAAATGGGATTTTACCAATCACAGACAAAAACATACATATTTTATAAAGATGAATGTATCTTTGCACTTAAAGAAACCAAATATAACAGAGGGCTGACTGTGTTTAATTAAAATTATGCCAGCAAGGACTGATCACAAAATGGGTCATAAAAGAAATCAAAGAGATCATATAAAACCAGAGGCGGCATCTTACCTATTATTTAAATTTTATTTGCTGGTATCCACTTTAGACTGTATCGTAAGCTCCAAAAGTATACGTACATTTTATTACAGAACAAAAACAATATAATAGAAAATATTATTATTATATTTTTTTAGAATATAAAGCAGCTAATATTCTAGACAACTGAAACATTGTATCATTTGCATTCATATCATATCACGTTGTGAACCTAAACCATCAAATTATATTCAATATTAATGTGGAACAAGCTTTGTGAGTCATTGCTGTTTTACGATAATAAATATAAAGGGGAATTGGAAATGTATTCTAATACATGCTCTCTTTATCAGGCGTACAGCACCTTTTTGCATATATGTGCTAGTTATATTATTGATTATTATTATGAAGTGTTTTATGTGGTGTAGAGTTGTTTTTTCAGACCTTTTTAACCACAGTCCGATAGACTATAAAGCATTGAACAATGAACTTGTAGTATAAAGGAAATTATTGTAATACGGGGTCTGGAACAGAGTTCACCCTGTCTACCCCCATTTCTATTACAGAGTTGTTGTTTTTTTTAAATAACAGCGTTTCTCCATGTGTCTCATGCTTTGTCTGTTAATCAGTGTATTTTTATGTATTGTTTATATATTATGTAAAGATAGGCCTCTTCTTCACACTCTCAGTTTACATCTTGCTAAGATATGAAGCCTCTTTCCATTCCAAGCAAAGAAAGTACATTTACATCCGTGTATATCGGAATTCCCACTGACAGGGGATGTTGATTAAAGCTACAGGTAAGTGATGAGTATTATGATGAGAGTTTGAAAATGAAATCTGGGGACATAAGGAAAAATAATTTATGGAGAAAAAGGATTGAATGCAGCTCTCAAGTAACCCACGTAAGTGTGGTACCTACACTGTTTAAACAGTTTCTTCTAAATAGGTATCTCTACATTCTTCTTTTATTAAGGAACATTATTTATTATACAATCTACTCAATAAAGAAAGAATTACAGGGAACTGAGATGGGAATTCTAACCTTTAGGACAAAGTAGATGATTTGTAAATATTCTCCCATTTAACTGCATTGGAGAATCTTTCCAACTCGGCTCCTGTGGCCATAGATTTGAGATACCCGTCTCAGTTCCCTCTTTATTGAGTAGACCCTTATATTTCCCTTATTTGCTAGATTATAACATTCCATAAAAGTTGGGCCGTTTCTTTGTTTGCAATATAAGGGAATCAATGACATTTATTAATTGGATGGTTAGCGATTATGTCAAGTTTTGTTTGAAACAAGAGTGCTAGTCCTGGTATTAAGTTCATGTTTATCTATCTTCCCAATTCATATAGTATATTGTCCCAACATATCCTGATCACCATATATGTTTTAAGTCTCTTCTTGCGTTGTTACATGTCCAGCATTAGTCTGTTGAATAAACTCTATTTATGTCAGCTTCTCATAAGATCAACTCCTTCACGACAATGCCTGTACATATACGGACTCCCAATGCAAAGCACTGGTGACAATGCTCATACATTTACGAGCTGACTTTAAAATGACGCAATTACAACGTTTTTACTGTGATTCGCACAATTTAGCAGCTAGTAATAAATCTGGAAACAGAGGGAGGTTTAATTGTCACATACCTAACCCATTGGATGCCAGGAAATATAAAATAGTGATGTATATTTAAGAGCATGTCTTGTGTTTAAAAATAATGAATTAATTAACTGCCAGATAATACCTGTATATAACTGGAAGCTCTAAACCGCCTCTTTTTGTGTGTGTTGTTAAATAAGCTTTTGAATATAATTCAGTTAGATAATAAAGCTTTGCATTCTAATGTATTTCGGATAAGCAATAAAGCTTGCACTCTAATGTAATTCCCATATGCAATAACACTTGCACTCTAATATAATTCAGATAAGCAATACAGCTTGCACTCTAATGTTATTCAGATAAGCAATAAAGCTTGCACTCTAATATAATTCAGATAAACAATAAAGCTTGCATAAAAACATAAAATGTGTTGGCAGATAAAAAAAACAATACAGCCCATCTGCCTAATTTTCTGAATACTTTCAGTAGTCCCTGGCCTTTTCCTTCTATCTAGGATAGCCTTATGCCAGGGCTTGACAAATGTATCTGAGATTTAGGAGCCAGCTAAAATATCTAGGAGCCAGACAACAGCACATAAACACACGCAGTCACAGACAGACACACAGTCAGTCAGTCACATATATACACACACAGACACATAGTCCATCACATATACATACAGAATAAAGGATAATTTATTCTAATTTGGAGTACCAGGGTGAAAATCCTCTCCGTGCACCCTCCACTTCTGAGTGCGAAACCCGCTACACCTTGTTTTAATACATATACATACACATCCAGTCAGTCACATACATACACACACAGTCAGACACATCCAGTCAGACATATATATACACACACACATCCAGTCAGGCACATATACACACACAAACACATCCAGTCAGACACATATACACACACAAACACATCCAGTCAGACACATATACACACACAAACACATCCAGTCAGACACATATACACACAAACACATCCAGTCAGACACATATACACACAAACACATCCAGTCAGACACATATACACACAAACACATCCAGACACATATATACACACAAACACATCCAGACACATATATACACACAAACACATCCAGACACATATATACACACAAACACATCCAGACACATATATACACACAAACACATCCAGACACATATATACACACAAACACATCCAGACACATATATACACACAAACACATCCAGACACATATATATATATATATATATATATATATATATATATATATATATATACACACACACACACACACATACACATACACATCCAGTCACACACATATATACACACAAACACATCTAGTCACACACACATATATACACACAAACACATCTAGTCAGACACATATATACACACACATACACATCCAGTCACACACATATATACACACACATACACATCCAGTCACACACATATATATACACACACATACACATCCAGTCACACACACATATATATATATATATACACACACACACACACGGCAGCAGGGTTTTCTGTTTTTTTGAAGAAAAGAAAAAAAAAAAAAGCTCACCTATTAATGTCCCCCCTCCCTGCTATAACACATCAATGGAGGGGGGGGGGGGAGAGAGGGGTTGCGTTCCAGCCTCAATGCAGGGAGGGGGGTGGGGGCGCGTGTTCCAGCCCAGTGGCAGAGAGCAGCTTTGCTTTCCTGCTGAGCTCCCCGGTGATCGGTGCGCGAGGGGGCGGAGCACGAAGTCTGTGCAGCCGGTGCACTCACTCTGCTCCCTCGCGCACCGATAGATTAAAGAGAAGAAGAAAAAAAATCCTATTGCCAAGGCACCATGCGGGGCTCACGATACCTGGGCGCCAGGTCTGATTTCCTGGTCGCCATGGCGACCTGGCGCCCGGGGTTTGTCGAGCCCTGCCTTATGCCTATCCCATCCATGCGTAAACTCCTTCACTGTGTTAACCTCTACCACTTTCACTGGAAGGCTATTCCATGCATCCACTCTACTTCCTGATATTACTTTTTAACCTTTGCCCCTCTGGTTGGGGTAGTTTTTCTTCTTTTAAATAAACTCTCATCCTTTACTGTGTTGATTCCCTCTATGTATTTAAATGTTTCTATCATATCTTCCCCTGTTACGTCTTTCCTCCAAGCTATACATGTTAAGATGCTTTAGCCTTTTCTGGTAAGTTTGATCCTGCAATCTATTAACCAGTTTAGTTGCCCTTCTCTGAACTCTCTCCAAAGTATCAGTATCCTTCTGGAGATACGGTCTCCAGTACTACGTACAATACTCCAAGTGAGGTCTCACCAGTGCTCTGTACAATGGCATGAGCACTTCCCTCTTCCTACTGCTAATACCTCTCCCTATGCAACCAAGCATTCTGCTAGCATTTCCTGCTGCTCTTCTCTTGCATCTTCTGAAATAATTACTCTTAAATCTCTTTCCTCAGATGCTGAGGTTAGGACTGTATCAAATATTCTAGACTCTGCCCCTGGGTTATGCACAGGGGCATAAAAAAAGGTAAAAAGGCATGCACTCTAATGTATTTCAGATAACTAATCCATATTACACTCAAATGTAAATTAGATAACCAATACAACTTGCACTGTAACTGCATTATATCAGATTTCTTGATTTAATATCTAACTGAATTAAATTAGAAAACAAAGCTTGTGCTCAAATATAATTCAGTTACATAATAAAACCTGCACTCTAATGTAATTCAGATAAACAATAAAGCTTGGACTCTAACTGAATTACATTAGAGTGCAAGCTTTATTACGTACATTAATTACATTAGAGTGCAAGCTGTATTATCCAACTGAATTATATTAGACAAAATGCTTACATTCTAATGTAATACAGTAAGAAATTTAATGTAATTCAGATAACCAAAAGAACTGTACTATAATTCAGTTCAATAATAAGGAGTGCACGCCAATGTAATCCAGATAACAAATAAAGCTTGCACTCTAATGTATTCCAGCTAACCAATAAAGTGCACACTCTAATGTAATCCAGCTAACCAATAAAGCGCACACTCAAATGTAATCCAACTAAACAATAAAGCGCGCACTCCAGTGTAATTCAGATAACCAATAAAGCGCACACTCCAGTGTAATCCAACTAAACAATAAAGCGCGCACTCCAATGTAATCCAGCTAACCAATAAAGCGCACACTCCAGTGTAATCCAACTAAATAAAGCGCGCACTCCAGTGTAATTCAGATAACCAATAAAGCGCACACTCCAATGTAATTCAGAAAACCAATAAATCTTGTGTGCAATAAAGCGTGCAATACAGTGTAATTCATAAAACTAATAAATCTCGCACCCAGATGGAGATGTTGCTGCACGCATTGCATAAAGAAGATTTTGCTAGTTTAGTAGACTTTGCTTTAACTTTGTCAGTTAGAAATGGTTGCTATTGACCAAAATATTTTTAAAAGATTTTGTTTTAATATATCCCATCAGACCTGACCAGCACTAATTACAGGACATGTCATGGGACACATTTAGGCTGAGGACAATTGTCTTAATCCAAGGAGGGGAGGGGCACTGTTGTCTATTTTGAGGCAGGAGACAAACAATATTGGGTTACTTATAGAACTGACAATATTTTTGTTAACATACCATCCAGTCCAAACTTTGTTTGGAACAGTGGCATGTACGCTCCTCATCACTTTCTTGGACCTAACCACTTGCCACAGCACCATGTATGTCCCCATATAACTTTCCACAATGCCATATACTACAAGTCACTCTATATAGTGCCATATTCCCCAATTCACCCGTGCTTCTGAAATTCCTAGTGCTTGCTCCTAACCTTTGAACATTTTACATTTAACTTGGTGGATATAGACGTACCATTTCACTGGATCCCAAAACCGCCTTGATGCTAGATACAGAGAGCATCACTGTGTATATTTGCATGTGCCGGTTGGAAAGAGCAAGCCTTGTGGGTTTGGTATGTGCTGATGGTAGGCCTGTGTGTCATGTGATGGTGGCAGAGTGGCCCTATGGGTGTTAGTCACGTGTGACAGATTAGCTTCAACCAATATATAATTATCAGCTAGTAAAAGTGGTACAGGATGTATCTGTGCAAATAGGTAAATAGAAGGTGATAGGGAAGAACTATCTGAAAATAGTTAGTCAGAGATAGACAATGGTACAGCATTGCTACTATTACTATATAGTTAGCTCAACAGAGAACTGATGCAACAGCTCGATATCGAGGCATCCATCAACAACTAAATTTTGTACCAGGGAGCAATGCAACTGGTCCACAGTGAGATTGCAAGCACGATATTGAAAGGCTTCATGCCTTTTCAATATGGTGCTGCCCTGTTGTGTTCAAGTGCTTTGGAAGTGGTCACTGCCGTTGTTCATGGAGTCAGTACAATTACAGTTTTAGGGTTACTGTTAAATTCTAGGGTTAGTGTTAGATTTAGGATTAGAGTTAAGAGGTCTCTGTACAAGAAAATGGTTAGAAAAAAACAATATACTTTCAGTTATTGCTCTAAAACTTGCAAAAATCATCACAAAAATGTAAACATTTGATTTTTCGTAACTCAGGATGATTATAAGAATCTAATAACCAGTGTTTTTTTTTATTAGCATTTGTAGATGTGTAGAACATTTTTCATGTAAAGGTTAGAAAAAAGTGTTTTTTTATCATATTTAGAGTATGCAATATAAGATATGATCAAAAAAACGGTAGCTGACAATATATGATTTGTATGGGTAAATAAAATGAGAAAGAGGAAAATTACAGATAAACACAAACACTGCAGAAGTGTCCATAACGACCAAAAATCCGGTCACTAAGGTGTTAATAAGATATTGATAATGGAACAGCAGAACTACAATCAGTATTTTTTTTTAGGCGGGCATTGGTGGTGGTACCTGTGTAGCTACCATCAATATAAACTAGACATATATGGCAGTACACAATAGCTCCCATCAGGATATAAAACTACTGAAGATCATCCTTATGATGCTCAGCCAGGATCTTGAGAGATTTGGCTGCACCTCTTTTGCGGTTAAGTACTGCAAAGGGAGCATGAGGCTCAGCCAGATAAACTGCCATAATACTGGTTGAGCAACATGTAAATGTAGTCAACAGCAAGTGGAGTAACAGACATTAGTTGTGAACTGCAGTTCTCATAATGCCCAGCAAACCAAAAACTTCCCCTACAGTCATAACATTTTGATGTCTTAAACCTGGCAAATGATAGTAACCATGATGCCAAGTGTTTGCCCACACTAATTAGGGATATAATTAATAACTTTTGACACTCTCGCTGCTAGTATTCACATGATATTCAGACAGTGATGTAACTGGCTGAGTATCATAGGTGCTATAATCCACAACAGCTATGATGCAAAAGAAATTGCTTTGGAAATGGATGACGCAACAGCATTCATAGCTGACTTTTGATACTCCAGTACCTTGTAAAGGAGCTCTCACCTTAAAATAGCTCATACTTTGAATGTAGAGAATTAAAAAAAATAATCTATACATTGTGTTAGCAGGACTGAGGTGTCTCCTGTTCATCATCTATGCCTTGATGCAAATTAAGTACTTTTCAAGCCACAGAATGATGTCATAAACAGAAGACACCACAGACGCACTTAAATTGCTATGATGCTCAGCCTACATATAAATAATTATATGTGTGCCACCTACTATACACATGGCAATAGTGTTGTCCCATCCTCATAGGAGAACAAGATAACTATTGTTTCAGCGCACCTGACAAGAGAGTGACACAGAGGAAGTGAGAGGGACACAGACAAGAGAGGGACACAGAAGGAAAGAGAGGGGCACAGAGGGAAAGAGAGGAGGACAGACAAGAGAGTGACACAGAGGAAGTGAGTGGGACACAGACAAGAGAGGGACACAGAAGGAAAGAGAGGGGCACAGAGGGAAAGAGAGGAGGACAGAAAAGAGAGTGACACAGAGGAAGTGAGAGTAAAACAGAGGGGGACAGACAGGATGGTGACACAAAGGGGGACAGACAGGAGAGTGACACAGAGGGAGTGAGAGGGGGACAGACAGGAGAGTGACACAGAGGAAGTGAGAGTAAAACAGAGGGGGACAGACAGGATGGTGACACAAAGGGGGACAGACAGAGTGACACAGAGGGAGTGAGAGGGGGACAGACAGGAGAGTGAAACAGGGAGTGAGAAGGGGACAGCAAGAGAGTGACACAGAGGGAGTGAGAGGGGGACAGACAGGAGAGTGACACAGAGGGAGTGAGAGGGGGACAGACAAGAGAGTGACACAGAGGGAGTGAGAGGGGGACAGACAAGAGAGTGACACAGGGAGAGAGGCAGACGAGATGGAAAAGTACAGAGGGGAGCAAAAGACAAGAGAGTGAGAGAGAAGACAGTGACACAGAGGGAGTGAGAGACTACTACTTGGATGTGATACCTGGGATCCTGTGAGGGAAGGAGAAGCTGGAGATGAGGCAGACTGTGTAGCAGGAAGGGGAAGTACATTATAGGTTAAAGGGCAGTAAGGAAGGAGGCTGGGCTGAATGCTGACAATCTCCCTGCAACTGATAATCAGTGCTGTGTATGCTGAGGAATGTGCCTGGTCTTCACTCTGACTTGTTGGTCTGTGAGGCAGCTCTGGTAGAAGCACTTACAGCCCCCACTGCATTCATATTGCTGGGCAAGTTAAGGAACTGCCTCTATCTCTCTGACAGTGCATGCTAAAACCATACATGTGCCATTGCTGGGGAGGGGTGTTATTTTCCCCCTCCCCTCCCCTCCCCTCCATTTACAGACAGGCGAGTCACAAAGCCTTACATACTTATTTGAATATTTCAGTGATCTACTTCTTCATATTAAAGCTTTACTAACATATTACAGTTCTGCCAGTTTCAGGCAATAACATTTGAACAGAGGCCTTGATCCACTGAAATATACTGTATTTGCTCAAATATAAAACAATATTTTTGCCAGTGTAACCACACAACTGAAAATGTCCACCCAGGACTTCTAGTAGGGTAGCTGCACAATGTCTGTGTGCACTGGTGCTCAAGACTTATGCCGGGTCTTCACACCATTTTTTTTGTTATTTCCCGGCCTGGCCACATGCCACAACAGAGGGCTTTGTGTAGGGTTGCCACCTGGCCGGTAAAATATTGGCATCAGGCCAATGTTAAGTGTATGGAGACAGTACCAAGGCCGGTATTTTTCTGAAGAAAAGGTGGAAATTAACCCTAATTATAAAGTTATCTTAACATTGTTTGAATTCCACTACCTCGTGGTCACGACCAACAGCCCTAAACCAAAGTGTCATTATTTAGGTTTGCCATTGCTAAACCATAGTGATATTGTAGTGCTAACCCTTAACCTAGTGCTAAAACTTTTTTTTTTTTTTTTTTTTTTTAAACATTCTGGGGTGCTTGGGGGAAGTGCAGTTCATACTGTAATAAGTCTCTCCCTGCCCTCTGTTCTCTCTCTCTCCCCCCCCCCCCCCCCTTCTTCTGTTCTCTCTATCTCCCCCCTTCCTCTGTTCTCTCCCCCCCTTTCTCTGTTCTCTCTCCCCCCCCCTCCCCCCCATTCTAACTTATGGTGAGGGAGCGGAGCTCACCGGGTGAGGTGTATCTCCGCCCCCACCCTGTGAAGCAGGGCGTCTGCTTCACAGGGAGCCGCGGGTGGCATGAGTAAGTGCTGCTCGCACTCCCCACACACAGTGATAATGCAGGATTTATGATTTCTGATACCCTGCATTACCACTATACGTTACTTATGCTGCCTGCAACTCCCAGTTAAGCAGACGCCGCTCTGCTTCACAGGGTGGGGGCGGAGCTTCACCTAACACCCGGTGAGCTCCGCCTCCTCCCCACATCCAGCAGTGCTGCCGTGCAGAGGGCTGGTGAGGGGGGATCTTTTGATCTATCGGCAAACTTTTTCGTGGCTGGCGGGCGGGCGCCCCCTGGGGTGTTGCGCACAGGTCGAAAACAGGACAGGCAGCTGAGGATAGGACGCTGAGACTGGACTGGCAGCTCTCTGAGCAGGGCACGGACCTGGACAACTGTAATAATTCAGGTTGGACGTGGAACTGCAATGCAGGATAGGTACTGGGTATAACAACTGGTCAGAGTAAAAGAACAGAATTTTTCTGCCTGAAGGAAATGCACACCGCAGGTATTATTCCACCAGGTCTTTTGCACTCTCAATTACAATAACACTGAAGTGTAACCCAAATTCAACTGGTAGACAGGAACTCAGGAAGAGGCAAACGTACCCAGGGTTCAGGCAAGAGATTAGTCAGACAGGCAAAGGTTCGGGGCTGACAGCAGATAGGCAGAGTCAAAGCATACCTCCCAATTGTCCCGTTTTGGGTGGGACAGTCCCGTTTTTGGGGCTCTGTCCCGCCTAGATAGACCTGTGTCCTGATTTTCAGACTTCTCTGACAATGACAGGAAGCACTGGCAGAGAGAGAAGCCTGAGAGTGAGTCTAAGCCAATCAGCAGTCACAGTACTGTAAGCAAGTGAAGTACTAAACCCACGAGCAGGGGGTTTAACTAACCTTTATCATTCAGCGTTCATCTAACCTATTCTGTAATTCCATTTCACACTCGCTACCATGTACTGTTTAAAATGTTGGCGCTATAGAACAGTATGGTAATGCAGTATGTTTGGTTAGGACGGCATTACAGGGGAGGTGGAATGCGTCAGTCATTAGGTCTTGTATGTTGTGTTCATGATATTGTTATCACTCGTTTACATTGAAGTGCACAACACAGATCTGTGTATTTCCAGTTCAATTTGTTTGAATGGCAGCCGAGCTGTATCTCTTCTATTCTTGGCTTGTGGTATCCACTCAAAAAAGCAGAGAAGGATGAGTGTAAGCCCTTGATCCTTGACTAAATCCTGACCTGTCTGTGATTTACCTCATTTAACCTTTGTACATTCCTACTCACAGAACACACTTATCAGTGAATATATCCAGAATGACAGCTTATAGTATTAACACTAAATCTTTTGCATAGACTTTGTCTACTTAAACTACACGTTACCCTTCATCCTCCTCCAACTTACACACAACTATATATAAAAGGCTAAGAATATCTGTAGCAAGAAAATATACACCACCAGATGGAAGCAGAGCAGCAGTGGATGCATGGGCGTCCACAAGATTTTTTTCTGGGAGAGGGGGGAACAAAATATAAAAGCAGGAATGGACTAACGGTGTGTAGAAATCAGCAATTTATTGAAGAAAACTGGTGAGACAAATCCATGGAATTAATAACAGTCAAAGTGATATCGTGAGGAGGCACAACTCAACTTCTGACAGCTCAACGCATTTCACTGTATTAGCGCAAACTATCCTCCCCAGTACCACCTACCTCCTCCCCATTGTTTACCTTTGTTGGCTCAGGAGAGGGGTTTACTGGTGGGAGGCAAATGTTACAAAAGTTACCCATCAATAGGACAATTATATAACCATGGTAGTAGTAGCAGCTAACAGACCAGCATATACCTGAGCATCATGGGAAGTGTACAATATCTGGGGTGGTAAAGATTAGCCCCTTTTACCAGTGCGGTATTTACCACAAGGCATCTTATAAATACATGGGAAGCCTGATTGCGACGATCGTGCTGCCTGTTCCTTTTTTTTCTTAGGGGGTGGAGTGATGACAGGTCACGTGACCTGGTGCTCTGATGTCAGACACGAGCCTGGTCACGTGACCTATCTACACTCTGTGGGGAGCCGAACAGGCAGCATGGTAGGACACCATGCTGCCTGCCACTAGTCTCCAGGGATCAGGGTAAGTCCTGGGGTGAGGGGGCATGTGATGGGGGTGTTGGAAGCATGTAATGGAGGTGATGTGGGTTATGGGGCATGTCGTGTGTGGGTAAGGGGGTGCCCAAATGTTGTCTGCCTAGGGCAGCACAAAACCAAGATCCACCACTGACTATTACCACAGTCTACAATTTCTATAGTATTCAGCCAGTAGTGGGCTGACTGTATATTATGGGAGCTGCGGTCAACAACAAAAAAGTTGTAGTGTACAGTGTAACTATGCCAGTCTGTACCTACAAATCCAAAAAAGTTAAGCTAGCAATATGACGGGTTGAATTTTATTGTAAATGCAGTCAACCAAAGTTAGTGTTTTTACTGTAGACTTACTGTACCCCCTCCATCTCGCACAGCGCCATCCACAGTAAGCAACTAGAAATGTTACTTGCTCAACATCATGGGATTTGCAGTCAACAAAAGTTAATGTTGTGTTGTGTAGTGCAGCTCTGTGATGCACAGAAAACTTGAAAAAGTGCATTGAGAGGCAATAAAAAGGGACATAAAGGTCTAGTTCCTAAATAGAACACTTGGTGGTTATACAGCAGTGGTAGTAACCTTTGGCACTACAGGTGCTGTGATTGCATGTATCATGATGTTCAGCCAACCAAATGGATGGCTGAGAATCATGAGATGTGCAATCCACAGCAGCTGCAGTACCAATCCATAATCATATAATACCTAACCTTTGGCACTCTAGTTGTTGAGTACTCTCCTACCCATAATACTTGATACACTGGCTAAGAATCATGGAAAATGTAATCTCAATAGCTGGAGTATTAACTCTATTTTTATTTCAGAATCCAGCCCTCTGGTTGATTTGGCAAGAACTATGTTAACATTGCATTTCCAGGGGCCTTGCCTCCTTCCCCCGTGGACGCCCATGAGCGAATGTCAGAAAATGAAGAGCTAGAAAGGTTGCACAGAGCATGGGTACACCTTGTCTCACACCAAAAATATCACCCTCTATTCTGCAGTGGGCATCTGACGTGTCTCTAGAAAGATACAGCATCACGCGGAATAATAGGCCTGTAGTGAAATGCATCTTCAGTACTAATACAGTTCTTAGAAACATTAATTTAGCAAGGCTAGGTTGTACAGCAGTGGATTTGATTTTAATGGGAGTCTTTCAGTGATTTAAGTGTAATTGTATTGCACACGTAAAACACAAAAAGGAACTATACATATGTCCTCTCGGATCCAGATACCATGAAAATACCCCTGGCTAAGTAACACAGAATCATAAGCCTTTGACGGCAGTGACACTGAGGACTTTGGCCATAAGATACTTTCTGACTCATCATGCCTGATGTGCTTATCGGTTTGCTGAGAGATGGGTATTATCCTCACTTTCATCAAACTTCAGTTTGTTCTCTTCAGTGACTCCCAGTATGTCTTCGATCTCTTGTACTGTTTTCTAGAAGAGACAGAAATATTCCATTACTTCAGAATCTGTAAAGATGGCTCCACTACACCAAGCCCCCCACAATCCCTCAGACAGCTACTTCTGTAGATCTCAGTCTATCACTTATACAGAATCACATGTTAACGCTGCCCACTGCACCTTGAACTCTTTCCCTTTAGCTCGTCTTACAGGTCTACATAATGTCTATATAATATAGTCTATTGGCTTATAACAGCCTTTGCTATCATTCTATATTGCTCCATTTAACCCACATTGCCAGATACAAAGCTCACACAAGTTTGGTTCTTATTATATGATGTGTTATGTGATCTTATTTACATTCTAGTCAACAGTGTTAAATAAATGATCTTAGTATTCCAAAATTAAATTTATTGGGCAATAAGAAATCTCCCTCAGGTCAGGGATAGGCAAAATGTCCATAGCAAGGTCTGTGAAGGTCCATCGAACATCATTATAGTGTCCGCCAGAAAGACCAGTAAATATCCACCAGGACCCCAGCTTATTGTACCGTATTAATCCTATTTCTTCATGTTAAATGTCTGATTTTTCATTTAGTTTCTATCTGCGAAAATCCCTGCGTACTGGAGCAAGCACTGTGCAAATTGCTATAATTAAATAAAATACCTTTCCCTAATTCCATTTATGTTGTGTTATCAGGTCTCCTGTAAAATATATTGCTACACACAATCTAATCTATTTACCTCTTAATGTTATTTCATATACAATTTTTTTCATTTGTTTAATATATTTTTATTATTTTGTAAATAAATACGTAAATCTACATTTAACA
This sequence comes from Pelodytes ibericus, assembly GCA_036172795.1. Taxonomy (NCBI): domain Eukaryota; kingdom Metazoa; phylum Chordata; class Amphibia; order Anura; family Pelodytidae; genus Pelodytes; species Pelodytes ibericus. The sequence goes on along the minus strand of CM069858.1, from coordinate 183,825,067 downwards.
TACAATACAATTTGCACACGCTTCTAGCGCTATTTGGTGCTATAGGTTAATGGGCTGTGTTTATACGTAGCCTTCCAGTCCATACCATAACATCCCATTGCGCCATATGGTCTCTTTCATTAACTCATTCTATTCTATATAATATCCTCATGAATCTCCTGATTGCTCCATATAGACCTTCCTATAACGTCCCTTTATAACACCGCCTGTGCTCCATGTAACTCATACTATTATTTTATGTCACGTGACTTTTCGTGTTCTTTATGGAACCCATTCAGACATTATATGTGATATACATTTTCCCTATAGCTCTGTATTTATACTCCTACCCTAAGTATCCAGCACTGAAACCAGCCCCTGTGTGCAGAAATCCTATGCAGATCATTAACACTGCCCTTCATGCAGGACAGTAATTAGCACAGAGTGAACAATGCTTTCATGAAGATCCTCCATCCACTTTCTTTCCCAGTCACTGGTGAAATGGAGCTTAAATCGTTACTTAATTAACAGCTCACCTTGAAATTAGTTTCACCCTGCATGTTAGGGGTTGATATTTCCTGATGGATGATAAACAGATTGCGAGCAAAGGTCATGAGAGCTCCCTGGAGGTCGTCAGCAATGCTCCTGGTAATGAGATTTACAAAGAAGCAGTTGAGTGCTTTCCCTTAACCCACATAATGTATCTCTAGCTATTTACTCACATACACACTTTCAGTACACACTCCTTAACTCACATAATGTAGCTCTAGCTATTTACTCACATACACACTTTCAGTACACACTCCTTAACTCACATAATGTAGCTCTAGCTATTTACTCACATGCACACATTCAGTGCACACTCCTTAACCCACATAATGTAGCTCTAGCTTTATACTCACATGCACACTTTTAGTGCCCACTCACTAACCCACATAATGTATTTCTAGCTATTTACTCACATGCACACTTTCAGTGCACACTCCTTAACCCACATAATGTATATCTAGCTATTTACTCACATACACACTTTCAGTACACACTCCTTAACCCACATAATGTATATCTAGCTATTTACTCACATGCACACTTTCAGTACACACTCCTTAACCCACATAATGTATATCTAGCTATTTACTCGCATGCACACTTTCAGTACACACTCCTTAACCCACATAATGTATATCTAGCTATTTACTCACATGCACACTTTCAGTACACACTCCTTAACCCACATAATGTATACCTAGCTATTTACTTACATGCACACTTTCAGTACACACTCCTTAACCCACATAATGTATATCTAGCTATTTACTCACATACACACTTTCAGTACACACTCCTTAACCCACATAATGTATCTCTAGCTATTTACTCACATACACACTTTCAGTACACACTCCTTAATAATTGTCCCAAAGTTCGGAATGATTCAGGGTCATATCAGAAGCTGAATTTCAAGCTTCTATATTCCCAATATATATATAGATATATATTCTATATTCCCCAGTGTGACCCTGAATAGTGGCATTATTCGGCCATCATGGCAGATTGCATGCAGCTTGAAATACCGTAAATCAAACTGCAAATTGACATTATAATTTCCAACATGACAAAGAGCTGTGGTTCTTGGTCTCTCTTTGAAAAGTACATTAAGATGACACAGTGAATAAGTCTTCTTGTTACCAGCTGTCGTGACACTTACAGCATTCCTAGGCGGTGTCTTTTCTGGTTTTCCAGCAGTAAAAATACTGTCCCTTGTTTCTCCTGACAAGAAAAGCATAATGAGTGACACAAACACAGATCAATATTTATTAACTTCTTGGATAAACAGCTGCCATTTCATGTAAATAACGTGTGTGAAATGTGAGCCATGTGACTGGTTTACACATACTGGTCACATATCTCCTGTCAGATACATCTGCACTCTATTGATCACCTCTAGTGACGAGCTATACATAATACAACTCCTAGATATAGCCACAGACACAATACTGTCATGTTTAAATAGGATCTGCCACTTACAGGTCATAGTTACATTTCATCTCTACACCGTGCAACTCAAAATGTTAGTAATTGTCACAAATGCACCAACAATACCCATAATGCATTTCACAATACACTGTCACAATATATTTTAAGTCTATACATCTGCTAGATCCAGCACCATACTTTTTATACTGAATACCAGAACTACAATTACATCAAAATATTTTTTGATCCATACATTGGTAAGTAATTAAAATGTATTAACAAATTAGCACACTGTCGATCAATATATTTGTTCTTTATGCTACAGGTGCAGGTTTTATGTTGCATTACTGAGTTCTTTTATTATGTCAGCACACATTACTATCGATTTACTAATGTCTTGATGTGGACACTGGTTGCCAGTAGGCCATGTTTGATTTCAGTGACATTTGTAGGCTCCACCCTTTTCCCCAGTTTGGTCATGTACCTGCCAAGTAACATGGTCACCAATGGGCATTTAGAAAGGTTTTGGCACTGTGGCAAGTTTCTCTTTCTTTTGCAACTATGTAGTGAATTAATTTCTAAGAACATTAACCTTGTTACCCAATCACCTCAACCTTTACAACATAAACATATTACCATGTCAGTCACAGGTCGCCCGGGTTACCTCATGTTAAAATATTTACACACACCTTAACTATTCATACTATACATACACACCTTACTCTTCTCTCCACCATGAATGTATACACTAGTCACCAGTTACCACCAAGTATACTCACCTATATCCACTCAACCTAAACATCTGACTCCACCAAGTATACACATACAATCCTGTACAGCTCTCTATTCTACTATATATATATATATATATATATATATATATATATATATATATATACATACACACACGCACACATGAATACATCCATACATACATGCACACACACGCCTTTTTTCCAGGGGCGTATCATGCCCCGAGTGACAGGCATGCTGCCAGTCCGGAGCACACCTGTCACTCAGGGGCACAATGTCGTGTATTTCCATGGGTTTGTGTGCTGCGAACAGACAGTACAAAAAAAAAAATACAGGAGATACATCCGAGGCGTCAACTGCAGCTGCGAATTCGACAACAGAGCCACTCACTCTGTTGCCAATTCGACCACCACGAAAAGTATACGATTTTTCATGTCTGCACTGACATCCAACACTGTATTCATCCGCTTGTTACCAATCTACTTATTCTGTAATAGACATATTCCTACCTTTACATCAAATCCCATCCCATGCGCTCTACACATCTGGAAGAATACATTATAATACACAACAGAAAGATTTGTGTGCATGAGGCGGGTGCTGAGAACAGCAAAGCGACTTGAGCGTGGGGAGGTCTGAAAGAAAGAAGAAAAAGAGATATTAGCAAAGTCTAATGGCTAACCTAGGCACTGCTTATGTTTGGGAATTACATTAGCCTTACGCTTAGTAACTGTTGTTTCCAAATATCTGCAGTGCCAAGGTTAGCTATCACTGTTCTATGCCATCAGCAGAAAGTTTACATTTTAACACTCAGCACAAGTGCCCATTTCTCTAGCCTGAAACAGTTTCCCCTTTATACACACAGAATAGAAGTATTTCACTTCTATAATAGAAAAGAAAAACACCACTCTAATAACCCACAAGAAAAAGCCCAAACCCTTCTAACGTGCACAGAAGATACCTTTGGGTTTTTGTTTGCTGAAGGCAGACACGGGTATATAAGTGGTTCCTATTCATGTGTCACACAGGACAGTGAATGATGGCATCCATCTACGGCAGATGAAATTCAGTGCTGCCTGTTCTCATACAGTCTCCCACAGGACCTCAGTGTACAGTGCTCTTTATGACTTCCTCTGATCAATACCCTTTTATAGGCAGTTATCCAAAAGGAGAACATCACATTTCTGAAGCACCATAGAGCTTAGTATCGATGTCTCAATTTAACAACTGTCCTGTTTTATTGTGCTGTGTGCTATACATGGTGTACCTAACCTAAGGACAGCCAAATGGCCACATATAGTGTGCTGGGGTGAATGGATCTTAGTTAGGTGAGAAATGCCCATCAATCTCTATATATAAGACATGGCATCTAATATTTGGCATCCGTTCCTTGCGGTAGCTCTCCAATACATTATAAGAGCCCCTACATAATTACCAATGACTAACTGGCTGCAGCCAATGGGATTAGACTCAGTTTATACACAGCGCCCCTATTTAAACCATAAACCAACCAATCTGTGCTTATTTTGCTGGAAAGGGGCACTGTATATTTTAGAGACTGAGCCCACCATGAATATGTGAGTAGAGTCACTTCAGCATGCCACCAGGACTGCCTTGGTTGTTGTCCCTATGAAATTGGAGTAAAAGTTGCCGATTTAGTGAATATCACCGCTGCTGGGGAGCTATTCCATGCATCCACCACCCTTTCTGTAAATCCAAATTTTCTATTGTACCTCCTAAATTTCCTATTCATCTCTTTAATCAAACCACTTTATCTCTTTTTGAACTTTGTCAAACTCTTCATATCCTTGACTACACAGATTCCGTTTGTCCTCCAAGCCTTTTAATAAGAAGGGACATTTACTATAAAGCAGTGTATGCTAAGGCATTTGACCCAATGATATCAATAATGTAACAAATTAGAAGCTACCAGTGATAGGCCCCATATGACCTGCAGGCCACACGTCAGACCAACAATATCAACTGTTTCATTAACCTAAAATGGTGGCAATGGAGATCTAAACAAAGTATTTATCAACTAAATGCCCTTAACTTACAATGTTTAAATCCACTCACCCCAGCACGAAAAATCAGACTATTTGGCTATCCTCAGGTCAGTTAAAATGATACCATTTATTGGCTAACTAAGACCAAGTTACTAGGTCCCTCATTAATGAGGCTAAAACAAAATTTCTAATTACAAAACAAAATAGCAGCTTAATTTAAAAAAAAAAAAAAAAAGGAATCAAAAATTGACACATGCCAGGCACTAAATGTTTGCAGTTGAAAAGAAGTCCACTGCAGCAATCCAATGTGTAAAAATGATTAATTCAAACGATAATATCGGGAAATACACTCACCATTTCTATTAAGACCAGTGATTTAGGCCTCAAACTGGAATAATAATTTGACTCTCCCTCTGGGTGCAAAACTATCCCATAAGTACTAAAAGCATCACATCCTGGATGTTGTGTCCAGGCTGACAGAAATGTTCTCCAACACGTGTAATATCATAGATTTTTTCTCTATTTTTACCCATATGTTGTAGATTTGTCCCTTTATTCGAATAGGATTTCATAGTGAACTCTGCCAGGGGTTCATAGAAAGTTGCTACTCCGAAAAAGTCTTCTGCAATAAATCTCTGACTGCAAGCTAATCATGTTTATAATATTTGCAGAATTAATATCTCCCATTGCTTGAGTCATTAACATGTGGTGGGGGGGCTTAGAAACGGCGCATTTGAGAAGCTGTTCGTTTGCAGTGGGGAGCAGAAACTAGAGGAGTGTTTGATAGAATAATCCATGTCTCTGTTTAACAAGCGTGAAGCAGGATGGGGCCTGGGTGATGGAATGCCATTGTTTAAGGGTTGGCATTAGACTGAAAGAATTGCTCTTGCTGGGTCTTTGCAGCCCATACACTGGCATAATGAAGAGCCTTGTAAATTATTAATGCTGTGCTTATTTAGCATCATCTATCTCCCAGATAATGAGTGATTGGTTTTATACATAATTACAGGAGCAACAGCACTGAGCAAATTTATTCTTTTAAAGATTTTTTTTTCTGAGGGGGGATTCATAAACATTGAGAAAGAACTGAAGGCACGCCATCATGACAGGAGAGAGTGTCTAATGAGGAGAATGTAGGTTCAATGACAGTGGATGCACATGTAAAACCAAAAACATATAGCTACAGAGTGTGTGTGGCATGCAGCAATGATGAGTACAGGTACGTATAATAACACAGCAGACAGAATCCATTGACTGGGAGGATAATCAGTGTGATGCGGGAGTGGAGATCAATTAAATATACAAGGTACAGTCTGGGACTCCATAAATCTGGCCTCCCCTGCAAAAACAATGCTAAATATAAGTGATCTGCACCTTAATCACAGTTAATCCAGGGACAAAAAAACTATATAAGTAGACCAGGCTATAGTGTTTGGTGAAATGGAAAAGTAGCGAGTGTAAATATAAGACAGACAAAAGCAAAGATTGGTTACATTTTACCTCTACGGGGGGAGTCCGGCGTTTGGAAGATTCCATTTTGACGGTAGGGTTAGGGACGTCTAGACGACTGTTTGTGCAGTCCAGTGTACCATTGGTCAGGTACAGCAGGAGCTGTGTCATAGCCATCTGGTCACTATAGCAAACATCTAAGTCTGTGGCCCAAATCTATGTAAAATAAAAAACCAACAAAATGTAACCGTATCGTAGTATAATAACGACACAAAATAATGACGGATATAGATATTTTTTGACACACTCTGTGAAGGCTTAAGGTGCAATTAGTAGTCACCCATCATTGTATATAGTAACAAAGAGTTAAAATGACTTTCACAAGGTTATACAGAGCTGGAACACATGTCACACATGTGAGGTCAGCACCCTAAGCGCACTCTCTCTCTGTAAATGGGATGATATTAAAGGTCTGTGGCATACAGAGAACGAACATCTGTCCTGATCAGTCCTGGATGTGAGGTCAGGTTCTGTGTTTAACCTGTCAGCACACAGCCTGTTCTGTGCTTGCTGTGCTGAGTCAGTGGGGTAAGCGGCGGATGGTAAATGGCATCATTATAACGTTATTAAGGGGTCAAGCAGTCCCGGCCTCTCGCTAAACTCCTGCTAATTTTTGAATCATATTCACAAGCAAATGCCCTCTAAATGAATCACTGCCGGGATACTTCTTAATAACCAACTGGCAGGAATCTGCTGAGCTATTAAAGATCCAATCCGTCATCCTAAGGATCTGCTCCAGGGGGGCATCTGGTAACGAGCTGCTCCACGAGGCGAATGACCACTTCCTTTATTTAGATGTGGGCAGACATGTCACCCATTCTGTCACCTCTATTAAAACACTGACTCTACAGAAGGATGTAACATTGTACCTATACGGGGTAGCCTCCGATTTACGTAAAACAAGGCTATTACTGAACAGGACCCTAGGGAAATACTTTAATATACACAACTATCTGCAACTAATAAAATCTATACTGTCCAAACCTTCCCTAATTACTTCATATTACCCAAATACAATGTAAAATAGGATCAGCCTTAATATGAACCTTAACAAACAGTGGGTATTTTCCCTTAGTGAGATGAGGTCAGTTGAGTAGTTCATCTCACCCAGTTAATTATACATTGTGCCTGGTGAGTTCCTACGTCTAGGAGTTGGCCCTGCATAATCTATGTATGTTAATAAAGTGATAGTTTTATAGATATAATTATGTCTTATCCATGGCCCGCTAAGCTCTTATAGCAGGAGAAGCTCATCGTGTTTGTCCTTGCACACGTAGCCAACATATTTCTAGGGACATATTCTTTCTGTGTGTATATACATCCTACATAATTCTGGACTGCACTTTGCATGCTCTTTCTGCAGCATGTGGAACACATGTATGTCCCTGGAAACATCCAATGTTGGTAACTATGGTGCACGATGTACAGTTGAGCCAGTGAGATACAATGCTCATCTCACCACAGCTCTGCTTTTAGTGAATAGCCCCCAATATTGTATCCATTAAGGCATACTTTTTCAAAACATTGTTTTTACAATTCTGTAAAATAGTCATCAACTAGGTCGCCCTTTGTATTAAAAGAACCAGCTATTGGGACAGCTGGTGTTAGGCTTTAAGGATGTATAGATATATGGGTATTTGTGAACTTGCAAGTGAATCCTGACCTGCTGCTCCAGGTTTTGTCGATCTATGAAGCTCAGCAAGTCCAATGAGAGGTATCCTGAAATTCCACGCATCCTACAGGCCTCTCCCACGCGGTTGCAGATGGAGACGAGAATACTTGGCGGCACTGAGCACTGGGGTACAGAGGTGCCGACACATTGTAAGGGGCTAGGACTGTGAATCTGATCACCACAGGACACCATCTCAATTTCTCCATCTGGCTTTATAAGCAGGTCCACAGTGAGGCAGGTGATACTCTCCGAAGGAGGAAAGGCTTCAACTATCCCCCCTATGAGACGAATAGAGGAAAAGCAAGGGTGGCATAACTTGTAGGTAGCAATGCTTGTATTATAACAATGGACAAAGCTCAACAAGGGATAGCCATTCACCACATAAAAACTGGTTAGGTAAGAATAAGAAGGACAAAGCATATATATTCCTGTTAAGATCTATCTGGTCTGAAGTGGCATGCAGTGCAGGCCTTTGAGTTACCGGCTTGTCTTTTCCTACCCAACTCCCTTTAATTAAACATAATCACAGATAAGATGTTGTCTGTATCGCAAGGTATAAATAGGCAGAAGGCAGTTACGAGTGACTAATGAAGGCTGGAAGGGGTTACATAGTGTTTATTGTTAATGTTATTCTGTGTTTGCATTAGTTATACAGAGAGTGCATGATAGTTTATGTTCTCTTACCACAGCTGATTAGGGCTTTTAGAAAGTCCTGCCATGTGGGGAAGAGCCTCTTGTTTACAAGCTTAGCATGTTGGTGCAGGACCATTGGCAGCTCCTGTATGATCTGCTGCACCACCTTCTCCTACAGTAGAAGAAAGAGCATGAGTATGTTCTATGGAATGAGTTAACAGAGTACGCTAGATACAACATAAAGAATTCCAGTTGGTGAGATAAATATACAAACATGCATATATAAAATGGAACGTACAAGACAAAGTATAGGAACACATGATTAATAATTCCAATCTAAAAAAACTTGTTGCACAAGATTCCAATGACACATTCATACAGAGCTCTAAGGGGGGCACATATATCGAGAAATTAAATAAAAAGCTGGAGCCATAGTTGTACATTTCTTTTCTCCCCCATTCACTTTTGTTTCTTATCTTTCAGTGTGGATGAGTTCCGGGGATCTAGATGGTATGGCATGAAACCCCACAGTATGAAAGTGCTCAGACATGAGTACTATGTTGTCACATATGGCAGAGGTTCCCAATCAATGCCCATCTTTTTCATTCAGATTTTAAAGAGGCTGGCTAAGTGTAATTGGAACAGTAGTTTCTACTGAGCTAGGTGAAAGTCTGTCTCCAGTGCTTGTATAATCACTGACACTGTAACACTAAACAACTACCATGCCAGTAACACTTTGCCAGGCAAACAGCTTGCCGAGTGCCATTGGCACTGTAGCCTTCAAAGCCACAACAGGCTAAGAAGCATCACGTACTGGGAGCCCAGACTCGCACCAGCAGATTCAGCTGCTGAGTGAGATGAGCTGTCCACGTCCAAAGTTACCTGTTCAAAGTAGTATAAAAAGGCACAGGTCACACTGGCACTTTCTTCCAACTTTTTGATTACAAAATGGTGTCCGTGTGTTGATTGGATCTGTAATGGTTTGTGTGTTGTGCTTGTCTATAATGGGTTGTGTGTTGTGCTTGTCTATAATGGGTTGTGTGTTCTGCTTGGTTGTAATAGTTTATTTTTTAATAACTATGCCTGTGTGATATTCAGGAAAAGGATCCAGTCATTTTGTGCTCACTTGGGAGAAACACTAAAAAATGTTTTTTTAAGACTTACATTTGGAGAGTCAAAAAAACAACAAAGAATAAAGTAAAAAAAAAAAAAAAAAAAAAATCAAACTGATAAACCACTCTTAGGAAAAAGTACAACTGCACCCGAATTTAATGATTTGAACACTTTACATATATTTTTATGAGGATATAGAAAGACAGGGGGCATTGCAATACACTATAGTGCCATGCTGCGCAGACATTTTTCAGTGGTAAAGGTGTTAATATTTGTCAGTAAACAGAGTCCCAATGTCTGTGTGTCTCTCCGCCACTTGTCACAGCTTTGCTGCTGGAACCTGGCCCTCGTCATCCCGTTTATGTTATGGAATCGCTCGCCTCCATCTGGCCTACGAAGCCTGAAGCGGCAGCTTTGATATTTTGTCACTGCTGTTTTTCTATATTCTAGTCCCCAGATGGTGAAAATAACATTCAAACCTCTCTTCTCCCCCTTTTTTTTTTTTTCAATGCATGTGATTTTTTGGGATTTTTTTTTAATTCGCTTCTAACATTGGATTTTGGCATCATTTCAATGTTCTACTCCGGTAATTAACAGCACTGATATGGCCACAATTACAAGTCTCCCTCTCTTCTGCAGTAATGCTGTGAATTAGTAGGAGCTAATGAGTGCGAGCGGAGAGGGGGCTCAGACGCAGACGGTGAAACGTTTGTAAAATGGTATAAAAAGGTACAAGCAGCGCGTCCGTGGTAGGCGATGATTACCTAGTAATTAGTTTACACAAAGCTTCCTATTTAATGGGGAAACAGTGTAATTAACGAGTGACAGAAAATCAAAGGGTTGTTATGTAAGCATATGAAAAATTAACACAAAGGAATACAAGGAAATGAAATCAATAGCGTTAGTAACACATCTCTATACATGATATTATATGGCAGTTTATTAGTCAATGGATTTTTTATTATATTCCTGTGTAATTATGTCATTGTTTGAACTCATTCACACGTGTCAATTTCTTTATCGCAACTTAGTAAATCCATGTGGGGATAGGTTAAAGGGAAAAATGGCAGCTTAAATATAAAGTGGCCTCCCGTGGAGACCAAATTATGTTTAGACAGTCCCTGTCTAACAGCGGTTTTTATTTTTTTATAGACTACCTTCTGTTGTTGTTTTTTAACATGGTCACTTTGTATTACACATAAGGATGGGATGCTTCCTGTCAGAAACCTGCCAAAATCCCGCGACTGGGTCTTAGGACAGGACAGGGGTGGAGTCAAGTGACCTCCCGCGACCCTGTGAATTTGAGCTCTGTTTACTATATAACGGTATCGGACTGTTAAGTATGTTAAAAAGCACTAAAGTGAACTTTAGTTAAATATGGATAGAGTTATTGTAAAACTGGTGTCAGCTTTCATAAAACATTCAGGAAGTTTTCATTTGTTTGTGTTAAGATATGTGCATTTTTTTTACTTTGCTAAGAAAAGCTGTAAATAATCATTTATTCAACATTTATTCAACACCTTTGATAATATACAGTGAATGAGTGGACAGCGATTTAAAACCTTTGCAAATGAAAGACGTAAACAAGATCTTGCTCTTGGTTATAGCAAAGTGAAATATATTAAAGAGATTTGTAACACATAACTTCCAAGACATGAACATTATATAAAATCCAACATCCATTTATTACTGTAAAAACCCACTAAAAAAGGTTTAGACCAGGGGAGGGCTGGCAGCGTTTGACCCGAGGGCAAAACTATTCATATTTTAGCAGCCCACCAGTTATCATCAGAGACAGACACAGATAAACAGGTAGGGCAGATATACTGACAGATAAGGGGCACAAAACAGTTAGATATAATGTTCTAAACACTGAGTCTAGCTGAGGGCCTTCAGCTGTTTCTGTACTACAACTACCATAATTGACTGGCATTCTACAAAGCTGGTGGGGAATTATGGGGTTTGTAGTTCTGCAGCAGCTGGAGGGCTTAGAAATGAAAAATGGTGCAGCCCTAGCCCATTATGGTACAGGGCAGATCGGAGGCCAATTGCCAGTCTCCTCCCCCCCCCCCCCCTTGCCAGCCCTCCCCTGATTTAGACTGTGCTTAAAGTTAAAATGATAATAACAAGTTTCATGCATTAAAGGGACTGTCTGGTGCCCAAAATGCATCCTTCAAATGTTAATACATATTAATGTGCCTTCAAAGTATTTTAACATGCATGTTTTACATTTTGCATTGCTTAAAATATAAAAAAAAAGTACAGTTAGATGAATTTGTGAAATTATGGCAGTTTGCAAGAAACCAGAACTGTCCACACTAGCTGAGAAAATTGAAAAAAAAATTGCTGCAGGAACCAATGAGAATAATTTCATTCAATTTAACGGTATATCCTGTCTCTCTAGTGAGGTCATCGGACAATGTGTTGCAATGTTAAGAAATCCTACTGTCTTTAAGAGAAAGCTTATTACATTCCACATAATATATTTATTCCAGGAGCACAGGAAGTGACTACATGAAACAACATTGTATTTGCTCAGTGTCTTTATAATCAGCACCTGTAGAATACATGCACCATAATCACTGGAGGGCTTGAGTAAAATATATAAAAAAAAGTGATTTATACAGAATGCCAGCATCAAATCACACTGGAAAAAAAACTTGTGCACTACACAAGCAGTAGTCTTCAACTTGCACCAAAGTGACTTTGGGGACTAGACGGTCCTTTAAGTACTTTCAAATGGGAAGTGGGAGTATCTGATTATCTCATTAAATGGGAGGTGGAAGGACCTCCTCAGCTCTATATACCGTCTTTATTTAGGAGGTTGGTGAAGTCATTTTTTTTATTTTGAAGTCCGGCCCACTCGTTTTAAACTTCTCAACCCAGCACATAAAAGTTTTGGGAAACAAGTAGGACCTCCACTCATTTTTGTTGCTATTTTTTTTAACTAAACTTTTATTGAAGGAAAATGTATAGATTGCGCTGTATTTTTTAACATTTTCTCATGCACTAGATACATGTCTAACATCATCTAACATGACACCCAAAATTACTAACTTATTTCTTCTTACATATTACTTTTTATTATATATGCAAACATTTATAAAAACAACTATTTGTATAAGATCTCTTCTCATGCTGTTACATGGCACTATATTTTATTAGTTCCCTACGTGTGTTTATTTTATGTATATGCCCCGCCTCTCTGTCAGTCATGACTCCTTGTTGTAATATAATTTAGTATATTTTCAGATAACTTGGGATGCTATTTTACAATCACGTCACTCTGAATCTGGTTATAGTGTTGTAAGTTATTAACGTACTCTGTGTGCAATACATCACACTGCATAGTATAACATACTACAATCAAATCACATTAATCAGTATATTATTGCATTATAGTATATTACATTGTTTTGTGTATTGTCACATGCATATTACGGCATCAGTCTGCATATTACCATCCGATGCTATGTGTACTGTAGTTCTTTGTTTTATCTATGTCTCCTAATATTATTACGCGTATTGCATTATTGCAGTTCTCTGTACAGTAGCAGAATAGTAGCTCTGAGATGTTTCAGTTGAAACATTTAATTTTTGCTAAAAGATTTTGTAATGCTCTTTACTAATGACTTTTATATGAAAGAGCACACTGAGAAGTTCAAACATATATTTAAAGGTTTGGGGTATTGCCTTTTACCACTGAAAAAAAAAATCAGAAAGTATTTTGAAATTGACCGGAATAAAGACAGATCAGAACAATTTAATGGCAGCCCCCTCTTTAATATAAATTCATACTTCCTGGAGAGTAAAAATACAAAAGTTAATAACATTTTATAGACACATTTCAACTACTGTAAAGATTATATTAGATTAGATTTTGAATTAACACATTAAAGTCTCTTTAAAGGGACAGTGAAACCCTGACATTTTTGATTGGATATTATGAGACTATTATGATTAACGCAGATTCATTCATTCTGATAGAAACACCAGATAGAGAGAGAATGTGCCAGGGACATCCGTATACTAGCCTGTCGTAGAAGATAGAGGGTGAGATTGGTGGGCAGGGAGAGAGTATGGTAGTTCTGAGAAGGAAACATGGGACTGGAATGCAGGGAAAGAGGGATGGTGCTTCAGATGGTTGGGAAAAAAAGGGCTGCTCAGATGAATGGAAGGGTAGCGCTGGGTGCAGAATAAAGCATCAGGTTCCTAGATGGACATCATGTAAAGAGTGGGGAGGAAGAGGAATGGGAGCTGAGATATACACAACTGAAAGAGGGGCCTATGGATCTACTCAGTGCCCATGTAGTGTTAAAGATGGCACTGTTGGGAGGGCTCACTTTCCCCCTATCACTAGGACCATTCACTGACCCCTTGATGTTAAATGAAGCAGGCAGGTAAGAGTTCTTAAAGGACTTCTCAAAGGCTAAACAATGAACCAAACACCTTTGGAAAGGTATTGTCTTCTATACATTCCATGTTTATATTGTAATTAGGAGGCCTTTCTAAGTATCATACAACCCTGAGCACTGGGGGTCGTGCACTCTACTGACTACACTACTGATTATTAAACTGCCGCTGTCCCTCCCTACGAGGTGCCAGGGTTAATCATTCCACTCTTGCCAAGGCATTATACTAAATGTCAAGAGACGGTTCATTCCATATTTAGTGAGTGGAGGGGGCCAGTGTAATTGACACCAAGCCCCTCATCAGTGAAGTCTACTAGCCATGAAACCCACTCGGCTCCTGCTGAGGTTTTTGGATCTCAAAATCCGGAGGGTTTTTAACGCCTCACTGCCAACTTAGCTTTATTCCAATTATTAAATGAAGTCATAAAAAAAGACTGGTTCTGTAGTACCGGAAGTATTGTGTCAAAGACCGGAGTATAATGATGCCACACAAAGGATCATCGATGCCGGCACATGTTATTTAAATGCATATAATTGCCTTTCCTAATAGATCTGTAAGGAGATGGACATAATCCATTCTGTAGGCCCCATTGCAACTGAATGAGTTAAACAGCAGGCCGTGCCCTGGCCGATCATCCCTGCTCGGCTGAAGGGGAGCGTGATGGTCTTTCTTGTGTCTGATCTGATTTTACTACAAACAGGGGATGCCATAAGGAATTCACACTCGTCATTTGTCAGCAGAACACAGCTAACAGCGGGAGTCTGATGACTGCCCCAGATATGGGGAAACAGCCAAAATCCCACAGTGAAAGAGATTACTTAACAGTTTCAGACCTGAAGACATTTGAAGAATCAACTTGAAAGGTCTTGAATATCTTAGGAAAATCCCACCGCGATTTTTATCACGATGTGCTGTGTTACAAATGGGGCTAATAACGGTATTATTTAGATAGAAACTATAAATGATATTAGGGAAATTCAAAATGAGGAGCACTACATGGGAAAGGGTCAATTTATGACTTTCGTGTCCAGAGGCAAAAACTGAAGCTAAAATTGAGGAAAGAATTTTTCTGATAAGATATTCGACTAAATTGAATAATTTGGCATTCTACAATGCACAGGACTGAAATGCTTTTCTTGCTATTTTGGCTTTGCAATGGTTAATAATTGAGCCATAACAAAAAATAAATTCCCGATTTACATGGAGACCATTGGTGGTGTAATGTGCTGGCACTTTTACAACTAAATAAGTCATTATAAATCGGTTTGGACAAAGAAAGGGTCAGTAACTGGAGAGCAAAGGGCACTGGGTAAAAAAGCACATTTCACAGACATCAATCAGCTTCTTCCTTCCAAGGCCAGCACAGGTCTCAGTGATGTGACACACAGAAAGAAAGGGGAGCTTGTCATTATGTATCATAAACTGTTATGCAAATACCTCAATTTGTAACTATTAACATAATTTAGCGCTCAGAGACATACACTCATTTCTAATCATCGCTGTGGAATGGAGTCTTGTTCTGTCGTTCTTAGCCTGCAGGAAAGTCTTTCATCAAGATGCTGTAATGTTTTAATAACCTGCCAGCGCTCACCGGCTGTGCCGCTGCCGACGCCACTCTTACATTGTCCTCATTAAGGAACAGAACAGGTCGGGGAATAACAGGACATTAAAGCATTGCCGGTGTGCGGGAACCAGAGGCTTTCAGGTTGCTATTACAGGACTCTGTGCAGACAATACAGAAAGGTTAACCCCTTCTGGGCTCAATCTCTGTAACAATGCTCACCTGGGCCCACTTCTGCCTCCATGTATCAGGACCATATCGCTGCTGCTCGCTCACAGCCCAGCTGTGGCTTGGCAGGTATGTGGCAATGTCACAGAAAGCTGTCCCGTGGCCTCCAAACGCATTGTCCACTTTAAATAACCAGCGGGTCACATGGAGGTTATCAACGATCAGCTGCCCCAGAGCACCCAGGAACTGTGAATGTAGAAATGGAAACACACATGTCACAATGTACAGATACAGGACACGGATACACGTAATCAAATGCATAGATAGCCATGACTGGAATTATACATGTATGGATACAAACACACATAAGGTAGAAACCACAACTTAAATTGATGGTTACCAGCTAACATGGGTGCATTGAACATAAATATATATGTACTTAACATATGAATACACGGTTCACAGGCACACACAAATTGATCATGTTGCCTGTGTTGTTCAGAAACATTTACATGGTATAAATACAAAGGGGAATGAGAACACTTACCTAGCACTTACATGTATTTTTGGGGGCGCATAATGTTTGCACTGGTTAACACATATTGACATATGGTATACACAGTACTACATACATACAGCCATATGGTATGTACACACTGACACATGGTATCCATACAGAAACATCCGTATGGATATATGGTTTGTATACACTGATATCCACACACGGGGTCATTGAATACACTGTGTAAATAGAGATGCACTGAGGGAAATAGACTATATCAGCTGTCTGATAGTTTATAGACAGTTGTGTTGATTATTTAACATAACGACACAGATGCCTAGGATTTATAAGATGGTAATTATTGTGTTCACCAGTATGGTCTATTTGGAGTTAATGCTACAATATCCCTTCAGATTCATTCAGCTCTTTGCGAAGAGTTGAAAAATGTGATGCATTATAACAATACTATACAGACGCTGATATAGATATAGGATCTGCAACCTGCTGTCCACGTCAAAGTCACTTTATCACCCCCAAGCCAGGAAACTAAACAATTCAAATATTAATAAGGCATAATAACTGATTACTGACCATTAATTGTTCCAGATCTAGGATAATCAGCAATATCACATGGATACAATGTAGAAACAGACACATAATAAATGTAATAAAACACAGCTTTAATGGACACACAATACAAACACAGGGATATAAACAGGGAGGGCTGTCAAGGGGACAATCCCCCCGGCTGCTCTCTAACCTGACTGATTGGGCTGGGGTTGCACCACTTCTAAATGTCCCTGTGTGCCCAACTTGTCTTGTCTGTCTATCAATCTCTGCACTTTATCTGTCAGTATATCTGTCTGTCTGTCAATCTCTGCACTTTATCTGTCAGTATATCTGTCTTGTCTGTCTATCAATCTCTGCACTTTATCTGTCAGTATATCTGTCTTGTCTGTCTATCAATCTCTGCACTTTATCTGTCAGTATATCTGTCTTGTCTGTCTATCAATCTCTGCACTATATCTGTCTTGTCTGTCTATCAATCTCTGCACTTTATCTGTCAGTTTATCTGTCTTGTATGTCTGTCAATCTCTGCACTTTATCTGTCAGTATATCTGTCTGTCTGTCAATCTCTGCACTTTATCTGTCAGTATATCTGTCTTATCTGTCTATCAATCTCTGCACTTTATCTGTCAGTATATCTGTCTTGTCTGTCTATCAATCTTTGACCTTTATCTGTCAGTATATCTGTCTTGTCTGTCTAACTGTGTCTTTCTCTAAAGATTACAGGTGGGCTGATGAAGTTGCACTGGGGGGCAACTAGATTGTTTTTGATCCCCCAGGACAAAAATTGCCAGCCCTCCCCTGGATATAACACTCATACATGAAATGTGATCTATTCACTAAAAGATGAGTTAGAGGGAGACTAACATCTCATCTTACAAACGCACGCTTTTTAACTATGCATTATGCAGGGTCAACTCTGTTCTTCTAGCAGAAGGAAGTCACCAGATTTATCCCTGAACAATGTATAGTTATTCACCTTTTTAAGTAAAAAAATCTCAATGTGTCAATGTAAGTATATTAAACACGTAACAAACACTAGCAAAATAACAAAGCAATATTTGAGACAGTATGTAGCAGACAATGCCACTCACCTGCTGTTCATTATAGATATCATATGCCCCTGGCGCAGTGGGAATGCCTGCACTGGCAAAGATGCGTTTGCTCCCAGACTTGGTACTGTACAGTTGTGCCAGCTTTGGTTCAGTACCCAATATGGGGACACCTAGCAGGTCCGCCACAGCGAGGTCATCTGTGTGCAGGACTCCTCCTACAATATAGGCTTCCCGGCCCTGGATCAGGTTCCTTATACGCTTCAAGGTCTTTGGGCTGTATTTGAGTAGGGTGGACAAACACAGCTGGTGACCCTGTGATAATAAATAGGTTGGGATATCAATATAGGGGTGTAATGTGTCAGGTAATCACTGATAAACTAATGATGCTCTGTAACAGTGTTGGTCAACTGTGACCCCTCAGCTGCTACTGCACTACATATCCTGTAATTCTCTGCCACCCTAAAAGTCTGAGCAGGAATATGGAGGGTATTGTCTTTAAACCTATGAATGGCCTTCGATGTACCTCCGACAGAGAGATAGAGAATCAGAGAGAGAGAAAAGAAATAGAAAGATGTTTATGGTTCAATATGGCAAAAAAAATATTCAACACCTTTTTTTGTACATTCATTAATGTTTCTAAGGAATGTATACTCCTACTGATCTATTTTATTCACTCAGGAAGAACATGGGCTACACTTTCTTACAAGAAATGCATCTTGTTTTTGTATTGCAGGGTATTAGAGATTTGAAGATAAAACCAGGAGATACAATAATTACAGGTGATAAAAATGATTGAAAATACATTTATAGGTAAAAAAAAGAAATAAACTGTGAATGCATGAGGTAACTAAATAAGGGTCTACTCAACAAAGGGCAAATTGCAGGGAAAGAGATGGGAATTTCTGACTTAAGCCCAAAGTAGCCAAGATGGAAAAATTCTCCCATTCAGTGGCATCGGAGAATTTTTCCATCTCTGCTACATTGGCCTAAAAAAAAGTTTGAAATCCCATCTCAATTCCCGCCAATTCTCTCTTGATTATGACCAGTTTGCCAGTAAGTACCATATGAAGGACTGGAACATAATTTACAATAACAATAAAGTTGTAAAGAACTTTGAATGAGCCAAGCGCGGCACAACCCTTGCATACAGGGGGTTTCTTTAAAATGTGTTGGGCAACCCCCGTCAAAGCTCAGATAGAGATCTAACATCAGTTGCGCTGAGTGTGACTAATATGAGCTAAGCACATTACAATACTAGGCCTTTAAGTGTTGTGCAGCATGATACCTGATTTTTTTTTTTTTTTTTAAATAAAAGGTGTTTTATCTCAAAAAATAGAACTGCACATCAGATATAAATAGGATATTAATGCAAAAATGGGTGTTTTTGTAAAACAAAAATCTCTAAAAATGAAACAGGCTGACCCATTGCGAGAGATCACCAAAGGTTTCGAATGTATAAAAGTCAGACCTTAATCTCACGCAGGGGGTCAGCTTGTCCTTACTGTCTGTTTACTTTTTGCTTTTCTGGTATGTATTATTGTCTTTTGGTGATTGCTGTACTCTTGCACTGTTTATTGTAGGTTTTAGTAAATTGTGTGTTTTTTTTATCATTGGTTTGCATGCTAATTGTATTACTTGGTAGAAATGTGTTTTAATAACAATGAATATATTGTGGGCGTAATCTTTATATTCAAGTTCACTTAGCCCCCTTAATAAATAAAGCAAGATTTCAATGAGCAAACTGTGCAGCTCAACATTCAACCACTAGTGGGCGGCAGACACAACCCGATGCTCTGCCCATTGCCATGAAACTACTGACTACAATGAAAGTTTGTCTATCTGCTTCTTGGGTGTTTTCAAAGTATTCTAGTATTAATTAGACAAATATCAGTACGCAGTAATCAGGTTTCATTGTGGCATATCTTATCCATTAACCTGTTTTCAATAACATATTTATTTGAAATGATTGGTTTTTTTTAGCTTTTGGGGGGATACTCATTTCTTAAAAAATTCAATTTTAAGATATTAAGATGTTACATAAGCAGACCTTTTATGTTTAAATACATATATACATATCAATATAGAATATATGGAAAGGCCAACTGCCACCTCAGAAATCAGTGTATATAATTTACCTGAGCCAGATTACCAAAGTATAATAGCTTGATGAACTACTGCCAATGTTTGGAAGTTAGGGTTAATATTTAAATATTAGGAGACTCCTCCCACAGTGTTAAAAATGTATCGGCAGAGTGAGTACCATTCTAGGTGCCCAAATATAGTAATCTGAACAGCAAAGTGACTAAAAATCTTACATATACTGTTAAGCTTGTTAATAAGATGGGTTGCACAACAACCGCAAAGTCTGGATATTGGCACCTTACTGACTAGGTCAACTAGGCCTCAGCCAGGCACCCCTGCGACAGATAGACCTCCTCTGGGAATTTAATAGACATCTGAGGGGGTAAACCCCATACCATGGCAGTAACACATAATCCTGATGTTGTCCCAGTGACCAAAGGAGACATAAAGAAACTTATGAGGGAGCTCCAGACATATGGAAGCCCAAAATGACAGCAGGCCCTTCAGAGATCGTGACTTTACAAACCCAAGTGTCTGTTCTAGAAACAGGCTCCGCTGCAGCACAGCAACAGCAGACGCAAACTGCAGATCTCACAGCACTTTTGACCAAGCAAATCTACATTTTGCACACCCAAGTGTGTCTGCTGGATTTTCAAGATACGTGCGCCTAGATCTCTGGGGTTCCAGAGGCAGTGGGGCCTTCTGTCCTCAACCTCTATATACTTAAACTGATGACTTACCTATGGCCAGATGCTACAGTCGGACCACCAGATGATAGACTCTTTCCGGATTAAAAAAAGCTCACAGGGCTCCTTCTAATGTCCCATGATATTTAGTAGTCCATTTTCGATCAGCATTGGACAAGATGATATTTCTGTCCATAGGACAAAAAAGAGGACAAATCACCTTTTGAAGAGGCCTCAATCCAGATATTTCATAATCTTTCACATCAACCTTGCCCAGGAGACTTTCCTTGTCCCCCCTGATGGCACACCGATGCTTCAGATATCACTGGGGCCTACCACATTCTTTATTGGTAACAAGAGACAACAAACTGCTGGTAATAGACAATACAGAGGACATAGATGTCTTCCAACCGAGCCCGATCCAACAGGACCCAGAACAGATTATGAAAAATGTAACACCGGAGACACAGGAACTGAACTGACTGCACAGTTATATACTATAACATTATATAACAGATCCTGTTGATTCCGTTAGGAGAACTGGGTCTCTTTACTGCCCCCAAAACTTATTGAATACATTTTAGCAACTCATCCTTCATTCTTCCATTTTTTACTTTTAATGGTTTACAATGCAGGTTAAAATTTCTTGTCTGATCTAACTTTTGAATGGTTTATATCACCCTTTTATTGTATTAAGATGGACCCCCCTCCTACACCTGGTAGAGAGTGTGGACCACACAAGATGGTCCCTTGACCCATTTGTGTAGCACCTCTTCGCCGATTATGGTAGTTCCTCTCTTGGACTTCTCTTTGTTTCCCCCTATATCTCCTACTTATCTCCCTTGCTCCCTCCCCTTATTTTCTTTTTTTATTCCTACTTCTATCTTCTCTTGTAATGACATCCTCTTACCCTGTTTTCTCTCTAGTATAAAGACAGATGTAACAAGCGTGACTCCACTGTTATTCTTTTAGAAATGGATGGCTTTTAGACTTCTAAATGTGGAAGCATATAGTTATGTTTAAACCGATTCTCTTTATTGTGTATTTTTGTAGTATGTAGATGTAACTGGCCACTCTACTTAATGTCATTGAAAATGTGTGTATGCTTATCATGCCAATAAATCTGAAATATAAATAATAATAAATATATACATATATATATAAAATTATAATAAATACAGTAATAAAAAAAAATCAGTGTGATATTCTGAACACAGATATATACAAATACGAATGTAAAGCCACGGATGCAATCCTCTGGCAGATGTATAAACAAAATACCCAAAGAAACAAAACTGTAACACATTAGCTGAGAGAAAGGTACCTTCCAAGAATTCCTAATATCATCTAAAGTGACTATAGAAACAAAAGACCTTACTAGAAAAACAAGACGTCTCAACTCACAATAAATAGAGTGACTACAGGTAGGAAAACGGAGCAGACAATATAGCATGGGAGCGCTCTGCAAAAAATCAGCATCAACATTTATTGCACTGATGAACTTTTATAGATATAAAAAACAATCCTCTAAATTGTTCATGCCTTAAATTATAATGTTGGCGCATTGTACAACAACTGCATTGCACAAATTAGGCTAAAATGCCTCATTTGGAAAAATTGTCTGACCTATTTCTCCAACCTACCTATTTATATATATTATTACTGACATATTACTTTGGTGGTAAAAAAATATCAGCGAGGATATTATACTAAAGTGTAGAAAATATACTCATGGTTACATCAATGACTTAAATAAACAAATATATATATGTGTGTTGTTTTTTAATTAGAGATATATATGTATATATATATATATATATATATATATATATATATATATATATATATATATATATAAATTGTGATATTATATTATATAATGTGATATAGATATATGATCACATACATATAATGAAAAAACAACACACACACACACATATATATATATAAATATATATATTTGTTTATTAAAGACATTGATGTAACCCTGAGTATATTGTTTGTATACTTACGTCCTCCTCTCTGATACTTTATACAGACAAATGTAATAAGTACAGTATGTAATATTAAATGTAATCATACTTTATCTATTTTCCTAACACTATTTTATTAGGAGTACAACATACCACTGTGAGTGTGTGTGTCTGTCTCTCTAATATATCTTTCTATACACAGACACACACAATGGCTAGGTTTACTGCTAATGAAGTAACTAGGAAAATGAAAGCATTCATTTACTGGGTGTGGAGCTTGGTGCTATATCACTGATTTATCACAATAATTATATAACTGTGAAATGGTATATTTAGTGTAAAGCGAGAATCTCAAGAGCATTTGTTTATTAATACATTTAAAATGCTAAAAATAGGCTGATTTTTAATAAGGTCTAAATCAATATGATTTTTTTTTTTTTTTTAAATTTCCAGCCACGTGAGTACATTTTAAAACAGAATAGAAAAGCCAAACCAATATATAAAATAATAATTTGAAATGGCTTTTGTTTCTCTTCTTCTAGTTCATTGTAACCAGTTCATTACAACCCATTGCCTCGCCACTAGAAAAATAGAAATCCATGATTAATATGTGGCTGGGTTATGACCTCTGTTGTAGTTGAGCTGTTTAAATTGATAAAAGCTGTTGAGGTGATACTATAATCGCTCACATCTTTAGTGCCTCGGAAATGGCCTCAGAGGGAATAAAACTAATTACTACACATCTGTATTTATTTGATCCACGCAGAATTATCCTTCTGTCACTCGGAGAGGAAGCTGCCAGCCTTTTGTATAACGCTAACTCATCCTGTGCCGCCCCTCCTGGCTCTGCCGGTGCTGGTAAAACTACAAGAAATTTAATTGATGATATAAAGAAAAAAGAAAATGCTTTCATGGAGGAGCAGATCGAACTCCTTGTCTGTATACTGCATGTGTCATGTACCTTATTGATTCTCTAAATTGCATTTTTTTTTTCATTGCAAAAATATGAAGTGATGCGTACTTTGGGACTATTCAAGGAATAAGCAATCCAAATTTTTTTTGTGTGTGTGTTTATTATGTCCAGGGAATTGCGTAAGAAAAAGATACTGTTTCTTTTGGTGATGTTGACATTCCAGCCTGTATGATAGGCTTCTGTGCCAATGACATGTACATGACGATGCTAATAGTTATGGAAGCCTTAGTATGTACCTGGAGCTTATTCATATATGAATGTTACATATGAACATGGACCGGCTTTTTTTCCCTCAACATGAGTTCATTCAGTTAAGCCGTGACATAACAGGAAAAGACTGATAAGTGATCTGCTAGGGCTTTTAAAAGAAATACTGCACTGCAAAGAAAGACAAAGTTTTGAGCAACAAATAACAGATACAAAATTCTACCTTTTATGTAAATTTCAAATATGCAATCAGAAATAATTCACTAACTACATTGTACATGGCTCTTCTAAAACACATATGTTGCTCTAATGACATCATCATGCTGGGTGCCATGACAACTGGTTCTTTGGTGAAGTTTTTGGACTTACTGGAAAGCTACCAATAGCTTCAGGGATGAGAATGGTAAAGCGGTCTTGCAGTTCGCAGGCATTCTGTGGATTCCCAGATAACACGGCTGCCCGCAGACCCAGGAGTTTTCGGTAATATTGCTGTGTCTCTTCATCCAGTTCCACTGGGGACACATAGATGACGTCCACATTGGGATCTGAAGTAAAAGGATGAGGGCAAAAATAATTAATAGATGCCCATTCCTAGCACAGTCACGATATTTATAAGGTGCAATTGTCCCGTAAAAAATGAACTCAATGACACAGAACATAAAATATTGTTTTATCACACTATACAATTCATGGAATAACATAACACATCTCTATAACTATATCACTTTCCCGTTATAATTCCTGATATTTCCCAATATCACCTTCTTAAACTCCGCCTACTCCTGAGTAACCACGCACTTTTAACTCAAATACACATTTTAAAAGTACATTTAACGCAAATTTTGCTTGAAGGCCTATATATTTTATATTCGGTTTATCATTTTGTCATCCAACATGTAAAATATTGTATTCATTCTACATTGCTGGGCATCATTTAGATTTACTAACAAGCCCTCCATCCCGAATTCTCCCCTACCCCCCTGAAGTCACCTGCTATATCACACAGACGGCCTATTTGCAGGTTCTGTTGGATGTGCAGGTCAGGGGTATTATCTCTTTGTCTTTGTGTGTATCCTGCAAGTAAGAAATGCATGTTATTAGTAATACATTCCCATATTCAGATTAGATAAAGTTATTGTGGTCACATGCACACAGTCACATCTTGATATAAATAGATCTTGTAAACGGTAACATTGAAAGTGGTGGAGAAGAGACTAAACATATATAAATGCATTATTGTGTTGCATGTGCTATATATGTTCACTGTTATTGCAATAGGCGTTTGCAGGTTTAGTGGAAAGATTTCCCATCAGGCAATGCAAGAACATGTGCAAGACTCCTCCCAGCAAGTCACAATACCCAAATCTTAAATATTAAGCATTACTACAGTTAATTGGCCCATTTAAAAAATTTGCACAGAAAACCAATTATAAGGATTGGAGTTATACAAGCAAAATGGCATTAAACCTTAATAAAGTGTTACCAAGAGCATCAAGGATCTGGTGCCTCCCCGCGCATGGGGCTATGTACCTGGGATTGGTTATTGGACCCTGTATTGTTCCACTCCAAGCTCCTTAAACATACATCTTGCATTCCTGTACAAGAGAATTACATCCCCCTCCCCGCTTGTTGCACAGAGCTGTAAGGAAGGGTGGTCTCCGGGGACCCTTGCACACCTATTTGCCTGCACTTTGTGTACAAACCTCTTTTAAAGTTCCCCTAATTCATAAATGTAATTAAATAATTACATTAGTGCTAATTAACATGAAACTGCAGATTGTTTAAGCGCAAAAAAAAAAAAACACTATTCAACTTCTTAATTATTCTTGTTCACACAGCATTTCCTTTTGCTCGCGCGCCCTAGGTGCAGATAAAGCAGCCCATCTGCTGGTAATTAGAACTAAATAATTTCCGACAATGTAGCTTATCATTTTGACTGCACATTTGATTAAAAACAGTGTACAAGCAATATCCCAGAGCGACCGCATCAACACAAGGATAGGGGAGTGAGGAGAGGCATGACCCACAGGTCACGACAGGTGAATACACACATTCATTTCCCAAAGTGGCTGGCCCAGTGATGTCTGCACACTAACCTGTATACACAGACAAACCGTGGGACATAAAGAGATACACGCTAAAGTTGTGTGCACGCAGAAAGTCATAAATGGAAAGTCTGTCATCCGAAAGGCTAGAATCAATTACATCCAAACAGAATCCCATCAAGGCTCACAGGTGCACTTATAACCAAATGCGTGCTTGGTTATGTATTTTCTATGTTTATGTACACAGACCTACTTTCTCATAAAATACAATGCCACACATATGGCTACACAGCCACATTCAGACAGCCACACACGCACACACACACACACGCGCGCGCAGAAGTTTCTTAACTCATTTCACACAGATGAAAAGCGAATTATAGGAAATGGCCCCTCGGCTGCTCATCTCCCTCCTTATCCCCACATCCCATAATGAGTTTATTTGTTTAACTCCCCGAATTAAACGCCACTTCCAGCGCGGGGCCTGGTAATATCACTCTCATCATGTCGAGAACATTTTCCTGCAGAGACCCATCTGAATAAGAGAAGGTCCCCGCGCTGAACTCAATCAGAGAAACGTAATGTGCTGGGTAATAGAGGTGGCTGATAGATCTGGAGGCTAAGAGCTCTTTACCTAATGATGGGATATGGATAATGCTCCTCCTGCACGTCCTGATGTGATTCCAGTTGGATGCCAGATGCTAAAAAATCAAGAGGAAGAGCAATGAGTGAGAGAGGCAGTCTGGAACACACTTATCTGTGAGGGTGAGGGGGGGGGGGTCTTAAACTCCCTTCCTTCATCCTGCCGTACGGTTAATCCAAGCTTAAATTATATTAATTGATTTAATTATATGCTTTAAAAACATCTCCGCCGTCCCCCCCTCCCCCCGCCCCCAATTAATTTAATTAGGAGGCTGCATGATGCGGCTGGTGAGGGGAGATTAAGGCCGTACTTGCTTTAATTAAAAGAATATGAATTAACACGGAAAGTGTGTGGTGGGGCGGGTGGGAGGTAATGCAAATATAAATGAAATGGTGCGCACTAATTAAAAGGCCGTGTTAAATACTTCCTGACGGAGCAATGACAGGAGAGAGGTGTTTAAACCCCCTGTAGGAGAGGAGATGTGCGATTTGAAAGACACATAAAACAGGCCGTACAGTTTGTTCCTCCCTCCTCTGGGTAACATTGCAAAAATATGAGCATCCCACAAAAGGATGACATGATGATGATACACGTGTGAAATGAATTTCCTAGTTGTGGACATCTGCAGGGTAAGGCAACAAGGAGATACCAGCTACTCCTGCCCCCCCCATGGAATTGTGTCTGTTTTACTGCTTGGCTGTAAATGCTTGCCTGGGCCATTTCAATGTATTCAGTGTCTGTCGGTGTATAGGGGAGCGAGTTTGCTTAGAATTGCCTTGAATGTAAATCTAGCTAGACTTAAGGTACAGATTTGATTTTGTCTTTGGACCTATGAGGAAATATCATGTGGATCTAACTTTAAAGACACAATCACGGCCAAAAATTGTTTAGTAGTGTAAACAAAATTGAGGGGTTTATTGTCTCTTACCTCCAAGGTCATACATGGAAGTAGCACTATACACCCCTTTACACCGAGACAGAGTTGGACAGGCGCACATGCTGTCGCCAAGGACAGTGTGCCACATGAGTGCTAATTTCAGATGCCAGGGTAATGTTCACATGCTATACTGAAGCCCATATTGGGAAAGCACAGATGTGACCTCGCCCAGTGCTCCTGACCAGCCAGGTATAATCTCGGACTGGTGAGAAAATCCAAGAAAGCATGTAACCCCTGTCCGGGGTGATGCAGAAAGTGACTGTGACTAACTCTATGGTAGTGTGATGTATGATGCTGGTTCTCTGTACTTTTGAACACTGACTATATCTACCCAGTGTATAACAGTGAGGTTAAACCGCCTATCACCTTAGCTCTAGTTCTGAAGTTCTGTAGATGCTTCTCTTGGGATCCATGTAGCATCTTTCGTACACGAGATTTTTGTGCATACAGGAGCCAAGTGATTGAAATCAATCCTGCTGCCCATCTCTCCCGACGGTAAGCAAGATACGCCTTGCGGTCCAGGAAGCCGCGCCATGTTGCCTGGATTTTAACTGCAGCTGCATTCCTGCCTTCCCTCCCCTTATATCGCTGTCCTGGAGTACACAGTATTTTCCACACTGAGGACCTGTTTTCCAGCAGAGACAGTAGTTGGGAGACTGAGGGGGTCATACCCAACTCCTGGTCCAGTGCAATAGCCGGCAGGTAATCTCCATTCACCACAGCAACAGGAACAGCATATTCCTGCAGCAGCTTTTGCAATGTTTGCAGGATCATTACATAACTTCCCCCCAACAGGCTGTAGTTCTGTTGAAATTCCAAAAAGTCTGCAGCTGTGGGGTCCAATAAGCCATTGTAGATGGTTAGTCTGGGACCAGTCGGAGCCCCGAGAGGGGATAGTGCCGAAGACTAGAAAAAGAAACATCATAATAAAACATCTAGAAATATCATAACAAACAAATGACAGACAAACCCAGCAAACTTTACACAGCTGAAAGCTAAATAATGTGCAACTTTTTGTACAAAAAGCAGTATTTAGACTACACTACACTAAATTCCATACAGTACACTATTATACAAAATACATCAACCTGTTCCAAAATATACAGTAAATGACCTTGTGGATATAAAAGGCCAAAATGGGGCTTCACGGATGTAGAACAATGAAGCGTCTACTCAATAAATAGAGAATTCCAGGGAATTGAGATGGGAATTTCAAACTTTAGGCCAGAGTAGCTGAGTAGGAAATATTCTCCAGTGCAGTTGGATGAGAGAATTTGTCCAACTCAGCTACTTTGGCCCTATGTTCCATCTCAATTTCCTGCAATGCTCTCTTTATTGAGTAGACCCTTTAATAAAAGTCTCCGCGTCAGATTGAAAACCATAATATGTTATACAGGCGAAACCCACTATAATGTGATGTGTTATAATGTAATTCCCCTTATAGCACAATGCAAACACGGCTCCCTATACACTGGCGCTTGCACTTTTAATAGTCTTTATTGTGCCCATTGGTTGACAGCAGTTCTAAATAGCAGAGACTTGTAGACATTCCACTTCTACTGTCATTAGACTACCTTGCACGGCGTCTTGGAACAATAAAGATGATTCAAATCAGAATCACAGTACAAACCCGCTAACATTGAGATCGGACTCTTTAGACCCAGAGCATTGTGTTGGAATACTTTTCCCCTACATCTTGTGCATCTGTCTA
The DNA here is from genome assembly GCA_036172795.1 of Pelodytes ibericus. Taxonomy (NCBI): domain Eukaryota; kingdom Metazoa; phylum Chordata; class Amphibia; order Anura; family Pelodytidae; genus Pelodytes; species Pelodytes ibericus. Next base: position 183,795,902 of record CM069858.1, on the reverse strand, counting down.
AAACTAGGGAATCTGCAGTATTCTCTGTATGTATACACACTGTGTTAACAATATACACACAGCAAACTTTATTTTTTATTCTCCCTATTATGAACTGATATAATATTGTTGTTTTGTCTATTCATACACATTGGTGTTTTAATTTTGGGTTGGACACCTTTATTTATCATTGAGTGACACAATAAAGTGATTATATGCTACCCATTATGATAGTATTTTTGTTAACTGGCCGTAGTATTCACACTTTTGTGTATTTTTTTGCTGCATGGAGTCATACCTCTGATGTAGGAGATGCGCTGCTTTGGTGGTCTTTGCCTGGCACATTTGCAGATGTCCATGTTGCCCTGTCTGTTGCAGAGTGTAGAGTAGAAGGAAAAGGTGTATCCAGTCCATCTTCCCGGTCACCTGTTTCCGAATCCTTATCATAGTCACTTTTGGGGCATATGTCTTTTATCTTCAAAGTATCTCTCGCTGTACAAGGAATTAAAGCCATACAGCAATTCCATTATTTCACATTTTTACCGGTCTATTATTTGCCATATTTTATTGCCTTTTTACTTTCACACCATTTTTTTTTTTATTATGTAGATAATTATTATATATTTAAAATTTTCCATACATTTCTGGATTTTCTTTTTTACTGCAAAAAGAAAAAAGATTATTGTATTAATATATGGGGAGAGTGGTACTGTGTTAGCTGTGTGAACAAAGTAAAATCAAAATGATACCTTTACTGGTCAACTGAACTTAAGGCTTAACCTAAACATTTCTCATACTGTTAATGAATAGAACAAAAAATGATGAAGAATGATCTATACATGGTGTTAGCAAACTTGCAATCACATGCATAAAATTAGAGAATGTGTCTTTGGGGGTCTCCTGCTTATGACATCACTTTGTGGCTTGATATGCAAATTATACATTTCCTGTGAAAAGTTATTCATTTGCATATCAAGCCACATGTGATGTCATAAGTAGGAGACGCCACAGACATAGGTAAACATATTTTTCTCTGGTTTTATGCATTTGCTGCAATTCTGCTAACACAATTAATATGTTGTATTCTCTACACTCACAGTATCAGCAATGTATCCTTGCCATTAACCAGAATAGATGTTACAACACTTACATACTGCCCAGCGGAATGTATAATTCATTTGTATTCAGAGGGAATTCAATTAATTAATCAAGGAAGTTCTAATGGCATCCCCCGCCTTGATTAATTAATTGGTTCCCCCTAGACACACATGCATACTATATATAAAATGTATACGTTTACAGCCACATTAGAACATGTAGCTCATTTCAATTCGGAGTGGTCCTCTACATGTTTTTGTGGACTTGTATCCTAAGTATAATGGAGACTTGGCAAATCTGGCACTTTATTTATAGCAAACAGATATATGATGTTAAACCTGTTTAAACATTATACTGATCTTTTTCTGTCATTAATATGTCTGTGTCAGGTATTGATAACCTTATTATTATTATTATTATTATTGGCCTTTATTTATTATCAGCCTGGCACAAGTCTTGGGGTCATACTAGGACAATGCCATATTTAACATCACCATAAGGCAGATGGATGCCCAAGATTTGGGAGATGTTTTTTTTTGGATTCACTGGTTCCAGACAAAATGGCCTAAGGGTATGAACAATGACTACAACCTGTTCTTGTTTCTTTGATATATGTTGCACAGCTAGGTCTATTTATATCTGCAGGAATGGTGATCACGCTGTTTAGCAAAAGGCATCTCATTTTCTTATTAGTTTTTTTAATAATAATCTATTTCCTACGCATTATTGTGTATACAGACAATAATCTATGTCATGCAGTCATACCCTGGAAAGGAGATTAGTGCTTGTAAATATGACAGAAGCCGTACATATTTATTCACAAAAATAAATAGATGGGAAGACTGAAGCAAACCAGATTAACATTTCACAGAGCTGTCCAGCAAAACAGCACAATTCAAGTTTTTAAAGACAAAGAAACCAAAGAGGCGACAGTGATCTACCATGTATCCCACCATATGCATGAGGCCACACGTATATTCTATTAGTACGTTTTTGTAAACTATATATTTCTGCTTAGATTCCAGGTTTTATGCATGAGGCGGTAAAACACTGAATGTGTCGGCAGAGAAAAACAATTCTGCCCATCTAGTTTGCCCATTTTACTGAAAACTTTCATTAGCCCCTTAACTTATCTTATATCTAGGACAACCTTATGTCTATCCCATGCATCCATCACTGTAATAACCTCTACTACTTCTGCTGGAAGACTATTCCACGTACCCACCACTCTCTCAGCAATACTTCCTAAAACTTTGCCCCTCTAATTTAAGACTATATCCTCTTGTGGGAGTTTTCATTTTTTTTAACTATTCTCTCCTCCTTTTGCGGATTCCCTTTATGCATGGGCGTAGGAAGCGGGGGGGATGGGGGGGACGGATCCCCCCCAGGAAAAAATGTGGGGGGGACAGGTAGGGTGAAATCCCCCCCAGAACGCGAGGCAAACGGGGCCCCCAGCCCCTGCTTGCCGCTTTTTTCCGGCAAGCCGCATCCGATGGATGCGACGGCCGGAAAAAAAAAAAAACCGACGCCGGATGTGACGTTGCGTCACATCCGGTGACTGTTTCCCTCCTCCGTGCAAGAGGGAAGACTGCACGGAGTAGACATCCGGCGGGGACACGGAGCAGTGAAGTGTAAATACTAGGGAAGGGGGGGGGGGGGGGGCTGGCTGGCACAATATTACAGGCATCTGACTGGCACTATATTACTGGGCATCTGGCTGGCACAATATTACTGGGCATCTGGCTGGCACAATATTACTGCCCAAATGAATGTGGGCAACAAAAAACCTGGCAAATGAATGTGCGCAAAAAAATAAAAAACCCTGGCAAATGAATGTGGCCAAAATAATGTAATTAATAAGTAATGATGTTCTGTGCCTTTGTAAGAGGCACAGACAAACCTGGAACGGAAATGCCCACCTTCCCTGCAATGAGATATAGTGTGTGTGACTGACTGTGTGAGTTTGTGTGTCTGTGACTGACTGGATGAGTTTGTGTGTCTGTGACTGACTGTATGAGTTTGTGTGTCTGTGACTGACTGTATGAGTTTGTGTGTCTGTGACTGACTGTATGAGTTTGTGTGTATATGTGACTGATTATGAGTGTGTGTGTCTGTGACAGACTGTATGTATGAGTGTATGTGAAAGACCATGTATGAGTGTGTGTGTCTATGTGACTGACTCTGAGTGTATGTGTCTATGTTACAGACTGTATCTATGAGTGTGTGTCTGACAGACTGCATGTTTGTATGAGTGTGTGTCTGCGACAGACTGTATGTATGTATGTATGTATGTATGAGTGTGTCTGTGAACGACTGTATGTATGAGTGTGTGTGTGTCTGACAGACTGTATGTATGTGTGAGTGTGTGCCTGGCAGACTGTATGTATGTATGTATGAGTGTGTGTCTATGTGACAGTATGTATATGTGTGACAGGCTGTATGTATGAGTATATGTGTCTATGTGACTGACTGTATATGACTGCATGTGATTGTGTGTATGTGCTGTTGTCTGGCTCCTAGATTTTTTTCCTGGCTCCTAAAACTTAGTTAAGGTTGTCAAGCCCTGGTATAAATGTTACTAGTTATATACATATATTTGGGGTCCACCTTAAGCTTTTGGAAATGCTGGAAATATTTAATATTTTACAGTTTATTTTCTGGTCAGAAATGTAATGTTTGTTTGCTGAGAGGGTAGTGGATGCATGGAATAGTCTTCCAGTAGAAGTGGTAGAGGTTAATGCAGTGAAGGAGTTTAAGCATGCATGGGATAGGTATAAGGCTATCCTAGATATAAGATAAGGCCAGGGACCAATGAAAGTATTACTATACTGAGAGGGTAGTGGATGCATGGAATAGCCTTCCAGTAGAAGTGGTAGAGGTTAATACAGTGAAGTTGTTTAAGCATGCATGGGATAGGTATAAGGCTATCCTAGATATAAGATAAGGTCAGGGACTAATGAAAGTATTACTTTACTGAGAGGGTAGTGGATACATGGAATGGCATTCCAGCAGAAGTGGTAGGTTCATAATGATGTATGTTTTATGGTGTACACACAGCTCGCTGACTATATTTCATGTAACAGTGATAAAATGCACCTGCCTGATGCAGATGTTGTGCTGTGAATGTATCTGTTGTATACCAAGGATCCTGGTAATGTTGGTGGGAACTTGGTGATATAATATACACTGTGACAAGCTTTATTTTTACTGCTGCAATACCCGGCGAGCAAAAATGCTGTCCCACCCAGATTTTTGGGGGTTCCTACACCCATGCCTTTATGTGTTTAAATGTTTCTATCATATCACCCCTGTTACGTCTTTCCTCCAAGCTATACATGTTAAGATGCTTTAACCTTTCCTGGTAAGTTTTATCCTTCAACCCATGAACCAGTTTAGTAGCCCTTTTCTGAGCTCTCTCCAAAGTATCAATATCCTTCTGGAGATACGGTCTCCAGTAATGCGTACAATACTCCAAGTGAGGTCTCACCAGTGCTCTGTACAATGGCATGAGCACTTCCCTCTTCCTACTGCTAATACCTCTCCCTATGCAACCAAGCATTCTGCTAGCGGTCCTGCTCTTCTATTACATTGTCTAATTAACAACCAAGTTGTAAAATGGCGGAATTGAAAGTATTCTCTAATTCTGCTTTCTTTCCATCCCAATGATTGTGGACTAGGTTTTGCAGCTCACTTGTCTATTCACCAAAGGCCATGGGATAGTGAATAACCCCATCTGTTACACTGTATACAATAGACAGTATGCCCTCTTACCTGAATCCTGAATAGGGGCAGTTAGCCTGCGGGTCCTGGTGTTGTGAAGGGGCAGGGAACGTGGTATAATGGGAGGAGGTACAAGTGTGAGATGAGCAGCTGGAGGAATGAGACCCCTCTGCAGAAGACTTAGAATACCTGAGGAATAAAGCCAGTGTTATTTGTCATCCCATGCGTTGCACTAGGCAATACACATGGGATGACACAGTGCAGAAGACAACTAGGATATTGAAGTTAGGCATAAATAATTCTAAATGTATTATAAAATAACATAATTCAGTTGCTAAGATGAGCTGTAGGGGCTACTAGAGAAAATGCCTACATTATTTCATAGACACATATTTACAATTACAAAACTAATTAAGTCAATGCAGGTTAGCAAGTGGGTATGACCATGGCCATCTGACATCAGACATGTGCGGGAAGAGCGAGAGGCAGCATGGTAGAATGTCTGTGTATCTGGGCAGAGCACAGACACCATGTTACCTGCCACAAGACACCAGGGTGCTGTGGGTATGTCCTCGGAGTGCCATAATGTGCTGGAGTAAGTCCTGGGTGTGCCATAATGTGCTGGAGTAAGTCCTGGGTGTGCAAAAAATATGTAATGGGGCAAGTCCTGGATCTGCAATAATGTTCTGGGGCATGTGCTTAGGTAAGTCCTGGGTGTTTAATAATGTGCAGTGTTGTCTTTTTTTTTTAATTCTAGATGTGCTATTATTCGCTTATGCATGTCCTGGGGCACTGGGGTAAATCCTGCATATGTAATTATGTGGTGGGGTTATTCCTGCGACTGTAATTATGTGCTGGGATAAGTTCTGGGTCTACAATAATGTGCTGGGGCAAGTCATGGGGTAAGCCCTGAATCTACAATAATGTGTGGGGTCAAGTCCTGGGTGTACGATAATGTGCTGGTGCATGTCCTGGGTTAAGTCCTGGGTGTGAAATAATGTGCTGTAGATACGCCCTTGGTCTCCAATTGTGTGCTGAAGTTAAGTCCTGGGTCTGCAATAATGTGCTGGGGTAAGTCCTGGGTGCGCAATCATGTGCTGGGGTAAGTTCCTGGGTGTGCAGTTATGTGCTGGGGTAAGTCCTGGGTCTGCAATTATGTGCTGGGGTAAGTCCTGGGGTAAATCCTGGGTGCACAATCAAGTGCTGGGGTAAGTTCCTGGATGTGCAGTTATGTGCTGTGGCATGTCCTGGGGTACTGGGGTAAGTCCTGGGCATGGCCATCCACAGAAATATTTTCTGTGGATCCATCTTCCGACCCTTATTCCAATGTCAAAGGGTAGGGGCATATTCATTATCACATAAAGCGGATGCAAAAGGTTGACAAAGCTTAGGCAAAAGTTATAAACCCACGGCACTTGCCTTGACACTGGATGGCACCCACATCACCAGATATAGCCCCACAACACTAGAGATAACCCCACAACACCAGTTACGACACAATGGCACAAATATTAACTTACAGCACCAGACAATGTTCCACACCACTTAATAAAACACCACAGCACCAGGGTTATATCTGGTTACCTAGTAGCTATATAACACCAGATAAAACCCCACAACACCAGATACAACCCCAAGGCACAAAATATTAACTCATTGTACCAAATAAAGATCCACAGCACTTGATGTAACCTCACAGCAACAGGTATAACCCCACAGCAACAGATTAAACACCATAGATATAAACCAAAAGCAAACGATTGCACCTACATTTCCTACGTCCATGACATCTACAGCATTTGTTCCTCCACCCCTGTCATCATTTCACCCTTTTGTGTTATATTCCTTCACCACTACCATGTCTTTCCCCCATGAATGTCTTATATCTCCCCCCACCTCTGCCATCTCACTTTCCTTCTTGTATGTCTTATATTCCCCCATCCCTGCCATCACTTTCCTTCTTGTATGTCTTATATTCCCCCATCGCTGCCATCACTTTCCTTCTTGTATGTCTTATATTCCCCCATCCCTTCCATCACTTTCCTTCTTGTATGTCTTATATTCCCACATCCCTGCCATCACTTTCCTTCTTGTATGTCTTATATTCCCCCACTCCTGCCATCTCACTCCTTCTTGTTTGTCTTACATTCCCCCCCCCCCCCACCCCTGCCATTTCATTCCTTCTTGTTTGTCTTATATTCTCCCCCACCCCTGCCATCTCTTTCCTTCTTGTAAGTCCTGGGTTTGCAATAATGTGCTGTGTCATGTGCTGTGTAAGTGCCAAAGGTTAGCCACCACTGCCGCATAACTACCAATATTCCTATTTTGGATCCATGCATTTAATATGTTTATTACTATTAATGGGTAAAAAAGCATTTGACTCCCACTAGCAAACACTTCTACTGAGCCAATTCAGGTAGACAATTGGGAGAACATATGTAGGTATTGGGGCAGGAGAGGGTAAAGGGGGGGGGGGGGTATTTCATACACCTCATGGGCTATTCAACATTGTAAACTTTGTCTGGTGGCTTTTAAAAAAAAAAAAAAAAAACAACCTGTGGTACTAAAACACACCACTGGGGACATCTGAGACATAATACACATTTGTTAATTGCTTTCTATGCTCTTTGTACAGAAGGACCTTCTGCCCATTGCGTCACTCATAGAAAAGCTCAAAAACATTTCCTTCTCGGGCTTTGTAACACTTATCCTATTGTGCAGTTGTTTCAGGAGGGACTAAAAGGTGGTGGCTTAAGTTTTCATTGTACATAAGTATTCTGTCTTTCCTAAATGTATTAATGTCCTAGAAAGAATGGCCATTGATAACCCTGTCCAGTTATACTACAGTATCCTACAGTAACGTCTTACCTCGCTCTATGTCCTTCTCCTGTACAGGTGGCGGGGGCAGAGAGGCATCTATTCGGTGTGCAGCTGGTAACACAAACAGATTGCTGACAGTGGTACCTCTGGCAATCTTCTCAAGGGGCACCTGTGTGACAACAGAGGCTTTAACTCATTCACTCAGCAATAAAGCACAAGCTAAATTGCTCAAAAATGACAATGGAGGTGATGTATAAACATGGCGCACATGATGGTAACGCCAAATACTGCCACTACCTGCGTGTGTGCCTAGGTATAAAGAAGACTCCTGACATCTGTTAGGAGTCTGTGCCCCCTCTGCCAGTCCTGATCTTCTGTATGCACAGGCTATGTATAAAGAATCGGGTCCTGATTAGTGTTAGAGACCCTCTGCCAAACATTGTTTGGTGGAGGTTTTTCTCCCGCACTGTGAAGTGTCACAATATATACTAAAGGCAAAATTACCATTAAAGGTAATGAACAACCATTGCACCTTTCTTCCACCTCTTTCCAGTGCAGAGATGTTTATATAAGACCCTCATTGTCACCAATAACATCTCATCCATGGCTTGTGTGCACTGCCAGATTAAGATTTTTTTTACAGGTACCGTGATGTCCCCAGTAATATTTCCAAAAACAAAATTGAATAAAAGAATGTTTTATCACTACAAGGCTAAACAAGTAATATTCAGTGTTTCATTTTGCTGTAGTAGGTTTAATACAAATATATATGCAGGATACTTGAAATAGACTCCTTATATTTAGATTCAGCCTTTACAAATCAAATAACTTTTCATGTAATCTCTGGAGACCCCCGGGCTGTTGCCCCTAAAGCCTTAAAGCCCCTATGCCTTAATCCGGCGCTGCTTGTGGGAATACCTAGTCTTCATACACACTGACAACTGGCCATTCACTAAAAGGTGAGTTAGGAGGAACATTTCACTATACATGGTGCAGGGCCAAACCTGGTGAGAGTCTCCTGCTAGAAGAACTGGCCATGGATAATACATAGCTGCATCTTTACAAACTCTGCATTATTTAACTATGCATTATGCAGGGCCAGTTAAACTCATCTACCGGGAGACGCTCTCTGGATGTGTACCTATACAATGCATAGTTAAGCTGGTGTGACACAATGTTCCTCTCACTTCAGCTAACCTGCAACTCATCCTTAAGCACCAGACCCCACTAATAACTCTGTATTAGTCAGTGATACCTTGGGGGTTATGTATGAAGATTTAAGCACACAAAAGTTTCAGGAATTTGAAAAAATGTCTCAATAGCTGTTTGTTATGTACAATGCCAACTGTGCCTTTTTAAATTTATTTTGTGTGTTAGAATGTTTACTATACATTAAATATTAAGAAACAAAAAAAATGATCGTTTTTAACCATTTTAGTACCAGGGTGTGAAAAGCAATGAGTTGATTGAGACGTTATAAGGTTAGTCCCATGAATGACCCTCTATCTATAACTTGTGCCAATATACACAATAATGAGTACTGAATGTTTGATTCGTTCGGAGTTCTGAATGTCGCTTATCAGTCTGCGTTACTACTGGAAGAAGCTTGAAAAAGTAGCACTTTGTGGCGCCCCAAGAACCTCTTCTACTTTGGTCCCTGGACCTTAACAGAGATGTAAACGGCAGGTGTGGGAGAGGGAACGCATGCAGAACTTCTGCAAACACCACATCTGTTTCACAAAGCGGGTGACAGCAGCAGTGCAGAAAGGAGGATGGTAGAATAGAGTAAGGAGGGGGGAGGGGGGGAGAGGGAGATACGCGCTGGCTCAATCTGCCTTTCGCTTTACACGTGGGCAGAGGGCCAGGCAGAGAAGCGCGGTCCCATCTTATTGGAATTCAGAGGTGGCCCTCGCTTCCTGTCCAGAGACAGATGTAACGCAGCCGTCCATGGTATTGCAAGCAGGCATTGAGCTGTTTCCAGGGATTTGTGAGCGTTGGAGAAGCAGTGTCGGAGACTCGGCGTGCGCCCCTGCATAGCAAGATGACAGCCAATCTCCCATTCCACATGACAAGCACTGGATAAAAACTTACAACAAATGGTGACCTTTGTAAAGATTAATTTGTTTACCAGCAGAATCCTCCTCTTCTTGTCATCCCAGATGGCGCATATCACAATGTCCCCAGATTCTAGGTGTAAGGAACGCTGACTCCAATCAGATCCAACGTTACATCTCTCCAGCAATTAGTTCTACATTCTTATTCTTTGGCATTGTATAGCTTCCTCCCAACAGCCCCTCACACATGCACCTCCTTGTCTGAGTTGGGTGATTGTCACACTTCCCATTACTGAGTTAGTAAGTACATTTCAATGAAAACATCAGTTTGATTGTAATGAATACAGATCCCCTTGACAACCACAAACAAGAAAGCGGAATTTATTACTACTAGTTACTTGTTATAGAGCATCAGCCTTATATTCAGTGCTGGTTACAGGAATATATGCACCATTAGGATACATTGCTCGACAAAAATATAAACACTTGATTCTTTCCTGGGATATATTTAACCCCATGTTTCTCTTGCAGTTGATTGAATACTTGATATTTAATTACCACTGATAAACCTCTCGCTAATAACAGAGTTAAAAGACTAATGCCCAGCCCTGCAGAATTTATAATTGAATTGCATCACTAATTATCGCAATAAGGAGTGTATTTTCATGTAATTATTAATAAAAAGGAGAGGATTCTGGGACAGTTGTAGCCATGCTAAAAACGGATATTGCAGTTCAATCCTATGCCTGCTGTCATGTACAGATCCTCCATAACATTAATCTAATATATACGTATTTATTAGAGCTTCTCAATACTTTAATACACATGCACATAATCACAATATATAACGCAATGTCAGAAATGTAAGCCTTGTGTTCAGTAATAATTAATAAATGTTTTATTTTTACAATGACTGCAGAACCTAAAAATATTTATTGGAAAAGTAAATTTTAAAGGCACTGCTTGTTAGGAGACATGTTTAAAGGATTTGAACGAGCAAATCACCAACTGCAGTGAATCAAGCTTATTAATGAATAGAAACCGTTTCATCTAAGGATTTAGCACATGCACCACTCTTTCAGTGGCAGACAAATGACATTGTGGGGTTTATTCAGGGAACAGTGAATGGTGATGAATGGACAAGTGAATTGCAAACATCAGGCATTGATTTCCAAGTTGGAAAGGAACTAGCTATTAATCCCTTTTCAGTTCAGCACTGCTCATTGTGTAGGGCAGGGGTGTCCAACTGGCCAAATAGGGTCCATCTGATTTAACTACACATATTTCATCATCCCTAAATATGTGTAGTGTTTGAATAAAGTCGATTTAAACTGTATTTGGGCTGTTTTCTAACATGTATAGCTTGGAGGAAAGACGTAACAGGGGGGAAATGATAGAAACATTTAAATACATAAATGGAATCAACACAGTAAAGGAAGAGAGTATACTTAAAAGAAGAAAAACTACCACAAGTATAGGACATAGTCTAAAATTAGAGGGGCAATGATTTAAAAGTAATATCAGGAAGTATTACTTTACTGAGAGGGTAGTGGTTGTATGGAATAGCCTTTCAGCAGAAGTGGTAGAGGTAAACACAGTCAAGGAGTTTAAGCATGCGTGGGATAGGCACAAGGCTATTCTAGATACAATATAGGGAACTGGGGACTAATAAAAGTATTTAGAAAATTGGGCAGACTAGATGGACCGAATGGTAGTTATCTGCCAACACATTCTATGTTTTTGTAATACAACAAATCATCATCATTTTTTCTATGACTAATAGGATGTAGATAAAACAGTGTGGCCCATGTGGCTCCGTTATTGCTGATATTGCAGCCCACGTCAGCAAATAAATGGACACCCCTGGTTTTGTGAATAGACAGCCGTGTGTTGCTACCATCTTGTAAGAATTTGGGACTATCTAGTGATGCATGTCTCAGAAAAGTACAGCAAATGGAACAGTCCAAATATTAACAAGTAAACTTACTGAGGTTTTGTGTCTGCAGTTTATCAGTGGCAGGCTGATTCCGTGGCTTTGGCTGAGTAGGTCACGGTTTACATCACTCTCAGGATTGTGCAAGATGCGATTGTTCAAGGACAACTTGTGCTGCAAGAAAAACAGATCCCGTGACTATCATCCCCCTAGAACTCCACATTAAACACATGCATCAGAGAACCCCCTACATGTACAGCATGCAAACAAAGTACTCCAAAACCGGCAGTACACCGCATGCACACCACATGGCCACATGTTACCTCTTTCAGAATGACAGACCCTCCAGCTAGACATATCTATGTGCCAAAGTCTAAAACAAAAATATGTTTTGTACAAAATGTGACAAGATGAAATCTGAATATATTTAGCGACATGTTATGAAACTATTCAAGATTTTCCTACAGTGTGTGAAGGTCGGGTATTTCTGTTGCACATTTAAAGGGCCATCTCACTCAATTCATTATTTATGCACAGTTGAGTGTTTTCATTAATTAGTTTATCTGTATTTTTTTTTACATAGAAAACATAGATTGTTTCCTTTTTTGTTCATTAATCCCTGGCCTTATCTTAATTTTAGGATAGCCCTATGACTATCCCATACATACCTAAACTTCTTCACTGTATTAACATCTACCACTACTTCTGGAAGGCTATTCCATGCATTCACTGCTTTCTCAGTGACGTAATACTTCCTAATATTACTTTTAAACCTTTAAGACTATAGTATACTGCAGGGGTGTCCAAGTTATTTGTGCAGATGGCCACTTCACCAAAAATGTATGTGTGCGTGGGCCACATTCATTTATCATTGCGATAAAATTACACACACACATAAAAATATATGTATCACAGACTCCACAACAATAAAACTCACAGTAATGTGCAGTGTGTGAGCATATCACAGACTCCCCAGGAATAAAATACTCACACGCTGCACATTACTGGTAATTTTATTGTTGTGGAGAATTACACATTACTGGTAATTTTATTGCTGTGGAGTCTGTGACATATTCACACTGCACATTACTGTGAGCTTTGTTGCTATGGAGTCTGTGGCACACTCACATACAGCGCATTACTGTGAGTTGTATTGCTGCACTCAACTACACAACAATACAACTCACATTAAATACTCAGTAACACACACTTACATACAGACACACACACACACATTCACAGCCATAGATAGAGACATACACATACAAAGCCACAAATAAACAGTCACACTTAAATGCACATCCACACTTACACACACAGCCACACACTCCCACTTACACACAAATACATAAATACACAGACTCGCACACAAAAAGCCACACACTTACATAAACAAAGTGACACTTACACAGTCACACATACACTTACACACATAGGGTGATACTTACACAGACTCATCCTTACATGATACAAAGTCACACTCACACAGTCATAATTACACAGACAGACACAGAGAGATACTTACACACACACAGACATACACACACACACACACACACAGACATACTTACACACAGACACGGAGATATACTTACACACACACACACACAGACAGACACATATATATTTACACACACAGGTTGTTTTTTTTAACGGGGCTGCACGGTCCAAATTGAACTCCTCCTCCATGAACCTCCAGGTGCGCATCTCTATTCCCTCTCCCTGACCCTTGCGCATGATGTCATGCGCAGGGTAGTGAAGCTATGCGCACCGCACTATATGCGGTGCTCTGACGAGGAACTTAGTTCCCTGATGGGTCTTTCAATGCGGCTGGAGGCATGGTCACCGCTGCAGATCTCAGGTGGGCCGCACCTCCATGTCCAGCGGGCCACATGTTGGACGCCCCTGGTATACTGTATACTCAATACAGACCGGTCTGTCCCAAAATAGATTTGTATAGGGCAAGTTAGCCGAATTTCAGAAATCTCCAAAATCTCTTTAAATTCAGGACTGGATTGGCTATTTGGGCAGTATGGGAACCAAAGAATCAGAAGCATTCGGTTTTGGACAATTTCGTCATGAAAACCATAGATTTTCAGCTACCTAATTTGTTATTGTTGTGGTAATCTTTCTTATTTTAAAAAATACTATCCTCCTTTACTGTGTTGATTATTTTTTGGGATTTCAGTGTTCCTATCATATCCCCATAGCTTTCCTCCAAGCTATACATGTTAACATCCTTTAACCTAGTAAGCTTTAACGTGAAATCCATGGACCATTTACTTTCCCTTCTTTGAACTCTCTCCAAATTATATTCTTCTGGAGATACGGTCTCCAGTACTGCGTACAATACTCCAAGTGAGGTCTCACCAGTGCTCTGTACAATGGCATGAGCACTTCCCTCTTTCTGCTGATAATACCTCTCCCTATACAACCAAGCATTCTGCTTGCATTTCCTGCTGCTCTATTGCATTGCCTACCTACCTTTAAATCCTCTGATATAATTATTGCTCAGATATGTATATCGTTTGATTGCTGAGCATACAAAGGAAAAAAGTAGTCAAAATTATACCTTTTTTTTTATTATCATTCCTGAAGAAGAGACCTAAGTAGTCAAGAAAGCTTCTCCCTAAATAATATTCAGCTACCAAAAAAAGTATCATGTATACTTCACTTAATCCTGGTATCACCTTATATCAATTTGAACATTGAATAGGTAATGCAAACCTCAACTCCACCTACTGGCCAGTTTTTGAAGAGTCTGAGCATACAACTGTACTCTGAACTTTTCCTGTCCCAAAAAAGGGGAAGCAATAAAGAAAGCTGAAAGACAAGAGAGACCTTCACATCTGTCCACATTGTGACTAAGGATGTCAATGGTGTTTTGACCGAGAAGCAATTTTTATAGAAGAGTGGAGTTAATAGGTCTGGCGGAATGTTTGACACCGCCTATTTGCCATCCCAGTCCCCAAACAGCTTGTCATTGGCATCATTGTAACAAAACAACTTGCCTGTGCCATCTATGTTCCCAAACATCTTGTCATTGCCACAATGTCTCCACCAGGTATTCTGAGTAAGATCACCGGGTTCATGTGACCCCCTCCCCCCGGCATTCCACCTCAGAAGACCCAGCCAATGTATCAGGCAGCATCAAAGGATGTCTGTGGTCCCCCCACTACACACCAGGAAGATTGGGCAGCAGACGGATCTCTCTCATCGGTGACAGAAGTCAGTGTATAAAAACATGTACCTCACTACAAAAGTATAAAGATTGTTAATTGTTAAATGTAATAAAGTCCCAGTGTCCTCTACAGTATGACAGTCATGGCTAACTGTTGACACTTCCCCTGGTGTGGATTATATTATTCCTGATGCAAGTCATTTGCTGTACATGATGACATTTGTAATCTATACCAGCTCCTGTGCCGACCATGCTGTATTATTCTTAGATCTGTGCTAAATCACGCCTACACTACTATACTTTGCTACTCCTCTCCAGTGTGATGTTCAGAGTTCTGGCACTCCAACTGCTAAGACCTACAGTACCTGTTTTGCTCAGTCAATCCAGTGATTTGCTAATCATGGTGTTGACTATAGTTCACAAGAGTTGAAATGCCAGAGCCTGGAACTATCAGTAAACCTGCGGGAGAAGTTTGCATCGCCCACTAACAATCAACTATACTCCTCTTAGCACCATCTGGGGCTCAGAACACAACCCGCCAGTATTCTCTTTTTTTTTTTTCAAAACTTTGTTTTTATTGTTATTTGGTGAAAAATAAAAAAGTAAGGGATACAGAAAACAAGAAAAGGGGTACATATAAGGGGTCACATAAATTCAATCAACACAATGTACAATTGTGGGGGAGGGAGAAAAAAAAAGGGGGGGGGGGGTTTGTATAGAAGAAAGGGGTGGTGGGGGGGAGGGGAGAGGATTCCCACAATGATTTTCATCGGAACTTTTTTACTTTAGGATACAAAATAGAATTCACAATAATCAATAATTGTCTTGTTAGCGTATTTATACTTAATGCAGTCTCTGGTTAAATTATTACTTAGGTCGGTTCTGTAAGCGGGTGAGCACTCCCTGACAGGGTCAATGGGGAAAAATTGTATCTCCAATATTTAGGTGGAATCTCGATCCATCGCCCCTCCAGAGGACCAGTACTGCTCCCGTCCCATTCTATCACACCGTAATCGGAAGGGGCAGGGAGGTTCCGAGTCCCTCCGTTAGTGCTTGGGTCCAAATAAATATGTGAGGGTAGTGTCAGGGGTCAGTTGATAGAATACAGTTTTTAAGCACAGCATAAACGTTTTTTGGGGGGTACGCTTACTGGATCAAATACATTACAGGTAAAGTTTGAAAATACAAATCATATCGATATCAGTACAGTATTACATTTGTAGGAGGAAAAACCCCCTTGGCAAGGAATCGACTTTCTATTTACAGAGATATCATCCTATGTGTTTGGTAAGTGAGTGTCGGGAGTGGGTTCCTCTTCCAATAATAAGTGCCAACTGTAAAATAGGTATGCATCTTCTCTGAGACTTAACTGTGCTGGGATAAATATTGTGCCTACTCTTCGTTCCCTGTTTATCCCATTAAGGTGTGCTGTCTAGGGTCTACTGTGTGTAAGATTCAGATGTGAATTCCATCCAATGAAACCATGTGTGGTGATACCGTTCCTTCTGTTTCGTTGTTACAGTGGACATTTCTTCCCAAGACCTTAATTCTTCCACTTTTAGCTGCCATTCCCTGCAACTTGGGGGGACTGATGATTTCCACCTAGAGGGGATCATTAGTTTCGCTGCATTCAATAAATGCTTGGTCAGGGATTTTTTGTAATGTGCTATTGATTGGTTTGTGTGGTGAAGTAAGAAAGTTGCTGGGGTGAATGGTATCTGTGTATCGGTCAATTTCACAATTATGTCTCGGACTCCCTCCCAGAAAATTTTGAGAGATGGGCAATACCACCAGATGTGTAGCATGTTTCCCCCTTCCATCCCACATCTCCAGCAAATATCTGGTATGTCTGGGTTTATTCTATGTAATATGCTCGGGGTTTTATACCACATAGTGAGTATCTTATAGGCATTTTCTTGGATGATCGTGAATTTGGAGCATTGTTTGGTGAGAATAAAGATCTTATCCCATTGCTTGGGGGTAATGGGTATTTGTAACGCCTCTTCCCATTTGGTTGTGAAAGTTGGATATGGGTCGTCAGGTGGTGGTTGTAGCTCTCTGTACAGTTGGGATATACCGTTCGCGGGTAGATCCTCTCTGGTGCAGAGGTGTTCCATATAGGTCAGTTCCCTGGTCAGGTTATGTTGTTGTCTGAGTGTTTGTATGAAATGTGTGAGCTGTCTGTAGCGTAGGGTTATAAGAAATGAGTGAGCCACGTTTGGTAAAATAGATGTTAGGGGTATGATGCCATCAGCATTCATCACCTCTCGTATGTGTCCGATAGGGGTCAAGTGAAATATCCTTCCGAAAGTGCCGTCCTCTCCTGGGGGGAAAACTTTGTTGTGTAATATTGGTGTAAGCGGTGAGGGGAACGTGGTTAGTCGGTTTTTCTTGGCCAATGTGTGCCAGACTGTCAGTGTGGCTTTGATGAGAGGGTGTTGACTAGCTACAGGTTTGCTTATTTCTGGGGGTAGCCATGGAAAATTTCGCAATGGGATTTGAAGTACGGCTCCCTCTAAATCTATCCATGGTTTATCTGTCGGAGATATTGTCCACTCCACCACCCGCCTCAGATGTGCCGCATTGTAATAATTCTGCATGTCTGGGAGTGCCAGGCCCCCTCTAGAATGTGGTAAGGTTAGGTATGTGTGTCGAAGTCTGGGATGTTTATCGCGCCACACAAATTTAGTAATGGCTCGCCGCAAAGTGTTGAAAAATTCTCCAGGTAGTCTTATTGGTAAGCACTGGAACAGATATAATAGTCGGGGTAATATGTTCATCTTTATTGTGTTGATTCTGCCCTGCCAAGATAGGAATGTGGATCCCCATTTCAGAAGGTCAGAGTACACGGTTAGAACTAGTGGTAGGAAATTTTCCTTATACAAATGGTCTAGATTCGTTGTGAGCCATATTCCCAGATATTTAAGTTTTTGCTCTTGCCATTTGTAGGGGAAAATTTCTTTAAGAGCCTCAAATTGTGTAGGTGTAATGGATACTGGCAATATCTCGGATTTTAATGTGTTAATTTTAAGGTTTGATATGTGTTCAAAGAGATCTAATTCTCGCTTCAATTGGGGTAAGGTCGTTTCTGGAGATGTGATGAAAAACAGCATATCATCCGCATAAGCTGCGACCTTATGTTGTGTTCCCTCCGAGTCTATGCCCTGTATGTTGATGTTATTCCTAATTGTTTCTAAAAATGTCTCTAATGAGAGAGCAAACAATATGGGGGAGAGCGGGCAGCCCTGTCTGGTACCGTTATGTATGTGTATGTGTTTTGACATAGTTCCGTTAACTCGTACCCTTGCTGTGGGTGTATGATAAAGGGCCTGTATCCATTTTAGCATATTTTGTCCTATTCCCATGTGTGAGATGGTATTCCACAAAAAAGGCCACGCCACTCTATCAAAAGCCTTCTCGGCATCTGTTGATAGGAGTAGGAGGCGCTGGTCCACTGTGTTCTCTTTGGCCTCTCTTCCCGGTACAAATCCCACCTGGTCTGGGTGAATCAGTAAAGGGATGGCTGGTTGTAATCTTAGTGCCAATGTCTTTGCCAGTATTTTAACATCAGTATTTAATAGAGAGATCGGCCTATAATTCTGGGGGTTCGTAGGATCCTTCTCCTCTTTTGGTATAACTGTAATGGTGGCCGCCATTGTGTGTGGATCTAGGTTTGTGTTTAGAAGTAGTGAGTTAAACATGTTTGTCATATGTGGGGTTAGTGTCTTCTGGAACTTCTTATAATATACTAGGGGGTAGCCATCTGGGCCTGGACACTTTCCTGCAGCAGAGCTTTTTATCGCAGAGGTGAGTTCCTCAGCTGTGATCGGTCCCTCTAATGATTCAGACTGTTCTTTCGTGAGTTTTCTTTTAATTGCTTTTTCTAAGTACGAGTTTATGTCTTGGGTTACTCCATTTCTCTGACCTGTTTTATTCTCAGCTGGGGAGATGTTATATAGCTCTGAATAATAATTGTGGAATATGCTCGCTATCTTTTCTGGTAAATAGTGCAGGTGTCCTTTCCTGTCATGTAGTTTATGTATGTGTGCTCTTTGTTTCCTTTTCCTGATAGTTCTTGCGAGCAGTCTACCACATTTGCTGACTTTTTCTTGGAAAAGGTGTTTTGTCGTTATCATCGCTCTGTGTATGTTGGCCGTCAGGTGTCGTGCTAGTTCTCGTCTTGCTATGGTTAATTCTGATAAGGTCTGTGGGGCCATTGAGCTTTTGTGTAATTGTTCTAGTGTTGCCACTTTGTGTGCTAGTGTCTTAATGGCCTGTGTGTTCTCTCTTTTCTGTCTGGATGCAATCTCTAACAGGATGCCGCGTATAGTGCATTTGTGAGCCTCCCAACTCATTGGTAGAGAAACATCTCCCGTCAGATTCTCTAGAAAATAGGTTTCTAGGTGCTTAGTGAGTGTGTCACAGGTGTTTTTATCTGTCAGTAATGATTCATTTAATCTCCAGGTGCGTTCTGTGTTGGCTTGTATGTGGGACTCTAAGGTCATGAGTAGGGGAGCGTGGTCGCTCCAAGTTATTTGACCATATTTGATTTCCCTGATCCGTCTCAATTGGCCATATGTAAGGAAAAAATAATCCAGTCTTGAGTACATGTTGTGTACATGGGAGTAAAATGAATAGTCTCGTCCTTCAGGGAGCATTGCTCTCCAAGCGTCAGAGAGTAGCATGTTAGACAATTGTTTATGTATTGTTTGTAGATGTCTGTTGGGGGTGCGGCTTTTGCCTGTTGAGGTATCATTTTTGGGGTGTATGGCAATATTGAAGTCCCCACCTAAAATCAGGACTCCCTCCCTACTTTGTTCTATTTGTTTTTGAATGTTTGCAAGGCTTTTGTGTTGTTTTGTATTGGGGAGATATATGTTGACCAGTGTATATGGAACATTAGCTATGTCTCCTTTCAGGAGAAGGTATCTACCTTCCTCGTCCATTTTTTGCTCTCTGCAGTGGAATGGGATACGTTTAGATATCAGTATGCCCACTCCTCTAGATTTAGAGTCAGGCGAGTGGTTAAAGAACACTTGTGTGTATGTCCCGTCAGAAAATTTAGGTGGGTTCCTTCTCCCGAAATGTGTTTCTTGTATGTATATTATATCTGCTTTGTGGGATTTGAATTCTCTCATGGCTCTAGCCCTCTTGTTAGGAGAGTTGAGTCCCTTCGCATTAATTGACATGAACCTTATGTCTTCCATGTTGTTTGTCTGTGGTCTGTCTACAGAGGTTCTATTGGAAGGGAAAACTAGGGGAGGGGGGGTATGGGTAGTGAAAAAGGGGGGACAATGTGTTGATTTATACAAAAAATTGAAAAACCAAAAACAAGGAAATGTAATATTTACAAAGACACTGGTGTGTCAGTTATTGGGTAACTGTGCCAGTTGCCGTTCCCACTACCGAAATAGACGATATCTGGGTCCTGCAAGATTTATAGGCACTTCGTCCCTGGTGGGGTACGGGTCTAGTCTTGACCGCGAGTCAGCACAGCCTATGGGCTAATTGTCTGTACTCAAAGATTGTCTGGATCGGGTCAAGATTCCGCCCTACACCCGCCGTATTTAAGTATACATTTTTGAAAAGACTCTATAAACAACATATTACGATCTACAACATCATATAACACTTCATGAACTTCTATAACCAAGCCCGTGAGCTGTAGCGGTATAATTAGGGTATCGTGAGAGGTATTCTTGGGGCCTAGGGTGTTTCCAACCCCCATCTGCTGGTTCATTGCTACCTCTGGGTTTTGTATTCCGTTTTGGGGATCTGGGGAGTATTGTGTGATTGTTTACCTGTACTCTTTCCCCCCCCCCCCCTTGTACGGTTTCCCCTATATAACATCGTCGGAGATAATTAGGGTATCCCTACTCTCTCTCGTACTTGGGCTCTGTTGGTTTATTGCCTAGAGTTTAATAATACTCCCCTCTTAAATGTGAGTGGGGTAGGTCTATCGTTCCCCTCCAGCCCTCAGGTGTGTTACATGGGCCCTTGTGTATGTACCCGTTAATCTCGGGTTGTAATCTGTCCTGAGGCCTTAGGTTGTTATTATCCCCCCTCATATTCACAGGGCGTCATGTTATATACATTACTATTGTAGAGTGTGAAGCGTGGAAGATGACTGTCCTCTTTTCTTGGCATGTCGCTCCATGTGTTAATATCCTTCCTGAGAGTCACTTTATGTTGCTGGAGTTGTATATCCCTGGTCCATGTTTGCTTCAGGGAAAGAGTCAAGGTCCACGCTTGCTTGGGAAAGTGGCGGTGGTTATAAATGAGTTAAATGCGTCCGGGGCTCCTGGTTCTTAATTTGTCGGGGCTACATTCATTCTTCATTGGCCAAAGGTGGGCTGGTGCCTCGTTGGTGGGGCCTTGTCTCCGTACACCCGTTGGTCGTTGTCCCCGTTGAGGCCTGGTTCGCGGTGTAGGTCGAGTCGACAGGAGCCAGTTCGGGACTTCTATCGCTTCAAGATCTAAGTCCGCGAGGAACTGTGGCACATCTTCTGGGTATCTAATCGTGTATGCGTCCGTTCCTACTCTGGCCGACAGATTAAACGGATGGCCCCATCTGTATGTTATATTGTGATCTCGTAGTTGGGCAGTAACAGGTGCAAGGGCTTTGCGTCCCTGTAATGTAAGCCAGGATAGATCTTGGTATAATTCTACCTGTTGCCCCTCATGTAGCCACTGTCTTGAATGTCTCGCCGCCAGCATAATATTTTCTTTGGTGGTATAGTTGTGTATTCGGCATATGACATCCCTGGGTGGACCGGTATCTGGTCCCCTTGCTCTCAGGGCCCGGTGAGCACGATCAATCTCTATTGAGGAGTCTTCAGGTAAGTTCAGTATTTCGTTGAACAGTTTCTTCAGTATATTCTTTAGATCCCCTGGATTTTCTCCTTCCCTGAGGCCTCTGATCCGAATGTTCTGCCGGCGGCCTCTGTTATCTAGGTCTTCTAGTAAGGACCTCATTTCTCTCAGTGCGCTTGAGTGGGATGCGATTTGCCCTTTGCCTGTAGAGAAGCTTCATGGTTTTGCTTCAAAACTGTCTGCACTTGCGGGATGACCGTTTCCATCGCTTCTACCCTCTGCGTTAGCGCTTCCACCGCTTCTCTGGTTTGTGAGAGTTCATCTTTAATCGTGCGTTTCACGTCTGCGATGAAATCGCTGAAATCTGCCTTTGAGGGTAGAGACTGAAACAGGTTCCTCAGATCGTCCCCTGATACAACGAGGTTTGTCTGGGAGTTTGAGGGTCCCGGTTCTTCTGGGCCTTTACTCATAGTTGAGTCTCTGGAGTCAGTGTCGCAGGCTTCATCGGGCTGCGTGGTCAGCAAGGCCGGAGTGGTGAAGTACTCACGGAACGTCGGTGTAGGGGTCTTAGCTTTGGGTCCAGGGGTGTCCCTATCATCCAGTCCTCGTCTGGATCTCCCCATTATCCGTTATTAGTCTTTTGCTTCAGTGTTAAGTGCTTTTACGGCGGGCGGATGGCGGGAGCTCTCAATCTATGCTGCCATTCTCGATCAAGGTCAGGCCACGCCCCCGCCAGTATTCTCTTTAACGTCAGTGTCATGACAGATTTCTGCCTCCATGACGTCAGCCTTCGAGTCCTCATATGTTGTGGGCAGGAAGGAATCTAGCAATGGCCGCGATGAACTAGGATTTCCCTCCTTTGGCAGAGTGCCCTCAACAAAAACGTGCTCTATGTTAGAGCCTACCTTGCCTACAGGCAGCTCCGTTATGGGCAACTAAACCACCAGTGAAAAGAGTGGGGCCCATGAAATGTGTGGTGGGATCTTACACCAGTCTTCAAGCTCTCTGAGGGACGAAGGATATGGAAATCTACTTCACATCTGTGCTCATGAACATCTCATAATGGTTCAATAATGTTTAGAGCTGGTGACTGGGAAGGCCGTGAAATATATCTGACTATATCCTGGTATTGATGAAACCACTCTTGAATTTGTATAACAGTGTGCATGTGGGTATTATCATCCCTGAATGAGGGAACATCTTAATGGTAGAGTGTTTGCACCATAAGGTGCACCAGGTCCTATACATATAAATATATATATAGACATCAGCCTCTGGCGCCAGATTAGCACTACTTATTATACATCTCTAGTTCCAGAGATTTTCATAGTTTCTTGGCTCCAGGCCTCAGCAAATCCCTGAAGCCTAGTCATTTCTTAAATACTGCTGCCGGTACCAAACCTTTACTGGAATTTTAGATTGCTCTTTAGAAAAGTGTCATTTCCAGTCTCTTAAAATGTTCTATCCTAAAATAGGTTCTGAAATTTCCTAGCCGGCTCCTAAAATATTTTCCTAAATTACACATCATTTTGTCCAGCTCTGCGAGTACTCGTTGAGTTACTGCCTACATTTAAACAGACAATAGCACAACACAAACTCAACAAATACGGCAAGTTAGGAGAATATTATTCATGTGAGAAAATATTTTAGAAAGGAGTAGTAAATAAGGGAATATCATCCCAGTGATAAAGGGTAAAGCTTAAAGGATTTCTGGGATATTTGTGATGTGTATAAGTCTATCAGAAATTCAATACATGCAGTCTAAATGGGTCAGCCAATTTTATGAGGCCCATTCTAGACTATGATATGGGGCATGATAGAGGTAGTTCCATTAATGTCCTTTTGCATGGGTAGGTAATCTTTGGCACTCCAAATGTTGTGGACTACATTTCCATTGATGCTTTGCCAGCATTGCGACTGTAAGAGCATTATGGGAGATGTAGTTCACAACGTCTGGCGTGACCAAGGTTGCCTACATCTGTGCTATTGTGCTGCATGCAGAGGTCTTAAATTGGTTGCTGGGAGAAACCACTCAAAAGATAGAAACATAGATACATAGAATGTGTCGGCAGATAAGAACCACTCGATCCATCTAATCTGCCCAATTTTCTAAATACTTTTATTAGCCTTCCCCCGAAGGCTATTCCATGCATCTACTACCTTGCCAGTAAAGTAATACTACCTGATGTTAATTTTAAATCTTTGCCCCGCTAATTTAAGACTATGTCCTCTAGTTGTGGTAGTTTTTCTTCTTTTAAATATACTCTCTTCCTTTACTGTGTTGAATCACTTTATGTATTTAAATGTTTCTATCATATCCCCCCTGTTACGTCTTTCCTCCAAGCTATACATGGCTTGTGTTTTAAAGGTAAAGACTTAAAGAAACGGAAAAAAAATTAACTTCATAGTACTGTGCCTGTTTGTCTTTTAAAATGCTTTAATATGCACATAATTCTTAATTTTTTTTTAAATCAACATTTTACTTGCTGGAAATCATGACTGCCCCTGATTACTGCACTATAGACAAATCAGAAGTTATGTACTAGCCGATATTAGAAAATCCCTGGCATCGAACAGCTGCAATAACTGGCTTACTCGCAGTCAGTCATGCCATTTTACAACCGTGGTTTCGGTTTTATTGTGCTGACTGAAGTTTACCTTGTTTGGAGGATGGAAGGTGGCAAATTATAGGTGGCAATTTCCCAGCTGGAATCCACAACTAGTTAATAATACCACTGTTCCTGCCAGCGTGCCATTTGAACAGAACAGCTGGCAAAGCAGCACTTACTTTCCAATGCGAAATGAGGTGCGTGAGCTCTGTCACAGGATATGTATTTTTAAGCAGGTATCAGAGGTTTTCATTTAGAAAACTGACGTGAGCAATAACATGCCTGAGGTGCATTCGGGGAGATGGGCACAGGTCTACTAAGCTGCAAACCTGCATAATGATCTTCAATGGCTAACCTTTTTTATGCATAGTTAAGGCTAAAAGCAATCACTGCTGTAGCATTTCAGGCAAGGACGCGCCATTTAGTGGTGGTTTGGATTCCAAACAAGACCTCTCAAGCTCCGAAATCATAAAAAAAAAGTGTTTTACACTATTACAAATAAAACAACAAGAAGGGTTTGTTACAAATAAAATAAGAAAAACAAACACATCTATAGGTTAAAAGGATAATAACCCTTTTTATTTGCCCCCCTGGGCAAGCAGGGTTGCTAGTTTCTCCAATTTATTTTTCTAGAACACAGGTTCGGGCAAGTACATCCTTCCAAATGCTATTGGATCATGGTCAGTGGCGTAACTATACTCCACCGGGCCCTGCTGCAAAAAATTGTCTCCCCCAACCTCGCCCCCTCAGCCAGAAACACACAGGGAGTTTAGAACCTCTTTCTCGGCTACATCGCTGGTGGTGGATATGAGAATGACTACATATCAGGCGACTAAACGTCAACAAGGAAGGGAAAAAACATTGTCAAGTCAATCTCTGGCTTTAGTGGGGGCAGACAAGTGGTGGCAGGGGTTGCCCAGGACCTAAAGAGGGGCAGGAACAGTTGCAACTGTGACCCCTACAGTAACGCCACTGACTAGTGTTTTATGTGCTGCTGGGTGATGGGAGTTAAAATATGGCTATGGTTATAAGGATACAATTGCCCAAACCCTAGCCTATTCAGTGAACCTAGCTTGTGCCTTTCATACACACAGCTATTATGATCTTCAACAGTGTTATTACATGCTGTGTGGTTGTAGTAAAGTGAAAGCACTCAACATTTCAACACCAGCTGTGATATAATAGGCATTTGTTTGAGTTGATTACTTGGATGAGCAAGCAGTTTGAACATTTATACTATAAATATAGACTGAGTTGTTTTGTGTCATATTAAATACATAGTCTAAGCTTGTGAAAGTTATGACTTGCTATGTATAATTCAGATGGCAGCTCCACTATTCTTATTAATCTATAATTCATTAAAATGAATCAGGATGACTTAGTGGCAGATTGGTGAGCTGTGGTCACTGTGTCCTTGGCAGCAGCCGCTAATATATCTCTGGATCTGGATGTTCTATACATCTGTCTTGTTATGATTGTGAGTCTTCTCGTGTGATGATCTGTTAGATTCTACTGACTGATGCAGTTTTGTTTTGGTGATTACATGCAATAGGCAATAGGGATCCTGACCTGGTACCCTGGTGAGAGATGAATGGATGGGCCAGGAGCATGACGTCTGGCATCAGGTAAATTTAAAGGAAATAATTTCTGACTCTGCTTTGCAGGATCCATCTGATGACTCCTGAATCAAGATACAAAACAAATCATGGCATCAATAGCTTAAAGAGAAGAAAACTCAAGTATTACAAAAAAAGGCAGTTTTCATCATAGATAGTATAACTAGTTATGTACTGTACTGGTTGCTTCATTTAATCTGTACTTTTCTTCTTGTGAAAAATCATCTTTTGCAAATCATTACATACCATTATGTAATTGTTAATTTACCACCAACAGTACTGCTTTTATTTATTAATGTATTTAGAAAGTATTTTACCAGGAAGAATACATTGAGATTTCTCTCGTTTTCAAGTATGTCCTGGGGACCCAGTCCAGAATGGAGTTACACATTTAAGAGTAGATTAAAAAAAAAGAATACATACATACATATATTTATACAAGTTGGAAAGAGAACATACAGGGTAAAGCTTGGTTTCCAAGGGAATGTTTTATTGTAAGTAAAATGGGATAGTGTCTTTGTACATTTGCCAAGCTTAGGTCCGGCATTTGAGAAGTGCGACCTATGCGACAGCACAGGGTGCAACATCCAGAGGGCGACAGAGGTGATAGCGGGGGAGATCAAATGGTTTCCCCTCATCAGCCCTCTCTTTGCGGGCGGACAGGCAGCTCACCGTCTGTGTGCTGCTCAGGGGAGCAAACAGACATCCAGCTGTCCACCACAAGTCCAGAACATGGTAAGTCCGGTGTATGGAATCTGAGTACTGGGGCAAGTTCTGTTGGTGCAATTTGGGCGCTGCGGCACATCTTAGTTGTGCAATCTGGGTGCTGGGCAAGTCCTGTGGGTGCAATCTAGGCGCTCTAGCAAGTCCTGTGGGTGTAATCAAGGTGCTCTAGTAAGACCAGTGGGTGCAAACTGGATGCTCTGGCAAGACCTGTGAGTGGCAAGCTGGATGCTCTGGCAAGTCCTTTGTGTGTGATCTTAGTGCTTGGCAAGACCTGTGGGTGCAAGCTGGGTGCTATAACTGTAACTATACCTTACCATGCCTGTAACTGACAGAGAGGATGTGTAAGATTTATCATGTAAATCCGGTCAAGATACAGTGTCTAAATAGTTAGGGGTTCAGGAAGGTGAGAGATACGCCTTAAACTCTCTCGGCATAAAGAGTTCAGTTGAACATTTCGAATTAGTAAATATTATGAAAAGCTTTCAAGTTAACTTGTCAAATTGTACTGAACTGAAAACCATAGTTTGCTCTTAGAAATGTATAGTAAAATATCATACACTACAGGTGTTAAAAAAGAGATCTCCCCCCCCCCCCCCCCCCCCCCATGTTAATGGCTAAATGCTATTATTCTTTAGCAAGTCCCATACTGAATATAATACTATAATGTATACAATAAGTTGAGTACTTTCTTAATTATTTAGGGGACCATCACACACCATTTTGTTACTTGTGGGACTTACTTGTCCTTACTGCCATCATGCAGAAGTGTCATTGGATTGCAGCTAATGTGATTCAGGTAGTTCTCCGTATGTCTCTGCCAAACAAAGAGATAAGCATAGAAATAAAACCCTCTACTAACTGCTGCTATGACAGTGTGGTGCTTTACATAAATTAAACTTAGAAAGTTAGCCCTCCCTCTGCCACGAACCCTTTTTTCAGATATTGTCAGCGAGTTACCTACAGCTAGCCAGCCGCAGCTGTCAATGCAAGAGCGACAGCTACTACAGTGTGGCATCCTTGATTGTCCATCAGATGATTAGACACAACAGTGAGTGATCGTTTGTGACCGGTTACAGGGAGACTGGCATACAAGCGATAAAGTCTATTTCCTTTTACTACCGTATTAGTCTGTTTATGAAAATAATAGATTGTATTTAATGACCGGGGTTATCATTTCTAGGGATACTGACAGACTCAAACATTATTTTTAAAGATTAGTGCCATGCTATTTTTTCCATTGATGCCTTAAAAGGAAATAAAGATTCAATTTACTGAAATAAAACATCAACCTGCAGTTTAATCCCGGTTTTGTAGAAACTTATCACTAATTATACAGGGAAGAAACTAAGCACTAGGAGAATAGCTTCTCATAATGTTTAGAAGCAGGTGTGGCTTAGTGATAAGACAGACTGGGAGTGAGTGTTTGGTAATTCTCCCACTGGTCTGTCAAACTATCTATTTAAAGTAAGATAGCAACTGGACAGACCATGCCCAGAAGCAGACAATGGAGAAAGTAAGTGATCTAGTACTTGTCTGCTCCTCTACTATGATTTTTTTTTTAAATTTAATTGGCAAGTCTGTAAAGTTTTATCTCAGAAGCCTTGGTGGCCTCACCTTAAGTCCAAGCTCTGTCCTGTGAATAGCTGTCTCCAGGTCCTGGATATCAACCGTCTCACCATTCTCCTGCCGGCTGGTGTGCGTCAATCTTTGTTTCAAGTGTTCCAAATCATTCTGTACCTGCAAATTCCCAAAGACACAATAGATGAGACCTGGATGTCTCATTCTGATTTTCTGATTTCATTTCATCATAACAGAAAAGGCTATGGTAATTAAAATGTGAATTGCATATACTTATTTGTATGAAACAATTGGTATTTTCTGTGCCACTCAAGTATCCAGATCCCCACTCCAAGTGTTAAGAGAAGCAGTTTAAACCATGATAACTGTATTCGAACAAGGCGGGATAGTTTGGAGAGGAAAAATGATAAAACACTACAGATCATTTTAGATATCTAGATTTACTTTCCAGATGGAACGGTAAAATGTTAGAAATGTAAAACAGGGTTTTCCAACCATTTGAGCTAATGCCTCCTTCTAATTCTCATCACAATTTCACACCCCATCCTGGTAGTTCAAGCCCTATTATATATGGGTCTAGGACACTTGTTCACCGCATCTTCATCGCTGACAGTTCAGCGCGGCAGTTAGAACGCTGAACTGTCAGCAATGAAGTATAACGCGGCCGTTTCACCGCGGCTGCAGCTATGTAAGAGCTGACAGTTCAGCGCTGAACTGTCAGCTCTTACAAATCTAAAAGTAAAACGAAAATACCCCCCCTAATAAATGATTCCCAAACCCCAATAGTAACACTAAACACTAAACCCCAATACTAACACTTAAATTAACCCCAATACTAAAATTAACCCCCTAAACCCTAAAACTAACCCCCGACCCCTAATACTAAAATTAACCCCCTAAACCCTAATACTAACCCTAATATTTAACCCCCGACCCCAAATACTAAAATTAACCCCCTAAACCCTAATACTAACCCCCGACCCCTAATACTAAAATCAACCCCCTAAACCCTAATACTAACCCTAATACTAACCCCGACCCCTAATACTAAAATTAACCCCTAACACTAAACACTAACCCTAATACTAACCCCCGACCCCTAATACTAAAATTAACTCCTAACACTAAACACTAACACTAAACACTGAACCCCAATACTAAAACTAAAATTAACCCCAATACTAAAATTAACCCCCTAAACCCTAATTCTAACCCCCTAAACCCTAATTCTAACCAAAGTAAAATCGGTAAAATACTTGCCTATAGTGATGAAATGTCCCGCGATGAAATCTCCAGCGACGATCTGTCTTGTGCTGCAGAGTCGGCGGTGAAGCGGCTGCGCGGAAGCAGCCGCGATGAAGAGTCCCATCCCCATTATAGATACCCTCTATCAACAGCATGAAAGGGACTGTATCACCTGAACATTGTTTTTATTGTGAATGTAGAGCTTAACAAATGGTTGAAAATGATCTATACATTGTATTGGCAAAATTGCAAGCAAATGCCTAAATTAGGAGAAAAATGTGTTTTAAATGTGTCTGTGGAGTCTCCTTCTCATCACATCACCTGTGGCACGGTATGCACATTTTCAATATTTTTGTTTATGCTCTACATGCACAGTAAAAACAATATTCACGTCATAAAGTCCCCTTAAGCTTTAATGTTTTTGTTTTCCCTTCCCCTTAGACTAGATTTTGGTTTCTGAGCCTGTCATTCCAACAATAAAAAAAAAATCCCTACACTGCCTGGAGTACTCACTTCTCCCAGGGTGGGAAGCACTGATGTAAAATAGCAAAAGAGTTCTTGGGATGTGCAAAATTGATCTGGAATTACTAAACATAATACATATTGTAAATGCAGAGAATTAAAAAATTGCAAGGAAATAACTAAACTAAGAGGAAACCACAATTTAAAAGTATTGGTGGAGTCTCCTGTTTATGACATCAACTGGTGGCTTGATATGTATATTACATTAACCATTGAAACGAATTTAAAAGGAGACAAGACAGACCTATTCAAAACACATTGTTCTCTTACTTTATGCATTTACTTGCAATTCTTCTAAAACAAAGTATAACCCATTTGGTATGGTCTGTAATCACAGTATAAATAATGTTCAGGTGACAGAGTCTCATAAATATGATTCCTTGTTAGAGGATGATTTAGTGGTGCAGAAAAAGTATTTTAAAACAAAGCAACTTTCTACACAGAAACATTAGAATTGGGCCCATCTAGCCTGCCCATTGCAATAATTACATGCCAAGTAATAACATATTCAGAACAAAATACGTATATTTAAAATATCAAAATGAACAATGTATATTTTGATATTGCAATCAATGCATAATATGCATTAATGAGTAATATCATAACTCTATCTGTCTATCGCCTGATGTACAATGTATCAGGAGTACAGTCGAGCCCAGCGGAGTACCTGCACCAGGAGGCGGCCCACGGGGTCACTGCCTTGAGAAAGCCGGGCCATGTCGCGGGTCGTGTGTGAGCAGGACCAGGATCGGCTGCCATGGTAACTGGACGCACTGAGGACTGTACCACTGCCAAAGGAGGAGAGCAGGAGAGCTTACCAGGAGGGGGAAACGGAAATAGAGCAGTTACCATGCGGAAGTTGGGTGGTTGCCATGCGGAAGTGGATCAGGTTGATTTACGGAAGAGTCAGCGGGACTCACCATGGCCTCTATCCCCTGTGTGCTGCTTACTAGCTGCGCTCCCGGATTCAGCGAGGAACCGTTAGTTACACGTAAGGCCTGATTATGTATCTTATGCGACACCCATGTTTAATGCTGTATGTGGATATTAGAAGGATTCCCGGATGTAAGCTCCTGTTTTTTATGTCACGGGCGTGACATCCCAATAATAGCTAACCAAGCACTGGCCATTGAATTCCTGTCCCCTGATCTTGAATATCCACATTATCTAGGATGATGTTATATGTCCGCACCTTAAATAATGGAAATTGTAGTTCACAATGGCTGAAGTTGGAAGGGTTAGTCATCACTGATATAAAGTGATAGTAGTGATTTTCTAGGTGGTAAACTCGCAATGTGGGTATATATAAAGGGGCTTAGAAAAGTGCTGGGAAATGCTCCTAAAAATTACACACGGGTCCGGGAAGGCATGTATAAAAACATAACCTCCCTTATCTAATGTATCCATTAGATAAGGGATGTTGTGTTTTTATACATGCCTTTCCCGTACCCGTCTGTAATTTTTAGGAGCATTTCTGTAACCGTTTTTTGCAGATATGGTCTATGCTGTATTACATTTGTGCATACTACTTGGTGTTATTTGTGCAAGAACCTACTTATACATGTCCCCAATATATGTATTTCAGTTGTAATCAATATTGAAAAACACTATTTTACACCACCTGTAAATGGAGATGTTGGATGTAAGGGACTGTTTTGCATCATTCGACTGGACTCCCTTCTGTTCTCTCCTGCTACTCATACATCTTCTTCCATTAAAAGGGAGGCATTAACTAATAGAGAAACAGTTATTTGCAGTTCTGACATTTAAAGCAGTTCATAGGAAACATACTTTTAATATTGCAATAAACTACCAGTGTAATTTTCAAGTATATATGCAGGATATATGGTTATATATATGATGTTGGTTATATATATTATATATATATGACACAGATCTCTATTATCAGTGCTGGTCATCATGTGACCGAGAAGACTTCAAGGTTGCTTGTTAAAGGGCGTGACAAATCCCAAATCCAGAGAGACATGATATCTAAAAAAATTTTGATTGCCTTATGTTGACCTCCTAAAAATAATTAGGATGTCTCCTTAAGTGTTCAGCTTGACTTAAAGCCTACAAATATTTGGGAAACCCTGTCTTATTAGATCGGTTGCTTGACATCATGTGCTGATCTTAACCTGTTTTTTTTTTTTTTTTTTTTTTAGGGACACATTGTTTTAAAGCTTGTGCTTCTAATACAGAAATAGAAGTGATATTTTTACTCTCCTGACTATGAGGATAAAATGGCATGTACTTTTTAAGATTTTATCCTGACCATTAGCCGCATACTTCCCTGAGTGGCAGGCAGGCTAATCCAGTCGTTACTCTCTGTCTACTAGCGCAGTGAATGAGAGACGCACAATTTTACATATAATCAGTAGCATCATTAACTAAGTTCCTTCTGCTGATTATTTCTAAAATGATTTTGTCTCTGCACTGTCAGCTGATGTGATGAGCTTAAAGAGCTAGCTTCCAGTTTTTTAAAATGTAAAACAAAACAAAAAAATTACCTGAATACTTAAAATAACCATTACAGCTATAGTTCACACTATTGATCAGCTTGTTTGGTTTTTACTTCATAGATCGGTGAAGTGGCATGTATCTCAAAGTACATGCTATTTCCTTCTCGGAGAGGAGTTTATTGAAAAAACAACTAGAAGTTCTACTAGTGATTAAAACATTATTACTAAGGTTTACTTCCTTTTAAGTCTTCTGAACCAATCTAGATTTTTTTTTTTCTGGTTGTAAGTTTATTCCACCAGGTGGCTGTCGAGGCATGCTTTATTAGGCATGTAGTAGGATTAGTGACAGCTTGTCATGAAAATGTTTTTGAAGCAATGTAGAATTCTAGTAGCAAGATTGTGACCCTTTGTATTTGTTTTGCAAGAAAGAGAATAAACCATTAACACATTTCTACCTGAAAAGCCAGCTTTCGAGGGGCACCGTCAACCTAAACATTGCATATACTGTGCTAGTAAAGAGTTAAAAAAAATGTAAATATTTATACATTATGTTATGAAAATTACTTTTAAATGCATAGAATAAGAAAAATATGGGAAGGTGCTTGGGGGCAAGGAGCGCCCTGGGAATCCGCTTTGGGCCAAGGAGGGACTTGAGGAGCTGTTTAGGGACAATAATAGCACAAAACCTAAATACACCACTGAATAAAGGGTCACATTAAGATAAATAAAATGTTTCCCCCACTATTAACCCTTCACTAGATATTGGCTTTTCATTTAAGCATTTGTATCTATCCACCCGCACTTTAAACATTATTGGTTTGCTTCAACTAATTTCTAACCCCCTAGTGAACTTCTACAATATTGCAATATTTGCAACTTCAACTATTCAGTGTATCTTTTGGGGGGGGATGCAATCATCCTTAGAGAAGCTAATGTACAATCAGCCTAAGTTTTGAAATCTCATACATGTATTCAGAGTTCACTGAGAAAGTAACACAGTCCATGTCAGAATCTATCTATATCACTCAGCTGTTTGACTATAGAAAAAATTCTCCCGAAATGTAATTAAAGAAAAGAAAATTATAAGTTAAAAACATACATAAATATAAACAAACATAAAATATAAAAAATGAATTACAATTTAAATATACTATTGTAATATATATAGCACTAATATATTATAATTAAAAAATATATATGTGTTTACTTTAATTCTTCTACACTTTTCTATACAATTCTCCAGCTAAAATCTGGTGAATTAAAATGGGCAAATATTTTGTATGTATATTACCCAAATTTGGAGCGTTTTCAGGGGTGAATGGAGCATATTGTGTAGCCAAAATTGTCCTGATCTCAATGCCTCCGATCATTCGGTTTCTGAGCCGAAATGTGAACTTTTACTGGAAAATTCGGCTAAAGTGCCCAACCCGAATCCAATTTGGGACTAATCAGTGTATATTGGGTGGACCCGCTAGAATTTTTACATGTATAATTTGGTATCTGATTTTTCTGTCCTTTAATACTGACCTTTTAGAAGGAGGGAGCCAATTTATAGTTTAATGTACTATTGGTGATTAACGAGGAAAATAAATTCCCTGCCTAAATGAAAATATTTGAAGTGAAATAAACAGCATGTTCATATAATTAGATTTTCTGAATATTTGGAGGTAGGCATTATAAGCTACAGTTTTGGATTAGTGACTCTGATGCAAAGGAGCTGCAATAACAATTTTAATTAACTTTTTGGACTATAGATGGCTATTTATGAGTTTGGATGACTCATTTGGAACAAAGCATTTTATTTGCACTGATATTTAAACACATTTACTGGGAGGTTCCACTTATACACAGCAGTTATTCTAAGAGCATGGAAGACGGGCTGTGGACAATTTGGTTTCCAAAGAGAGACTGTTCCTCCAATATATGGACAATTGGAAGTACGGAAGACCTGAATCTGAATGGGTTGTAAGTGAGTGAAAAACAATAGAATTATTGGATACACTTTTTATTTATCTACTGAAACAGTAGAGTGTCAAATGACTTACTCTCCGGCAAATCTGAAGGCCACTTCTCAGTACTGATCTTCTTAGATCTCTCTGCTGCCTTTGACACTGTTGACCACTTTTTTTTTTAACAGACTAACCTCGATCGGCACAGGTGGTGTGGCGCTCTCTTGTATTGAGTCGTACCTATCTGAGCGCTCCTTCTCCGCGTCATTAACTGTTCCACTCTCTTTTGGTATTCAGCAAGGGTCAGTCTTTGGACCTCTGTTGTTTTTCCTGTACACCTCCTCTTTCGGAAAACTCACCAGCTCTTTTGGATTCAAATACCACATGTATGCAGCCAGATCTGCCTCTCCTCCCCTGACCTCACTCCCACTGTTGTGTCGTGGACTGTCTGTCAGCCATCTCCACCTAGATGTCTTATCGCTAACTGAAAATTGATCTTTCTAAAACGAAGCTGACCATCTTCCTTCCCTTGAGCTCCATCCCTGTACCTGACTTCGCCGTCACCATTGAAAATGTCACTATTGTACCCGCTGATAACGTCTGATATTTGACTTGGTGTATGCTAAATAACCTCTAACTAATCCCACCGAGCTCTCGCTGTTCTCACGGTTAGGAATAGGAAGCCTTCAACTCATCCAGCTAGAACACACATAACCAATCTCTGGCCAAACCTATCTCGCTACAACCATTTCTAATACTGTGCTACCACCACCTTCCTTCACTCCCTTATGTGTAGCATGCATCCCACCGCTTCTAGATTATAAGCTTGCGAGCAGGACTCTCTACCTCATGTATCACTCTGTTATTGTTCTTCTTACTTAGTATGTAGTCCCCGTCTATACATTGTACCTAGTGCTATATAAATACATGTTAATGTATAATGTAAATTGTGTGTCTGCAGAAACTGGACCTTTTTAGAGGCCTTAAGACTCCTTATTCCATAAACATTGGATCTTCCATAAATGAAAGTCTTGTATTGAATTCTCATCAGAGACTTCTGACAGGGCTCATTTTGTCTGTTGCTTGGTGCTTATTTATCACACTCCTTGGGTTCCTCTCACAAACCAGGCTCAGAAGGCAACTGTTCAAAGCACATTCTTGGGATAACATTTGTTTTGGAGGAGCAGCCTGTCTGAGACGGCAACTCTGTGTTTTATGACTGTCTGAGTGGAGTGCACAAGTTCTTTAGTTTGGATGCTCTACTAAAAGCTGTATACGTTAATCAGTGGTCTTCTGCATCTTGCCCTGCAGAGTATCTGTGTGCACACCTGCAGATGTGACCCTGCACAATCACACAGTGTGTAACTTTACAAGCACAACTCGCCTGGGCCCAGCCTTTGTGCTCGGATATTAATATTGATTGCTTTCATGCAGACGTACACTATATTGTCCAGACTGTTCCCTAAAGAGTTCAGTAATCTAATACTTGCTGGTTTTTTTGTACATCTTTGTATTTGACTCTCATCCCATAGATTTGTTCTAAGTTTTGTCCTCCAAAATACTTTGCCATTTTGTGTACAAATGTTTTGTCCAGGGCCAATCCTAGGGTAATGGGTGCCTGGGTGCAGGTTTTTTTTTTTGGCGCCCCCAAGTGGGTGTGGCTATTTTATGAACTCCTCCCCTTTAGACATTTCTGTTCCAGACATGCCCATTTCATTATTGTGGAGAGGGGGAGGGAGAGCACAAACTTTATTTTGCTGTAAAGGACCAACACAAACTTTTATTTGAAATAAGGATATATATTTTGCCATAATACTGTGTAGTGGTTTTATTTATTTCTATGCTGCTGAGCCAGCAACATGGAAGACATTTTGCTGGCTAGTTGAATGTGTTTTAACTACCATTCCCATGATGCCGAATCAGCCAAAGTCTCCCATTAGTCTGGCTGAGCATCACTGGAAAGTAAGTACACAATGAGCGATAAATAGTATTCCACCATGCTTACCATGTTAGTCACTCACGTGTCTCTCTCTCTCCCCATACCTTCATGTTACAAAAGAATTGTAAAATAAAGTAGATTCGGATCCGCACTCAGATTTTTGTGAGGTGCTGAGGTCCCGAGATGCTTCCCAAATCTCCAAACGTAGAAGACAAAAATTTGAAGGACCCAGCACTCAAAATGGTCTAGTGGAGATGTTTATTCAGCACACAGGCGACATTTCAACCCTCACAGGGTTTTTTTAAAATTGAAAAAAACTTGTGAGGGTTGAAACGGCACCTGCGTACCTTCATATTTTTGTCATCTCTCAGAAAGAGCTGACTGAGGTCTAAGGGGAAACAGGGCAATTGTCTGCATAGCTGGTTCTAAGGGGCAGCAATGCAGCACATGGGCAGCATGTTTGCAGAGGTGTACCTAGGGTCTCTAGCACATGCCACAGTTCATGTTATTTTGCCCCACAGAAGATCCCACAGCATCACTGTGACAATAAAAATGAGCCACAGTCCGGTACCAATTAACATGCCACAGTCAGATTGCCATTACCATATGCAACAGCCAGTTTGCCCATCAAAAATTCCACAGTTTGCCCACTAAAATGCCAGTTTGTCCATTAGAAATGTCAGTTTGCCCATTAAAATATACCACTGTTAGTTTTCCCATTAAAATATGCCACAGCCAGGTTGCCCATTAATATGCCACGGTTAGTTTACCCAATAAAATAATAATCTCCTCTCCCGCATTCCCAAGTACTCACCTTGCTGCTGCTCTGTTGCTGCTCACCTTGCTGCTGCTCATCCGCACAGTCTTCCCTCTAAGCACACTGAGTGCAGGCAGTGGGGAACTAGACTCCGGCTGGATGAAGACTTCTGCCCTCCATGTGACACAGTGGGACCATGTTGCAGCCGAGCGTGGGGCCGGGTAAACCAGTGGCCCTTGGCAAATGCACACTTACACATAAATACACACATTCACACTTACACACACACCCTTATACACATTGTCACGCACACAGTTACACACTTAGTCACAATTACACACATACATACAATTACACAGACACTCATGTACACACTCACACACACAGCCACCCTTACACACAGGGTACACTTTCCACAGACACTCATGTACACACACATACTTATACACACTGACACACACACACTTTTACACTCTTAAACACACACTTATGCACATTGACACACACACACACACACACACACACACACACACACACACTTATAAACAATGACACACTCACTTATTCACATTGACACACACAAACACACACACTTATACACATTGACACACACACTTATACACATTGACACACACAAACACACACACTTATAAACAATTACACACTCACTTATACACATTGACACACACACTCACTTATACACATTGACACACACACACACACTTATACACATTGACACACACACACACTTATACACATTGACACACACACACACTTATACACATTGACACACACACACACACACACACACACACTTATACACATTGACATACACACACACTTATACACATTGACATACACACACACTTATACACATTGACACACACACACACTTATACACATTGACATACACACACACTTATACACATTGACATACACACACACTTATACACATTGACACACACACACACTTATACACATTGACACACACACACACACACACACACTTATACACATTGACACACACACACACACTTATACACATTGACACACACACACACACACTTATACACATTGACACACACACACACTTATACACATTGACATACACACACACACTTATACACATTGACACACACACACACACACACACACTTATACACATTGACACACACACACACACACTTATACACATTGACACACACACACACACACACACACACACTTATACACATTGACACACACACTTATACACATTGACACACACACTTATACACATTGACACACACACTTATACACATTGACACACACACTTATACACATTGACACACACACTTATACACATTGACACACACACTTATACACATTGACACACACACACACACACATTGACACACACACACAAACACATTGACACACACACACACAAACACATTGACACACACACACACAAACACATTGACACACACACACACTTAAACACATTGACACACACACACACACTTAAACACATTGACACACACACACTTATACACATTGACACACACACACACACACACACACACACACACACACTTATACACATTGACACACACACTTATACACATTGACACACACACACACACACACACTTATACACATTGACACACACACTCTTCCACACATACATTTCTTTTTTTAACCCCCCCCCCCCCCCCCAAAAAAAAAACAACACGTTCTGATGATCCCTGTAGCAGCGCCTCTCCTCCTGTGCGTCTGGGCGTGGTGCACCCCGCGCACCCGCCCAGGATCGGCCCTGGTCTTGTCAATACTGCTACAGCCTCCTGTTGCTGGATACTAACATTTTGGATTATTTTAAATAGAACTCATTTCCCTGGTTCCTAAAATCTCCAAATATTTGTCAAAGTGTGACTAAGAGGTGTGATCAGGTGGTCTCCTCTATATATAAATCTTTATGTAATCATTGAAGGCAATTAAAACATGAACAATATGTTATTGATACACAATTACTGTTGTTTAAACTCACATTGAGTGTTTTACTTCTGTGGGACTAACACACACACAAAAACACTCGGAGATCCTATATATAAGGAAAGCGAGACGGTAATATAGGTCCAAAAAGGGACTGTCTATTCAAAATAGGTCAAATTGGGAGGTCTAGGGTTCTCACATTTGGGATGTCCTTGTAATGTCATTGGGAACATATTAAGGGCATGTGGTGGTATTTAACAAACATGATGTAGTTATATATGAATGGTATAGGGATGTGATGATGTAATGGAGAACTAATAATGTAAAGGTTATAAGAATCCCTATGAAAACACAGTTTTCTCTTTTTTACTGAAAATGTGGACAGTGCATGGCCAAACTCATTCTGTATATTAGCAATATACTAACTGATTTATTCCCTTTAATTCCTGTACCACGTGCTCTGGTAAATGTTAAAGTGGCATTTAAGTTTGTTTGTTTTCAAACTTAAAAATATAATGGCACTTCTCCATTGTAAACCCGTACTCTGCCAATCCGAGTGAGGCACTAACATCTCATGGAGGGACCCTCGTTTTTGAATGCAATCCTTGTTTAGTGTTCCCTTTATAAACAAGGGTCTCGCTGTGACATTATGCCCCTGGTTCATTATATCCCAATATAACTAGGGTCACTGAACATTGTGTTGTGGCTCTTCAAGATAATCTGAGTAGCATATAACTGTCACACTGAACCTTTCATAAATATGTTTTGGTTTGTGCAGAGATTATTGGGACAGACCAGTTTCCTGCGCTCGCCCAAGAGGTGGAAGGAGTAAGGCAGTACCCTTGGAGGATAGACAACAAGTACTATTCTGCTGATGTCAATATCTGTGTAGCACCCAGCACAGCACACGTTACTACACAGCTGGCAGAAACCATCCAGGCCTTCATTATTTACTTCGACAGCACTGTGGTGAGTTGTACAGATAGTCTATATGGGTACATGTATGTATGTGTGTGTATGTATGTTATAATCGGACACTTTATGGCTGAAAAACACATCAATCCATTTTGTATTTATATATTACTAGCCAAACTGTTATATAGTGTACAGAAAGAGACCATGACACTTATATGAATAAAATGATATGTGTGTGTATATATATATATATATATATATATTGTGTGTGTGTGTGTATATATATATATGTATGTGTGTATATATATATATATATATATATATATATATATATATATATATATATATATATATATAATGAGTATATACTTCTAGTCATGAATAGGTATATAATTAAATAGTTTGCATTACAATCACTTCATAGATTTATTTGCCAAGATGAACACAATGAAACATAATTCTTAAGCCACACTTTATTTATTTAATGAGCAACACCCATGCTACAAATTACAAGGCGTCAGCTGTAAAATCTTTTGAAGAGACTATTCCCGGACTCCTGGGATTTCCCATCTCTATTAATGGATCTCCTAATTTCTCACTACGCGACTGGTACTGTGATTCCTGATCTTTGTCTCCAAATGGAGTTGGAGCCACGCACCAGGTGACAGGATGCTAAATAGGTGGCAAAATTAATTAAAACAATTCATTAATGAAATTATCCTATGCATTGAGCACCTATTTGCTGGTGAGCTAGTACATGCCCAATTAACAACATGGTTTACTTTTCCATGTCTGGGCCTGCAGGGGTTTTGAGGCCCTGTTGCAGTTTTGTGGTTAAATGAAACCAGCCTTGTGTTGGGCATAAGTCTACACGTTGCTTACATTTCAGTTTCTTCTCTATAACTAGAAGCACACTTCTTGCTATATTATTACAGTCCTGATTGCTGCAGCTTTCTCTGTCCCATGTGTAGCTTTTGTGTTTTCTAATAATTTTCGTATTTAGACTAAAATGCACTCTTGTTCTCAGAAATCTGGTCTGGAGAAGTTGTCAGCATGGCTTCCGCTGCTGGAAGATTGGCTGCTAGATGTCATGATCCTGGTTTGCGAGCGGGCTTCAGAGACTGGTAAGAGGCCTTCACTTGTGCTGTAGTATTGAAGCCTTTCTGGGTGCTAAGGAATGTATTGTCAACAGAATTATAGTTGGTGCTAAAGTTCTAGACACATCCCGAAAAGTAAGATCTGATGACACAAATTAAGGTCGAGCCATTCTCAGGAATAAAATAAATCTCATATTTCTCAGAGGAAATGTCAGAAGAAGAGGTCACACTGTGAAACCATGGGGTCGCTCAATCTGGCAGATGCAATAAGTGTTTAGTTTCGGAAAAGTATAGAGAAGTCTTGTCATTTATCTCCCATCACTGGTGGCAGATCATAGCAGGGTGATTAACTGCTCATGATGGATTAAATGTTATGATGTTAGGTAATAAATTACCCAGATTTTTGGAAGCATGTGTAAAACTAGGAAAACATTTTTTGGATTATTCTGTGTTTTTTGTGGTTATCTTGTAACATGACTGGTACTTGAAAATCTGGATTATTCTTGAGTCATTTTGAGGACTGTAGTAAACGGTCAATGGACATGTGGAATGCTGTTTGAGAAATGCATTGTGGGAAATTACGTGTTTTAAAAAAAAAAAAAATGTATCCCCTTTGGCAGGCGTAAGCCGGCAGACTGCTCTGGAGTGGTGTATCCAACACGGGTTTGAGCTAGTGGAACTGAATCCGGAAGAGATGCCAGATGAAGACGGTAAGGTTATTGCCTAAAGGAATATTCCCTAAATGTTAGTATTAAACTAATGTTTTTAGCACAGTATTTAATACTGTATGTCACATTAGTATTCTTTTTTTTCCTATGCAGATGATTTCCCAGAATCAACAGGTGTCACTCGTATCGTCCAGGCCTTAAATGCGAATGTATGGTCTAATGTAGAAATGAAGAGCGGTGAGTAACTGACTGACCTTTAATTCGTTACTTCACACTAGATACAGAAGTGTACCTTTATAATCAGTGTAGGTCTTCCAAGTAATGAACTATGTAAAAGACAATCTTCCTCGTTTAATTTTCAATGACTGCATGTTTCCAAAATGTGGTTGTATAAGGATGCCTGGATGCCCCTGTTAGAACACACAGGGCCTCTTTAATCTCAATCATGTATTGAAATATTATAGTGATGCACAAAATAATTATTAATAAACATGAACTATTCCTCTTGTTACCCTTGAGACAGAAACATCCATCTTCCTATTAACTGTGGAATAAAACTGTACACCCAGTTTCCCAATCAATTTTGTCTATTCCCAAATTTCCTATGTTTCTCTCTCGCTGATCTTTTTGTGTGTCCTTCACTTCCTTTCTGGAGCTCATTTGAAATATCTGCCCTGATTGTCCAAACCTAAAATGGAGGAGCCATTCACTAGGACTGATTTAGTACCTTGAAAATAGAACTTGTTATAAGTTAACTGCCATAAATACTGCCCCCACCATTCTGCACCAAGATTGTTTATTCTCACACAATAAGTGTAGAATTTGTCTGTGTTATTCTAGAACAAGCATTCGGGATCTTCAGCTCATTGGCTTCGGTGAACCACTCTTCAGAGAACAGTGATGATCTGCATGGCGATGTGAGCGGGTATTCGGAGTCTGTTTGTCAGATTAATCATAAGTGACATAGGCACACGTACAAGATGGCTTTTGATTTGAATCCTTGGGTAACACACCACAAAGTTCTATGTTCTCTCTTTGCCTCAGGACATATAAAATTCTAGTTAGCCAATTATCACCTCTGACAGGGGGGATGTATTTAAACTGATCATAGACCCATGATTGCAGGAAAACTTGGGGGCCACTGCTAAATTGACCCCTGCTGCTTCATAGTCCCACGCATCCCGGAAAAACTGCCACAGGGTCTGGTCCGCTTCTCTGGAAGTGAGTTTCCGTTGAAGTACAGAACCTGGGAGCTGCTCACCTAGCAATTAATTTGGTGAGCAGTTTGACGGAGTTTGCTCATATTTCACTTAAAAAAAAATAAATAAAGAAATCTTGGAGGACCGTTTGTTAGACCCTTTACTTTAGGATCAATTTAGGAAGAGTGAAAATCTATTGTTATTCTATAGCGTATAGATCTCACTTTACAAGATTTGGCCCATTGGATCTGCTGCTGATTCCCCCATTTCATGTCAGTTATGTGTATATACATTGACTCCTGTATAAGGCCAAAGAAGCTGAACTGGAAAAATTCACCAATTCAATTGAATGGAAGAATGTTTCTAACTCGGCTACTTTGGCTTTAACATTGAATTTTAGTCTGTCGCACATAAATTCTTCCAGTGTGTTTAATATTTGTTGCCCTACTCACAACCCATTTCAGTGTATGCCCTCGACCATTGGCATTGGGAGGCCTTCTGCAGTAGCATAGAAGATGGTCATACTGGCTAAGGTGGGGACACCACAGGAAGGGGTGGGACTAAGGACTGTAGAAACCGTATAGCATATAATGGAAAATTAGCACCACCGTGTTTGTTTCTGAACGTTGGCTGACAATTAGATTCTTTTGTATAATGAAAATGTATATCTCATTTTAATTTCCTAATATTAATTACATTGCTGTGACATGACCTGCCACGACTGTATGAACATGGAAATGTATGCTCATGAACACTGGTTAACATCGGTTGATCTGGTTAAATCCTGCTAGAATATATTCTTCTCTACAAAGGGCTGGCAGCCTCCATGTGCTGAAGCATAGAGTCTGGTTTCTATCTGCTAGAGCAGTCTGAGAGCCTCATCTTATTTCATATGGCATATTGGCTCTGCTGCAGCTGAACTACAGAGTGTAAACCTGCATGTAAAACTCCATGCGTATTTACTGTAGGTCAGTGACACAAGATTTTTAATGTTTGCTTTTATTAAATAACCAAAACAGATTAAAAAACGAAAAGTTTTTTTATTGCCAATTTAAAGTAATCCAGAAATCAGCCTTAAGTTTGATTCATCTAGTGGTATTTAACCTCTACAAATACTTTGCATGCATGCCAGTGAATGTGGGCATTCAGTAGGAATC
This sequence comes from Pelodytes ibericus, assembly GCA_036172795.1. Lineage (NCBI taxonomy): Eukaryota > Metazoa > Chordata > Amphibia > Anura > Pelodytidae > Pelodytes > Pelodytes ibericus. Next base: position 183,751,894 of record CM069858.1, on the reverse strand, counting down.
TCTTTAATGGTTCTGCTCCAGCCTCCAGAATATGCAGAGACCTGTTCATTCGAGCTAGTAAAAACCTCCATGTTGTTTTGTTTCTTTATAGCAAAGATTGGGGTGAAACACTTGTGTGATGTAACTGATATTATACACATGTGCAGTGGGTATACCCATTCATCTTTTTTTGTTTGTTTATTTTTTGCATTACCTGGAGAAAGCCTGCAATAGACACAAACTGGGACTAATAAATACATGTATCTACACACAGCCACAACATCCAGGCCCATCATCCCCACTAATTTGACTCAGACTGTTCAATACAGAATCCTGAGCCATTCCAAGATCCACATACACAGCCACAACACCCAGAGCACTCGTATCCCAGCAGTTGGACGCAGCTGTTGTTCAATGCCCACCCACTCTTCCAATATATGTTTGGTCTATCACATGATGTGACTTGGCCTTTCAGCAACCTGTCCCCTCTGTACACAACTATTGGCAGTATGTTAGCTGCCTCTCACCTGCAGTGTCCATCAGTGTTCTTTCTCTGTAGCTGGAGTCTACCGGGTTTTTTGTTTCTTTTGTCTTTTTACAATACACCCACACATTATTTAACATCTGGTGTGACTCACTCAGCTGTCACAGTCCCCCAATGCCACAAATGATGTCCCACCCACCCCTTTTTCCACCCTGCCTCTTCACTCACCTTTATGTTTCTCACTTTCCCCATTCCCTCTGTGTTGAAAGCTTGAGGGCAGGGCCATCTCATGTTTTAGTTAGAATCTGTTTTATATCATTTTTTCTGTAGCTTTTTTATGTTCAGTACCAAAGCGCTGCGGAAATTGTTGCCTCTTTAAATATTACTATTTCTTTTTTAAAGAATCATCTGTAATATGCATTTATTTGTCCAGTTTTCCCCCAGAGCAGAGATATTCTTTATAGTTGCTATCATTACCTAATGCAGAGCCCAAAATATTAAACAAAAAAAATTCATCATTAATTCCTGTTGTTTGTCTTGCCTCCCAGGTCTCAGTGCCCAGTGAGATAGCTGCAGAGAGCCCTTCAGACCAAGACAGAGGGTCAGGGAGCCATTGCAATTCGCAGGTTGACACTATTGTAGGTGCGTTTGTACCTTTGTTGTAGATCATTCTTTTGCCCATGATGTCCACATTGTTCTCAGAGTGTGTGTGTGTGTGTGTGTATGTATAGTCTCTATATCATATGATGTCGGATTGTATGGCTTGTGTTTCTATTTTCACATCTCAACCTATAGTGTGTTATTAAGTGCTGTTGTGAAATCAATTCTTGCACAAGCCACACACCTATTTCAATACCGGCCTAAGGCTGGAAAATTAAGAATTATTTGCTGTAAGTTAATTCGCTACATGATGTGCCCTTTTTCATTAGCTTGTGGCCAACTGGTAAGGATGCAAGTAAAGGCAGAGATATATAGTACAATCCCATCCCATCCTCCATAAGGATAATGTTCATTTATTGCCATGCCAGATGAGATGCGGTCACAGTTATTCCTTACAGACTAGAGCTTGTGGCTTACGTGCTACATTTTCTTACTTTCTATGCCGAGATGAGATTTTCTCTTGGATTTAAGGAAAGTTTTCGAGACCATTCTTTGCACAGGTAACAACGAGCCTCTTAATGGATAAGGGCTGTTCAGCTCAGGGAAACACTAGGCTCCTGTTACCTTCTGCCGAATAAAACCAAGGCTATGCTATGCTGGAGAAGCAGTAGTTAATATTAGGAACTCCTTTACCAATGTGCCAGTGGCAGCAGTAACTTGACACATTTGAATACCAGGCCTGTAAAGCTAATGGGAATTCGAGTGTCACTTATCTCTAATGTTTAGTCCCATTCGATGAAGGGTAAATACCAAAGCAGCAGATATACTGCATTACTATGCAACAATAAAGGTCCAGAACCATTAAATACAGAGGTTTGTCTTTGCAAACTGGATCTGGCTTTCTGTCTGTAGGTTGTGGCACTCTGCTTACACCTGAGCATTCTGCAGGGGTTATATTATTATGTACTTTCTCCCTACCCCACCCCAGACCCAATGATGGACCTGGATGTTAGAGAGCTTGCCAGTCTTACTTCAGGGGATGGAGACCTGGAAAACTTTAACCGACTTTTCACCAAACTACAGGAAATGAAAGGTAACCAGCTGTTTGCTTTAACTTTCTTCATATGTGATCTTAGAATCAAGAATGATCACTGTGCTAGGAAACTTGCTAGATGGGCCTCCTTGACATGCCAACTCAATCTCAAGCCTGGAGTGTATTGGGAAATGTAATATTTGGGGACGAATATTGTTTGGTTTCATCTAATATTCCCAAATACAATTCTCCATCCACCTGCCCTCTGTATGACTTACAGTGCCTCCTTTCTGACCATCCGACCCCCATTTGGAACTAGGACTGTCCTCATGGGTAGCAAATTGTCATATCACAGACATGTGATTGTAAGGGAGGGAATTATCTCTTTAGGCCCCAATATAAATGTTGATATCATATGGCCAGTGTTTTAAAGGACAACTAAAGACATCAAGGCTTAATTGAAAGATTGCTTAAGCTGTAGATGGTTTAAATAGAAAATGCTTAAATGAAAGAAGAAACAAATATTTATCATCCATCCCAAGATTCTAAACATGTCTGCCCCTTTACAAAAAAACATGGAGCAATGAGGGCTCAATAAAGTACTTTCTATGGTTTCATTAACCCTTTAGTGACAAGACATTTTCACCTTGACTTTCCCTTGGTGACAATGGCTGTTTTGACATTTCTAGGGTGTTTGTGTTTAGCTGTAATTTTTTTCTTTCTCACATACAGTACCCACACAAATTATATGTTGTTTTTATTGTCATAAGAAGGGCTTTCATTAGATACCATTATGTTCATCATATCTTATAATTTACTACAAAAAAAATCATAAAATATGATGAAAAATTTAAAAAAAAAACACTTTTTCTAACTTTGACCTAAAATATAATTTACACAAATAAAATCATTAAAAAAGACCCCGTCTAAATAGTTTCTAAATTTTGTCCCGAGTTCAAAAATATGCATGTTTCCATATTTTTTGGTATTTTTTTGCGAGTTATGGGGCAAAAACCAAAAACGGTGTTTTTTGTTTTTTTCCTATATTGATCTTTTGACCCCAACCCGAACCCAAAATTTAACCCTAACACTAAATTTAACCCCATTTCTAATCCTTATTATATCCCTTAATATTTTTTAACTTTAATTTAATTTTAACCCTATCCCTTATGCTAAAAAATATTTAATTTTAACCCTATAGGCTAATATAGCTAAATAACCTGTTTTTATTTAATTAAATATGTATTTTAATTATTTTCCATTGCAATGCTACTAAACTACCACTAGGGGCAGTCAAGTAGCATATTCAGAGCAACGGAAGTGAAGTTACTTTCACTTCCGAAGCTCAGACCGGCAGAGGACTTAGCCATATTGACGGAGCAGCATGCTCCGTCAATATGGCTCCCCACGATCGCTCCGTGGGGCGATCGTGGGGGTCCCAAAATAGAAATATCGGTGCTGGCTATTGCCTCGATGTCGAGGCAATAGACCAGCACTGTTAAAGCGGTTTTCGCGATCGTTGATCGCGAAAACCGCTTCATTCACTGCAGGACGTGCCAGGCACGTCCTTTGTCATTAAGGGAGATTCTCCCAGGACGTGCCTGGCACGTCCTTTGTCGGCAAGGGGTTAAAGCATTTCTATTTAAAACAAATACACTTAAAGGGACACTCACACCAAAAAATTAATTGGTTTTATTTTGCATTGTTGATTTCAGTTATGTCTTTTGTTTTTGTTATGGGAGCCTATTTTATGAACTATTTTACTAAACAAGTGTGACTGGGCGCTGCCATTTTGTGAAATATAGTGTTTTTGGGTGCCACTTTACAGCACTAGAATCTTACTTTGAGACTGGGGACACAGAATACAGTCTATAAGTCAGAATTATGACCATAGACTTGCTTTAAATGGGAGGGTAATGTAACCATTACATCACAAGGGGGGCAGAGTTATGATCCTGTTTGACCAGGTCAATCTCCTCTCTTTGTGTTGGAAGGCAGGTAAAATAAAGTTGTACACGGCCACCTAGTCAGGCCCACTAGTGATACACAGGAGCAGGTAAGAGAGCAGGGGTGTTTCTTATGGCCTCATCATGCAGGCTCTGCCCACAGTTGTAAAATAAGACTTGCTGGAAGATTTTGGAGAATGTTGCATCATGGGTAAAATTCACAAACTGGATGCTGGAGACAGACACCTAATTTTATTTTTACTTTTTTGATGGAATTAATTCAAACATATAAAAAAGGCAAATGTCTTAAATGGGTTTGTTTTAAATGCACAGGTAATCTAGTTATATCTTATGTAAGTGGTAGTGTACCTTTAAACATAAGTTAATATTTTTCCTACAAAACCTAATGTCTCTTCATAAATGACAAGCTGGTGTTATGTACACACCATATGTGTGATGGTGCTGATAGCCTTTTTTTCTCATGCATTTGGTGTCTTGTTAGAGTTGTTTAGCTTGACTTTTGGGCTGGATCACATATCTGTCAGTTGTCTTGAAAGATGTAAGTGTAAAAGGTCCTTCACCTCCCTGTTTCCTGTATTCAGATAAAGCTGCATCACTGCCACATGAACAGAGGAAATTACATGCGGAGAAGGTACGCAGAATTTAATACCATTGTTCTCCGTGTATTGGCGACAGATAATAAATCTGCCAAATTTCCCGCCGGAAATCACTAATGCACTGTAACACTAAACGTAGTCTGTGTTGTCCACTTCCAGGTTGCTAAAGCTTTCTGGATGGCTATAGGAGGAGATCGAGATGAGATTGAAGGGATCTCCTCAGAAGATGACAACTAATAGTACAGGATGTGCTGGTGCCACACTAGAAAGGATCATTAGCTGGCATACCGAACATGTTGCCGCACTTTCCCATTACCCTGCTCTAGTTCTTCCCTCATCTTCTCCCTGTATATGTGACATAAAAACTAGGTCAATTTGTAATCCTAGTCTCTACCTGCCTCTTAAACAAGCAATCAAGAGATCTCCCCCTTGTATTTATTAAAAAAAAAAAAAAAGAAACCATGAAAATTTTCTATTTATTACAGCACAAACTATGTGCCATGCTATATAGTGTTCATTAAAAAGGAACATTTATTAAATGAGGCTGTAAACATATATGTGGTAAATTGTACCTTAGGACTAAACCCAGTGTCTCAGTTAAAGGATAGAGTTGGTTATGTACCTACTGTGTTAATGTTGCTCATGTAACCTTCCATATTATGGTATGTACCTCCAAAATGGACTAAGCGAGGACTAAATAAAATTTGGAGGGAAACTGCTCATGTTTGAGCCTTATCTTGATTTGTATTTTGGTTTGCCCATGTGAGAAGCAGCACCCTGATCACAAGAGTTGCTTTGCTTTTTCAAATAACAACAGTTAATCTTTTGTTACTCTGGCACTGATTTTACAATACATGTGTGTTCAAACGGAAGAAACTCCAGCTTTATCACGTTTAGTGCCTCTCCTTCTCAATTTGTTTATTAATAATCCTCACAAGTTGTGTTGATATCAGGGCCGATTCTGGGTGAGTGCACCGCTCCCAGGCGCAGGGTTCCAGAGGCGCTGCTTGAGGGCCTCATGTGTGGGCCTCATCCAGAGCCTCATTTCGAGGTGTGGCCTGCATGTGTGCACCTGCGTTAACCGCACCTAGGGGTGAGAGCAGCGCGACGGGTCGAAGCTCCGCCCCATCGCTCTCTGTAGCTCCCAGACAGTGTTCTGCCTCTGCAGGGATAAGAGATACACTGTCTGAAACATCCTCCGCCCCTGCAAGTAAAGGTAAATGAGCGGGGAGGGGGGCAAGCAAAAAAAAAAAAACATGTAAGTGTGTGTAAGACTGTTTAAGAGTGTGTGTGTGTGTGTGTGTGTGTGTGTGTATCTACACCCTGTTCCAAATTATTATGCAAATTTATATTTTTCTCATTTACCTAAATAATTTATGTAAATAACAGTCAGCATAATTCTCATGTTATCAACTATTAAGAGTACAATTCAAATTTTATTGAACAAACCTCCTAATGATAACAGTATTTTTTTAAACATAAAAAAACTTACAATGCCCTTTTCCAAATTATTACGCACAGTAAGTTTCAAAACACTTTATAGGTTGTAAAGAACTGAAAATTTTGAATTTGTTGTGTTTGCAGAATATTTACTGAAATCGAAAGCTATTTCAATCAAACTTATAACAACATTTTAACTTTTTAAACATTTTAACAGGTCACGTTACATTTTAACATAGGACCCCTTATTTGATAGCAGCTTCACAAGTCTTGCATCCATTGAACTTGTGAGTTTTTGGACAGTTTCTGCTTGAATTTGTTTGCAAGATGTCAGAATAGGCTCCCAGAGGTGCTGTTTGGATGTAAACTGCCTCCCACCCTCATAGATCTTTTGCTTGAGGATGCTCCAAAGGTTCTCAATAGGATTGAGGTCAGGGGAGGATGACGGCCACACTATGACTTTCACTCCTTTTATCCCCATAGCAGCCATTGAGAAGGTTTATGCACAGTTATGTTTGCTGCTATGTAATGGTATTTTAGCAGTTGCTCTCTTGATCCGATGCATGGATCTGGCAGAAATCTTCCTCAATGTGCCTTTATCTGCACAAACCCGTCTGTGCTCTGAATCGGCCACAAATCTCTTAATAGTGCGATGATCACGCTTACGTTTTCGTGAAATATCTAATGTTTTCATATTTCGTCCAAGGAATTCAACTATTTCACTCTTTTCGGCAGCAGAGAGATCCTTTTTCTTCCCCATATTGCATGAAAATGGCGCTCTGCTTAGTAATGTGGAACACCCTCCTTTAGTAGGTGACTGTGTGTTTTGAGTGTGTAAGGGTATCCAAGAGGGTGTGTATAACAGTTTGTGGGTGTGTATTTCTATGTGTGTGTGTATAAGGGTGACTGTGTGTGCAAGTGTGTCTGTGTAAAATATATATATATATATATATAGCAGTGTGTGTATTTGTGTCACCCTGTGTGTAAGCATGCCTGTGTATGTGTGTAAATGTGGCTGTGTATGTTGATATAGCTCCTTGCGCTAGAGACCCTAGGTACACCTCTGCAAACAGCTGCCCAGGTGCTGCTTAGCTGCTAGCAGAGCCAGCTCTGCAGCCCCTCAGACCTCATTCAGCGATTCCTGTTCTTGTCATGCTCAGTGCTGACTCAGAGCGTTGGAACATGACGCTTTGAGTCATCACTATGCATGGGGAGATCGGGACAGCACTGATTGAGTTCTGAGATGAGGTCAGGAGGAGACATGGAAAAGGGACATGGGAAGAGACAAAGACATGGGGTAGGACATAGGAGGAGAGACAGACGCAAGGAAGGCATGGAGGGGAGAGATAGACATGGAGAGCAAAGAGACACGGGGTATGGGGGGGAGAGATACACATGGGGGAGACAGATAAATGGGGGTTATGAAGAGTGAGAGACAGACGGGTATAGGAGGAGAGACAGAGGCATGCAGAAAAAAAGACCACCATGGGGAACAGAAAGACCGATGTAGTGAAAGACATTGGGCATTAGGGGGGCGAGATAGACATGAGTGTATGAGGAGAGAGATCTACATGGCGGTATGGGGAGAGAGATAGACATGAGGGTATGAGGAGAGAGAGATAGACATGAGGGTATGAGGAGAGAGAGATAGACATGAGGGTATGAGGAGAGAGAGATAGACATGAGGGTATGGGGAGAGAGAAATAGACATGAGGGTATGGGGAGAGAGAGATAGACATGAGGGTATGGGGAGAGAGACTGTACTTATTTTCCAATGATCCTCAACCAGGCTAATGAGAGACTTTGGCTGGCTGGGCATCATGGGAACAGTAGTTAAAACTCACTCTGCTATCCAGCCAAAAGTCTCCCATGTTTCTGGCTGAGCATCATAGAAATGGTAGTGTACTGCAGAAATAAATACAAAGCAATACAGTATTATGGCCAAATATTTATCTTTATTTAAAAGTAAAGTTTGTGTTGGTCCTTTACATGAAAATAAAGTTTGTTCTGATGTCATCTCCCCTCCCATTTTAAATGGGACTGACATGTACAAAGGAAAGGAAAGCAAAGGAGTTAGTGATTGGGGCACCCAAAAAAACCTCCACACAGGCGCCTATGATCCTAGGATCGGCCCTGGTTGAGAGCCATGTCTCAGTTTTTTCTGATACAAAATTAGGTAAGGTAATAGACTAACCTTGATGTTTATTCTTTACAGGAAGATTTGGTGGGGGACGGGGCAAGCAAGTGGCAAATGATGTTCAATATACAGGGAGTGCAGAATTATTAGGCAAATGAGTATTTTGACCACATCATCCTCTTTATGCATGTTGTCTTACTCCAAGCTGAATAGGCTCGAAAGCCTACTACCAATTAAGCATATTAGGTGATGTGCATCTCTGTAATGAGAAGGGGTGTGGTCTAATGACATCAACACCCTATATCAGGTGTGCATAATTATTAGGCAACTTCCTTTCCTTTGGCAAAATGGGTCAAAAGAAGGACTTGACAGGCTCAGAAAAGTCCAAAATAGTGAGATATCTTGCAGAGGGATGCAGCACTCTTAAAATTGCAAAGCCACCCTCCCCTTTTTCTTGCCTTCTCTGTCTTTTCTATATAAAGAGTACCCTGGTATTTATATGCACCGGTCATTTTTTTTTTATTATACCATGTCTCTGTAACAGCCACTAAATCTACATTCTCAGTTGCCAAAATTGCCACAAGTTCATGGATCTTATTCCCTAAACTGCAAGCATTTGTAGACATGACTCTAAGCTCATCATTTTTCAGTACACTTACTACAGGCACCTTCTGTCCTTGTTTTGGGGGGCAATTGGATTGATGCCACTTTGTCCCCCTCTTTTAGTTTAAAAAGCTCCTAGATCATTAGTGCACAACCACTTCTCTGGAACGCTCCCCCCCTACCTGAGCGGCATGCTCGCTCTTACTCCCTGCTCATCCCACAATCTCAGATCCTGCACCAACCCTTCACTAGCGATTCCCCACTTCAAAAAGGAAGCGGGTAGAGGTGCGTTCTCTTTCAGAGCTCCTCATATGTGGAATAGCCTTCCCGTTTCTGCTAAATCATCATCTACTCTAAGAACCCTGAAAATAAGTATCTCCCAAATCCTCAAAACAGATAGTAATGTCCTGTAATAATGCAATATATGAAAGGGCAGCATGACAACAGGTTGGTGATGCAGCCTCATCACAAGTCTGTCAGTCATAGGCCCTCGGCCAGTAATTGCCCTTCATGGGCGGCCGTCCCTTCCCCCTTGGGGGCTGGGCAAAACCTATATAAACCCTTGCGGTGGTTTTGCCCAGCCTCTTTCCTGGATTATAGAAATCAGTTTGCACCTTACCAGTTCTGATGGACGCTCTGATGTCACAGTTGAGGGATGCTGCTGTCCTGCACGGAGGAGATTGGCTGCAAAACAGTATAAACACTACAGGGAGTGCAGAATTATTAGGCAAATGAGTATTTTGACCACATCATCCTCTTTATGCATGTTGTCTTACTCCAAGCTGAATAGGCTCGAAAGCCTACTACCAATTAAGCATATTAGGTGATGTGCATCTCTGTAATGAGAAGGGGTGTGGTCTAATGACATCAACACCCTATATCAGGTGTGCATAATTATTAGGCAACTTCCTTTCCTTTGGCAAAATGGGTCAAAAGAAGGACTTGACAGGCTCAGAAAAGTCCAAAATAGTGAGATATCTTGCAGAGGGATGCAGCACTCTTAAAATTGCAAAGCTTCTGAAGCGTGATCATCGAACAATCAAGCGTTTCATTCAAAATAGTCAACAGGGTCGCAAGAAGCGTGTGGAAAAACCAAGGCGCAAAATAACTGCCCATGAACTGAGAAAAGTCAAGCGTGCAGCTGCCACGATGCCACTTGCCACCAGTTTGGCCATATTTCAGAGCTGCAACATCACTGGAGTGCCCAAAAGCACAAGGTGTGCAATACTCAGAGACATGGCCAAGGTAAGAAAGGCTGAAAGACGACCACCACTGAACAAGACACACAAGCTGAAACGTCAAGACTGGGCCAAGAAATATCTCAAGACTGATTTTTCTAAGGTTTTATGGACTGATGAAATGAGAGTGAGTCTTGATGGGCCAGATGGATGGGCCCGTGGCTGGATTGGTAAAGGGCAGAGAGCTCCAGTCCGACTCAGACGCCAGCAAGGTGGAGGTGGAGTACTGGTTTGGGCTGGTATCATCAAAGATGAGCTTGTGGGGCCTTTTCGGGTTGAGGATGGAGTCAAGCTCAACTCCCAGTCCTACTGCCAGTTCCTGGAAGACACCTTCTTAAAGCAGTGGTACAGGAAGAAGTCTGCATCCTTCAAGAAAAACATTATTTTCATGCAGGACAATGCTCCATCACACGCGTCCAAGTACTCCACAGCGTGGCTGGCAAGAAAGGGTATAAAAGAAGAAAATCTAATGACATGGCCTCCTTGTTTACCTGATCTGAACCCCATTGAGAACCTGTGGTCCATCATCAAATGTGAGATTTACAAGGAGGGAAAACAGTACACCTCTCTGAACAGTGTCTGGGAGGCTGTGGTTGCTGCTGCACGCAATGTTGATGGTGAACAGATCAAAACACTGACAGAATCCATGGATGGCAGGCTTTTGAGTGTCCTTGCAAAGAAAGGTGGCTATATTGGTCACTGATTTGTTTTGTTTTTGAATGTCAGAAATGTATATTTGTGAATGTTGAGATGTTATATTGGTTTCACTGGTAAAAATAAATAATTGAAATGGGTATATATTTGTTTTTTGTTAAGTTGCCTAATAATTATGCACAGTAATAGTCACCTGCACACACAGATATCCCCCTAAAATAGCTAAAACTAAAAACTACTTCCAAAAATATTCAGCTTTGATATTAATGAGTTTTTTGGGTTCATTGAGAACATGGTTGTTGTTCAATAATAAAATTAATCCTCAAAAATACAACTTGCCTAATAATTCTGCACTCCCTGTAGACAAATGTGAAGTTGTGGATCGTGGAAAAAATAATAAATATGCAACATACACTTTAAATGGTATCTCCTTGGGGAAAAAATACTAATGAAAAGGATTTAGTAATAATTGTAGATAACAGACCTTGCAACAGTGCGCAATGCCAGTCAGACGCTGCAAGGGCCAATAAGATATTAACATGTATACAACAGGAATTTGTGGTACAAAACTGGGCACTAATTCTTTAAAAAGTATTTTATGGAACTAGAAAAAGTGCAAAGGAGGGCTACAAAATTAATGTGGATTGGAGGATCTTAGTTATGAAGAGAGTCCAAAAAAAGTTGAACTTATATACACTAGAATAAAAAGACATCTTAGAGGGGATATGATATCATTAAATACATGCAGGGCCAATATAAAGAGATATACAGTGACCTGTTCAGTAACAGAAATGTACAGTGCCTTGTAAAAGTATTCACCCCTCTTGACTTTTTATCTATTTAGTTACATTACAGCCTTAAGTTCAATGTTTTATTAATCTGAATTTAATGTGATGGATCAGAACACAATAATTGGTGAAGTGAAATGAGAAAATATACATAAAACTTTTTTAGAAATAGAAAACAGAAAATTGTCATGTGCGTATGTATTCACCCCCTTAGTTATGAAGCCCATAAAAAGCTTGGGTGCAACCAATTACCTTCAGAAGTCACATAATTAGTGAAATGATGTCCACCGGTGTGCAATCTAAGTGTCACATGATCTGTCATTACATATACACACCATTTTTGAAAGGCCCCAGAGGCTGCAACACCTAAGCAAGAGGCACCACTAACCAAACACTGCCATGAAGACCAAGGAACTCTCCAAACTAGTAAGGGACAATGTTGTTGAGAAGTACAAGTAAGTGTTAGGTTATAAAAAAAATATCCAAATCTTTGATGATCCCCAGGAGCACCATCAAATCTATCATAACCAAATGGAAAGAACATGGCACAACAGCAGACCTGCCAAGAGAGGGCTGCCCACCAAAACTCACGGACCAGGCAAGGAGTGCATTAATCAGAGAGGCAGCACAGAGACCTAAGGTAACCCTGGAGGAGCTGCAGAGTTCCACAGCAGAGACTGGAGTATCTGTACATAGGACGACATAAGTCGTCCGGCCGCAGCAGGCGAATTTCTTAAAGCGGCGACGGCCGCCGAATTGCTTAAAGTGGCACCGCCACTTTAAGCAATTGGGCGGCCGTCGCCGCTTTAAGAAGTTCGCCTGCTGCCGCCGGATGCTGCAGCAGCAGTTCCGGCGGCGGGATGGGAAGCAGAGAAACCAAGGTGAGTGAGACATACAGGGGGAAGGGGGTGAAAGACACTACAGGGGGGGGGGGTGGTGAAAGACACTACAGGGGGGGGGGTGAAAGACACTACAGGGGGGGGGGGTGAAAGACACTACAGGGGGGGGGGTGAAAGACACTACGGGGGTGTGTGTGTGAAAGACACTACGGGGGTGTGTGTGTGAAAGACACTACGGGGGTGTGTGTGAAAGACACTACAGGGGGGGGTGAAAGACACTACAGGGGGGGGTGAAAGACACTACAGGGGGGGGTGAAAGACACTACAGGGGGGTTGAAAGACACTACAGGGGGGGGTGAAAGACACTACAGGGGGAAGGGGGGGGTGAAAGACTCTACAGGGGGAAGGGGGGGGTGAAAGACTCTACAGGGGGAGAGGAGGGTGTGAAAGACTACAGGGAGAAGGGGTGAAAGACATTACAGGGGGAGGGGAGGGGGTGAAAGACACTAAGGGGGAAGGGGGAAGGGGGGAAGAGAGATGCCACAGAAAGGACACAGAGAGAGAGAGAGACGCCACAGAAAGGACAGAGAGAGATGCCACAGAAAGGACAGAGAGAGACGCCACAGAAAGGACAGAGAGAGACGCCACAGAAAGGACAGAGAGAGACGCCACAGAAAGGACAGAGAGAGACGCCACAGAAAGGACAGAGAGAGACGCCACAGAAAGGACAGAGAGAGAAAGACGCCACAGAAAGGACAGAGAGAGAAAGACGCCACAGAAAGGACAGAGAGAGAGAGACGCCACAGAAAGGACAGAGAGAGAGAGAGAGAGACGCCACAGAAAGGACAGAGAGAGAGAGAGACGTTACAGAAAGGACAGAGAGAGAGACGCCACAGAAAGGACAGAGAGAGAGACGCCACAGAAAGGACAGATAGAGAGACGCCACAGAAAGGACAGATAGAGAGACGCCACAGAAAGGACAGAGAGAGAGAGAGACGTTACAGAAAGGACAGAGAGAGAGACGCCACAGAAAGGACAGAGAGAGAGACGCCACAGAAAGGACAGATAGAGAGACGCCACAGAAAGGACAGAGAGAGAGACGCCACAGAAAGGACAGAGAGAGAGACGCCACAGAAAGGACAGAGAGAGACGCCACAGAAAGGACAGAGAGAGAGACGCCACAGAAAGGACAGAGAGAGAGACGCCACAGAAAGGACAGAGAGAGAGACGCCACAGAAAGGACAGAGAGAGAGAGAGACGCCACAGAAAGGACAGAGAGAGAGAGAGAGACGCCACAGAAAGGACAGAGAGAGAGAGAGAGACGCCACAGAAAGGACAGAGAGAGAGACGCCACAGAAAGGACAGAGAGAGAGACGCCACAGAAAGGACAGAGAGAGAGAGAGACGCCACAGAAAGGACAGAGAGAGAGAGAGACGCCACAGAAAGGACAGAGAGAGAGAGAGACGCCACAGAAAGGACAGAGAGAGAGAGAGACGCCACAGAAAAGACAGAGAGAGAGACGCCACAGAAAGGACAGAGAGAGACAGGATACAGGATATGCGAGAGACAGGCTACAGGATATGTCTCACACACTGCCCTGATATATACCTCTGCACAGGGCAATTCATATAACTCTGTGTACATACTGGAGGTATATATATTGCGCTAGACAGGCTTTTATATCAGTCTTATCTATAAATAATACACTGTTCAGATGTGCTTTTTAAAATGCATGATTTTCCCTTCTATGAACAAAAAAATTATATTATGCTATGGGCTGCTTTAAAAATCTTATGCGATGGGGCTGGTATATAAATTTTTTCCAGGGCTGGTTTTTGTTCCCAGTCCGGCCCTGGCTAGGGCTGATCTAGGGAGAAGTACTACATACAGGGCCGGCGCCACCAGTAAGGCGACTTGGCAGCTGCCTAGGGCGCATCTTAGCTGGGGGCGCCGGAACCCTGCTTTAAAAAAATTCCTCCCCCTTACTTACCTCCTCGCTGCTGCTCTGTCTCCGGTGCAGGTCCGTGGCTGTGAGGGAAGCCACTCCCCTCCAGCCAATGCACATTCAATAAAGTTTGTTTAAACTTTTTTTTTTTAAACAAACTTTATTGAATGCGCATTGGCTCTGACTACATATGCAGGAATAGAATTACCAGATTTGTATACATTACACTGAATATCAGTGCTGGCACATGCATTAGAATGGGAAGGTAAGAAGGATATTAACCCTAGATGGATGCAACTCGAAGAGACCCAAACTAAAAATCTGAATCCCTCCCATTTATACTGGGTAGGTGCTCCAGAATTTAAAAAGATTGGAATAAACTCGCCTATAGTAAAGCATGTATTCAATAATATGGATAGGATTAGAGTCAGCATGGGAATAATTACATCTCTCCAAGCAGCAGCACCAATTGATTCCCTTAAATTTTATAAATCAGATTTATACTGATTTAAGTTGCATACCGTGCCACAGCTGATGTCATAAGCAGGAGACTTCACAGACTCATTTAAAACACATTTTTCTCCTGATTTAGGCATTTGCTTGCAATTTTGCTAACGCAATGTATAGATCATTTTCAATCATTTTTATGCTCTAGGCTCACAGTAAAAATAATGTTTAGGTGATACTGTCCCTTAGTCTTTTTTCATCCTAAATTACTATGTTACCAAACGGTTTATAGATTGTAAGCATGTATGGCTTTGATGGGAATACTGGTAGAATTCTTTCTTTGTGCCTTGGGAGTAGAAAACAATACAATTTGTCCAGTTCAAAAAACACACAACAGAATGAGAGGAGCATACACTAGGTTTAGTTATTCAAGTATTGGATTTGGGGTTTTTTTGTGTGTTTTTCCTTCCAAGTCTTATTTTATGTGCATTAAGCAACTGCCATGAAGAGAAAAAGTATATTTTATCATATATAGTTATATTATATAGTTTTACTTGCTGCTTTATGATGTAGTAAAAATCTGGCTGTTTTAAACACCAGAGAGATACTGTCC
Organism: Pelodytes ibericus; assembly: GCA_036172795.1. Lineage (NCBI taxonomy): Eukaryota > Metazoa > Chordata > Amphibia > Anura > Pelodytidae > Pelodytes > Pelodytes ibericus. The sequence continues at coordinate 183,736,531 of CM069858.1, read as the reverse complement.
GTCCCAATAATCCATCCCCATGATCCCTTTTCCATGAGTTCCAGCAATACATATCCTGGAATGCAGGATGAAAAACACGTTTGATCTTGCTAAATAGGAGCAGCCAAAGGTGCATGTAAAACAATATCATATTTACTTAAAGAGAAAATAAAAAATCCCATCACTACACCTTAAATGCACTTAGTTCTACGCAGAATGAACACATATTCTCTGCTCGCTATCTGTGCGGATCTCCACCCTTTCTGGCCTATAATGAATGGTTTGTCTACTGTTTATCAGCATGGGACCTGACTATTACAGGCTAAACGGGACATGTCTGAAACCCACTACTAGTGTTTTTTTTAGTACTGTTTTATCCAGTCATCATATACAGCAGTACATGGGTGCTATACTGTAATCCCCACACACAGGCTTTTATGATTTTTGTGTGTAGAGATGAGTAATAGGAGACAACAAATATGTGCATAGAACCATGTACTGGATAAAAATACTCCCCTTTGGGGGTTCTTTTATATTCTCTGCCCAAGGGTCCCTTAATACTAATATATATGTAGAGGCAGGAAAAACAAGGTATTCAATGATATCTTGGACTGTAGAGAGATTGCATTAAATATTTAAAAAATGCACAAAAATATCATTTGGTGATTGAAAATAAGACAGATATTTTTGATAGCTAGCATTAAATTTACGATGTGGAGCATGTCTGTGTTCAGTCGGTAGAACAGTATGTAAGTTGGAGTATATGACTGTCTTTTCAATGGTGGAAGTGTGTAGGGGGAGGGAGGCAATTTAAAAAAAAATGTTTTTATTTCTACTAAGTGTAGAAGAAGTAGTTAAACCAGGACATCGAAAACGTGCAAGAATCACTGCTGGTTCTTAGCAGGTTAAAGTTTATTTTTTCATGTTATTGTATCAAATAACATAACTAATTTAGGCCACAGCACTGATTATACAATAATAGTACAAAATAATCCTAAATGTCTGTTCAAACTGAAAAAAAACTTGAATTCTATCCACCGAGATATAGATTATAAGCCATTATTAGGAACACTATGAGCAAAGTGTTGTGCAGGGAGGGAGTAAAAGAACTATTAATGAGTGGAACGGTTGCCAATTAGAACTCCATAAACTGAATCTGTTATCTATTAGTCTAAAATGAGCTATTGGAAAGAATGATATCACCACTGTGTATTTTATTAGTAAATCCGCAAAGATCAGCACACTTTCCTCCCCCCTTTCTTTCGGCTGGAGCCATCAAGGTCTGATAATCCTTCTTGGGGAAGAGCCCCAACTTTGCACAATTGGAATCCCGCTGTGGGGGTTTGTAGTTTAATTTTAGAATGTGTGACTCATGCTATGATGTCACTGAAAATGGAACATTCATAAATGATGGAGATTTCTTCCAGCCCAATCTTCCCCTGGCATGTGCACAGCTCTGGTCTGGATACAACTCTTTATGACAATATACTTGGAAGCTGGATGTGGAAAGATTTTTTTTTTTTTTTTTACATTTAGAGTATTAAAAAGGTAAATTGTGAGCTAGTGTTTTTGGACACAATAGAAACTTATAACTCAATTCAACAAGTGAAAATGTAGTCTTACTATTTAAAGGGACGGTCACCTAAAAGTTATCATCTATTTGTGCGTGTTGAGAATGACACCTGATCAAAAAGATTGCATACATTGTGTTAGCAAAATTGCAAACAAATGCAAATATTGTTTTAAATGTGTCTTCTGTTTATGACATCACTTGTGGTTTAATATGCAATTCAATTAACTTTCAATGGGAAATGTGTAATTTGCATATTAAACCACAAGGTGATGTCATAAAAAGAAGACCACAGGTATTTGCAACTTTCTCTTAATTTATGTATTGGCTTGCAGCTCTTCATACACCATGTATATCATGTGTTCAGAAAAAATTCATGATCATGAGGAGATATTTGCCTGTATAGTAAATTTAAAGCTATTTAACAATAAACGTTGTTTGATCAAGCTGACCTGGTAGGAGCTCTTTGTAAAAGTATGTAGTATGAGAGGGAGAAAGTCACAGGAGAGGTGAGTATATCATTCTGCAACATTTCCTACAAAAGACAAAGCTGACAAAACATATATAATAAATACTGCTAAAATCAAGGAATACACAGGTTCCAAAGGTACATTTAATGAAAATCTCAAACAGAACATTGTTCTGAATAAACAAAGCCTTGTGTAAGCACTACACAGCCTAGAAGTTATTAAAACAAAAAACTTCCATGCTAAAACAAATATAGCTATATAATATTATGGTGCTCCTTTCACACACACTGTATGAAGATATCCTGTATAAGACGGCGCTTGTGACATCTCTATACCTGATATTTGTGCAGGAATAGAGCCTCAACCAAACTGTGTTGAAAATCACCTAAATATTTGTACATGGATTGAGCCAACGCTCAGATCAGCTTGGCGGTTTGGACAGGATGTGCATACTACATATGTCTGGAGTCCATGTTCTGTAATGGAGCACATGTGGAAAGTGAGTGCCAGTATTAGGCTTCTTACTTACAAAGAATTAATATAAATCATGGGGGTTGAGACAGTACAGTCACACACTTTTAAAGGGCAACTAAACTTAATTTTCCCTTCTATTATACAAGTACAGGTGAAAAATGAGTTTCCCCCATAGGAAGAAGGTAGCCTTGTCTGGTCAACGTTAAGTCTCTCTCTGCTAGAGCAGAGTGACCTCTGTTTTTGCATGAGATCAGCAGAGAGAGACTCCTGCACACTGCAGACCCAGATCAGACAGGCAGGGCGAGTCCCCACTCTGATTGTCTGTGTGCAAAGCGTGTGCCATCCGCCGGATCGGCTGAGACACAGCTGAGAGTAAAGCCGTGTGTATAAAAATACATGTCTGGTTTACTCCAGCAGGACATTTTTTTTTTAACTTTTAAAGGAAGAAAGGGTTAAAAAAAAAAAATAATATTCCTGTTGAGTTTGAGAAGTTTAACAATTCAAACATCCACGATGAACCAAAGTATTTTAATCTGACTGGTTGACGTTAAATAGGGTGATGAAACATTTTTAGTGTCCCTTTAATTCAGTATCTGGAAAAAGAGAAATGCCTATGGAATCCTACCATCTGTTTCCATTCTACACCCGAGATTCGCCATACTTCTGTTTCTTGATATTACAGGAGATAGAAGACATTACGACAAATGTAAGTGATTTCAACACTGACGAGCTAAACATGTTTTATTAAGGGTATTTATATTCAAAACACATTGGAATTCTTTTTAAAATGGGCAACTCTTCTGCAGAAAGACATGGATGACTGTATTTTAGAAATACTCCTACAGGCAGTACAGAAAAAAAGGATAAATAGCCGATCCCAGAAAAAGTTACAATTCTTGAAATGCTATTTCAGAAGATTCAAGTAATACATGTTTGGAAATGCACTGGTTACGATTTATTTACATTCACAAAAAGAACTTTGCATGGGATGACATAAAATGAAAAGGGTACAATAAAACCAAAATAATTCATTTTACTTGCCTGGATAATACTGGGAGCACTAGAAGGGTTTATTCTGTTTAATATTAAATCTACTTGATCTGATGCTGCAGTAGAATCCTCTGTGCTCCAACTGATCTGAAAGGTGTGGGAATTTCAACAATAATTCAATGGCATATAGGAGCTCAGAATAAATGACCAAAGACTCTTGGTACAGTAAAGAAATACAAATATTAAAGCAATAGATACATGATAGACATAATTGATGAAAACTGCAAGTAGAATGAAAAAAAAAAGGAATAATAAAGTCATAAACCCACTCTGTTACAGGCTTTGGGAGAACCTGTTACTTTTCATGCTACATGTACACTGTAGCACAGGAAAACCCATGTTACACACCCAGTAAGTGCACCCCATCCCATTGGCTGCTGCATTAAGCAGAAAGGGGCAGGGGTGAGTATTTACCTGGGTTCATTCCATCCATATTATCAGGGATCTGTGTGCTATTCAGCCATCTTAGGTGACTATACATACAGAGCAGAGAATATCCACTATGGTTCATTCAAACCATCCCTGCTGTTTCATTAAAAAAAGAAACCGATGTTAGAATGAAGTCCCAGGATACAGACTTGATACGCAAAGCTATTGATTAAATGTGTCTGGAGAAACTACTCTACCATACAGCCTTAATGAAGGGGAAATGGCACAGTCCAGGCTGGTTGAATTTCTACACTATAATCTTTTGGCCTACAATCAGCTGGGCACGTCGGTCTAGAATGGGTTAAACAGTACAGTGCTATGCACTAAAATAATGCTCATCAATTTGCATGAAGATGTAGTGAGATGTGCCTGTAAAGGACAGACTGACACAGACAGACACGTATATGAACACAGAGTGAAATGTACTCGTCCAGTTTGTAGTTCTTTTAAATATTGTGGCACATTTAAAACATGTGTGTATTCCTGCACTCTGGTGGCAAACATAGAGGAATGGTTCAATATCCAAAACCAATGCATTCTATGATTCTGCCTACCGGTTTGTCTAAGCGTGGGGCAACTATGGCCTCTCTACAATGACTGTGCTAAACCTGGATCAAGCATGTTGGATGGTCTATGCGGTCATAGCAACTCAGCTCTGTAGTGTACTGTGGAACTTTACACCTCAAAAAAAGGGTTGTTAACAGACCAGATCCTCATAATGACATGGACCATCATTATTCAAGCTGAAGGGCTATACACCCATTATGCATAGAGTAGAGCCAGCTGCACAGTTAGGCTTGGCTACAATGTGTAAACAAAAGGGAAAAAAACACTTGTATGGCTGTGTTTACCGAGCGTTTGTGTAGGCAGTGGGGATGGGATCTGAATCCCACTCTCACAGTGGCTGTGCCTGTTGCACGGTGGCATGGCTGTGCCAGCCCATTCAGAGCCAGAGCAGTGAGTCATTCCTAGCCCTCTGGGGAGTTATCAAATATATGAATACTTATTGAATTAAGTATCTCTGTGCTGTGGCAGTGCTTCCACCCAAGCCTTCAAACATGTCCTTATATTGTACATCCATAAAGTGTTTAGCTCATATTTCCCATGCCACACAGATACACTTTAAGTGTAATATTCAGCGTCTCGATTGTTCTTGGAAGCTCAGTAAGATTGTCCACCAGACGTGTGCAAGGTCCAATATGTCTGTCGGAAAGCTGCGATGAGAAGAGCAGCAGGTTGTGTGCACCAGGAGGCCAGTTTCATTACAGCACTGGTCTGTGTGCAAAGCGTGAGGTTCCAGAGCAAGGGTCCCAGAGGTTCCAGAGCAAGGGTCCTCTTACTGGGCACACTACATTGAAGTTCTGTGGAGAGATTGTCAGCAAGCCTTCTGCTGAGTGATCTGCCATATTACTACTAGTTAGGAGTCCTTGTCTCAGAGTTGCGGATGGACTGAGTCCTGCTAGTTTAGTTCAGAACTCGATATTGGCTGGAAGAGATCTCAAGACCTGAATGTTTTTTTCTCTCCTTAGGAGACACTGGAGCAGCGGATGTTTGGGGAACCCATTTGTGTTAGTACTTTATCCAACCACTGTAGCGGACCGTTCAGGTGCAGCTCAATCCAGCAGGGGGTGCTAGTTACAGTCTGGCGCCTAAGGGAATAGTAATGAATAAAACAGTCATAAATAAGAGTTTGGGGTAAACACAGGAAGTCTATGACAATAATTTACTGGTAGATGATATTGGATATAATCTAGATCCAAAATGTGAACCAACACTTGTTTTACTTAGATTACAACATAGCTGTTGAAAAATGAATTGTGAATTAAAGTAACAAGGATTTAGCTTCCAAAATGCAATGTATTACTCCAGAGACCAGCTCTTTCCAGGCCAAACTGCCTCTAAAGAAACACATTTATACTGTCTAGTTTCGTTTTTTCTTCCTATTTCTGGTTTGAGGCCTGTAAATGCTGAACCTACATTATAATAAGCAATGTATGTGTGGAAACATGCAGTGCCCTGGTACCAAATGGGTTAAGAAAGGAAAGAGTTAGTGAAATGTGAGAGTGAAACCTCAAGATCAGTAATGAGGCTGCCAAACAGAGGCACATCTGGGTTCCATTAGCTTCCCTGGCCCCTGGCCAGAGCCGAAACTGGCTGTCAAGTGTGGAAGATTAGATTTAACCCATCAAGCACCAAACTAGCATGCAATTACGGCACTCACACTTTGGCAAGACACCACAAAAATGATTTTGCCACTAACAGGTTAACAGCATAATGGTCACTGAACATCTGGAAGCCAGCAGGCAGAGCTGGGATCTGCTTTGGGTGTCTCTGGTGCTCCCACAATAGCAGAATGTTTCACTCTGGCAGTCATTGTGTGTTACACCCACCACATAATGACATCTGTCACAGCATCATCCGCTCTCTGGACGCTGCAGCCATTCTCAGGACTACCACAAACCTTATTGTTCTAACAGACCCCGAAGTAAATACAGGCGTACCCCGCTTTGAGGACAATCGCGAGTAAGGACGTCGTTACAGTGTAACCATTCCCGTTCATGAACACTCACATTTCTATTGTAATGATAATATCTCTACTGAGACTACAGGACAGAGCTTCTCCTTGTGCGACCACTACAGGCTCGAGTGAGGTCCACCCTGTCCATTAAGTCAGTTGTACTGTAGACTGTATAACATAAGTGGGAGACGGTAGTGCTGTACTTGAAGTTGCATTGTGTATGTTAATGTAGGCTATGCCTGTGTCGGAGGATGGAACATTCAGTGGGTAAGTTATGAACCATACCATCAGAACGGGCATTGTGTTACACTGACTGGTAATGTAAACGTATGGCTAACTCTGCCTAATCTACCAGAGACGCACACCAGTAAACAGTCTCTCATATAAACGTCACACTTCAAAGAAATGAAGAATGCATTTTCCAGGTAGCACTGACCAGCCTCAAGCCGCCATGCCCGGTGATATAGCAAGTACTAACCTTTTCTTAAAGTGAACCCATCAGGAACACATCATTGCACTTAAACAACTCACTATCTGATGTGTATCTTAGGCTAGCCAATCGACCAGTAAGTAAATAATAAGATATTCCGTCTTAATAAAGAGTGTGTGATCTAGCTCGATCTGTTTTGGATCTGCATGTCTTGACACAGACATATGTATGCAGAAAATGCCATCACTTTCAATGTCTGTCATGTTAGATAATCATGTTATCATGGTCTTTTTCCGAGCCAGTGTGTGTCTCTACGTTTGACACTCATTTTCGGTGTGTGTGTCCGTATTATTGTCACTGGCAAGTGCCCCATTCTCAGTGTATGCTTTTCTATCATTACTTGTAGTCAGTCACAAATAATCTGGAGAATAATTAATATAATGTAGTCTGCACCAACCTGTACTCTGCTCCCCATCCCTTGACAAAGCTCATTCGTATGGTGCACATCCTGGTCAGCTGATACACTGCCTCAAATCCCTGGTTTACAGATTGAGCCAGAAGAGCTGCAAACTCCTGGTTATTAAAGATCTTCAGATTACATCCTGCACAAAAGGCACAGACATTAAGATTCTTAAACTCCGCTCAATGCAATGCAAATGACAGACACAGATTACAATGGGAATAGTGCAAGACAGAAAGTAGAGTTTTGCGTTTACAAAGTGTTCCATTGTGGGAAGCTGTGCATGTGTGAGAAGTCTCAGTGTGCGCGAGAAGTGTTGTTTTGTGTCTGGGATGTTACAAACTTAAAGGGACACTAAACTTTTTTTTTTTCACTTTTACTTCTAATATAGAAAGTCGGATGCTTTAATTGATTTTGGGTTATTTTCAGGGCATTTCAGTCAATCATGAGTCGGCTATATTGAGTAGATGAATTTCAGAAAATTCTGAAATTTGGCTACTACGACCGACCTTGTCCCAATTCGGCCCAGTTCAGTGTATACTGGTGTATAATGAGTAGACCCTTTGATGTCATTGAAGGAAGACCCAAGTTCATCCAAGCCTGAACTTTGAAATCCCCCTTTTGGTTGGTCCAGTGTATACATAGCCAATGTTCTACAACCATTCCTGTCTGACTGCAAGTTGGCTGATTCCTCTCTCAATAAACTCTTGCCCCTACCCCATTTTAATACAGTGCCTCGTTAGGAAAAGCAGGACACTGATTTGGCCAGTACGGTGTGTTTGCTAACATCACATTAGAAGCTGGAAAATGTATGAATGGCAGACATAACCATTGCTTGATCAGTAAATGTAATAGCTGTTTTGGAACAGGGAGAAATCTTTGAAATCAATGTTATTACTGCAGAGAGTACATGTTCTAGTTAAAGTGTCAGTTCCTGTATTTTGTACAAGACAGAAGACACATTCCCTTCAGGTCACTGACACAGACAGAGGAGAGGTGTTATGGGTTGCATTGTGTAACTCTTTTAGTCACACTGTGTGTATAGCAGGAGTAGAGTAGTGACACTGCGTGTATAGCAGGAGGAGAATAGTGACACTGCGTGTATAGCAGGAGTAGAATAGTGACACTGTGTGTATAGCAGGAGTAGAATAGTGACACTGTGTGTATAGCAGGAGTAAAGTAGTGACACTCTGTGTATGGCAGGAGTAGAGTAGTGATACTGTGTGTATGGCAGGAGTAGAGTAGTGACACTGTGTGTATAGCAGGAATAGAGTAGTGACACTGGGTATGGCAGGAGTAGAGTAGTGATACAGTGTGTATGGCAGGATTAGAGTAGTGACACTATGTGTGTGGCAGGAGTAGAGTAGTGATACAGTGTGTATGGCAGGATTAGAGTAGTGACACTGTGTGTGTGGCAGGAGTAGAGTAGTGATACAGTGTGTATGGCAGGATTAGAGTAGTGACACTGTGTGTGTGGCAGGAGTAGAGTAGTGATACTGTGTGTATGGCAGGATTAGAGTAGTGACACTGTGTGTGTGGCAGGAGTAGAGTAGTGATACAGTGTGTATGGCAGGATTAGAGTAGTGACACTGTGTGTGTGGCAGGAGTAGAGTAGTGATACAGTGTGTATGGCAGGATTAGAGTAGTGACACTGTGTGTGTGGCAGGAGTAGAGTAGTGATACAGTGTGTATGGCAGGATTAGAGTAGTGACACTGTGTGTGTGGCAGGAGTAGAGTAGTGATACAGTGTGTATGGCAGGATTAGAGTAGAGACACTGTGTGTGTGGCAGGAGTAGAGTAGTGATACAGTGTGTATGGCAGGATTAGAGTAGTGACACTGTGTGTCTGGCAGGAGTAGAGTAGTGATACAGTGTGTATGGCAGGATTAGAGTAGTGACACTGTGTGTGTGGCAGGAGTAGAGTAGTGATACAGTGTGTATGGCAGGATTAGAGTAGTGACACTGTGTGTGTGGCAGGAGTAGAGTAGTGATACAGTGTGTATGGCAGGATTAGAGTAGTGACACTGTGTGTGTGGCAGGAGTAGAGTAGTGATACGGTGTGTATAGCAGGAGTAGAGAAGTGACACTGTGTATAGCTGGAGTAAAGTAGTTACAGCGTGTGTGGGAAGTGCAACACATCTGAAATAGTCACACAGCACATGAGGATAATAATGTGTATCTAATCAATGTTTTTCCATAGATATGATGTAACTACAAAACTCAGAATGTGTATTGTACACTTTTTGGCAGAATTGAGAGATCTCATTATGTTCCCTCACCTGGTGGTATCTTGCAGACAGTGGCTGGATGCCACCCATAGCGCTGGTTACAATTTGGGGACTGTACAAATATTGCACTGTCACTGAGGCACTCAGCAAACACCTCTCCTCCAATATAATATAAACGGACTCCTCTTCCTGTAACAACAGAATATGACACCTTAATGTGCGGAACATCCATTGGAGACTAAAGGGTTAACTGGCACAAGTAAATTTCGGCATCTCACCTGCAGGAAACTTACTAACCTTATACAATTCCTTTGACAATGTGTAATTCTGGATGTCTAGATATAGTGTCTTATTTCACATATATAGACATTAATACTAATGTAAAGATGGGATTATTTGGAGAATTGCCCAAAGTCCATTGGTTTCCATGATGATTTCTCCATTTTACTCACTCTTCTTCTGCATTAGTCTTTATAAATATCCCCACTGTCTTCCACTCACATCAATTTGTAAAGCTGTCTAGTTATTGTCCGAATATCCTGAAATCTATCGCCCAATTCGGCAGCAAGAGGTGAAATTACCATCAAAGCAGGGTCCTTTGGTTGTATACAACAACAGCTGTCTCATAGGCTAAACCTGTCCCTGTTGCTTCAGGGCTGTTTATGACAAATGCATACCACAGGGCTGAATTCAGACCAGTCTACATCTTACCTGCTACAGCCCTGCAGTATGCATGTGTCATAAATGTCCAGGTCTAAAATTTCACACGTTATAGTCTATCCATGTTTTGGCTTCAGTTCCCATCAATAACCGTGATGGAGAAGCTGCATGTTTCTTGGGAACGTGGTTATACGTGGGATCCCACAGTCCACTAATGTCACATAGAAAGGCTTTACCAGTCCTTTGTAACTAGAGAATTAAAGGAGAGGAAGGGAGGAATTATTCCTCTTTATTTTGGCCAAAGTTGGTGTTGCCTTTGTTACTGCAGAGCATGCTGCTAGTCTAATAAAGGAATATAAATCGAGCGGTGAAAGAAGGGGACAGCAGACACGATTCACAGTGATTCCTAGCACTGTGCGGCAGGCAGTGCCTTATTAATCATGTCAATACATGGGGAGGCTTTCTATGGCAGTGCAGCAGTTTATTAACTACAAGCGCACGCACGGGTGGAAGATGAGGGCAGATGGAATTCATCTTGACCGGCACAGGCTCATGGATGTTGTAGTTTAACATCTGAAGAGCTAAGGGTATTAGAACCCTCATCTAAATAACTAGAGGTGGCTTTGTGGATCGAGCATCCCAGCTTGGTGTAAATGCATAAATTAGGAGAACGTGATTTAAATGTGTCTGTGTCTCTTGTGTATGACATCACGTGTGGCTTGATATGCAAATGAACTACATTTCCATGGAAAATGTCTCATTTGCATAGCAAGCCACAGGTGACCTCATAAAGCGCACAGACACATTGGAATCACTATTTTTCATCCTAATTTAGGCAATTACTTGCACTTATGCTAACACAATGTATAGATCATCTTTTCTTTTATGCAGTCACAGTATAAACAGTATTGAGGTGGCACAGTCCCTTTAAGGCACATGGATTCTACACAATAACAATACAGTACACAAAAACTTACCAATGTGTCGTCGTGTCAGCTCTACAGCAGCATTTCGGTTCACGTTGGAGAGAAGCCCCAGGCAGAAACGTTCAGAGTTTGAGGGGTCTGTAAATCCGTCCACTGTCATGGAAGGCTGGGAGGCATGGAAGGTCTCTCCTACTCGCTGGTTCAGCTCGTAGTAGGAAATGGAGCACCAAAAGGCTGGCTCACAGTATGTGACTGGCTGCAGATCTATACAAACCAACACAACCAACAGGACACATAACATTACTAATCCTATGTGATAACACATGCAGCAGTTTGTATTAATCCACTAGATGTCACAACATGGATCATTCCCAATTTATATTGGAGGTGATTTATTTTACATAGACTGCTCCAGACACACTTCTATATTCTAGCCTAGCTGAGCAGAAAGAACATACCTTACATAATGAATACACTTAAACACTATGAATAAGCAGCTTACAGAGACGTAAAATGCGTCAGGGTTTACATTTGTCTAGCAACCCCCTAGTTAATATTTGATATGCAGTGTTATCATCACTGAATATTTCAGGAGTTTGAAGGCTGCCTCCTAAAGTGCCAAGTTTTTGTTATCCTTCTAGTATAAAAAATGGAATTTACCAAATAAATAAATGCTCTTGGCCCACTAGCATTGTAGGGTTGAATGGTGCAAAAAACACTGGTGCCTATTCACGAAAAAGTGAATTGACAAGGTAATTGCTAAAATAGATGATATGGAGGGGGGAAAAAAGAATTCAACCTATTATTCTATTTTGGTCTTATTTATTTCCTAGACCTCTTTTAAAGGTGGGCTGCATCTCTCTGACGCTTGATTTAGTGTTGTCCTCCATTACAAGTCTAAATGTCTAGTTAGCAGCTCTAAGGTGTTTGTTGAGAAGCTGTTTAGCCAGAAACATTATGAGAGTTAGGTTCCAGAAAAGTGGGACTGAAGAGATCGGAATATCCACTGACCACACAATGGACTTTGTGTACAGTCAGATACAGGGATTTTGCTGATGTGCAAATTATGGAGCTCTCATGCTAAAATGGCAAATATCACCTGCAACTAATATCTTTATTCAGTTTCACATTGAGGTAACCATTGCTGTAAGCAGTACTTCTCAAACCAGTCCTTAAAAGAACCCGAACGGGCCAGATTGTTATAGATATCCTCATTTAAACAAAATTGGGCATTATCTAAACCCTGGACTGTTGGGAGTACCTTGAGGACTTAATGATTAAGTAATATACTATTAGGGAATATACTGATACAATAACAACACATTTGCTATTTGAGGAGTTGTTTTTTGGATTAGTATTTATACTTACTAATTAATACTTCCCTCTATGCAGATTTTCTTCTGGGGATCAATCCTCTAATGATGACCCTTAATTAAACAATGGGCATCCCCAATATCAGGAGCCAATTGGAGGCTGCCATAGAGATATATGTGTATTCCCACAATGCAGTGGGCACATGTGAGTGATGTCACTGTCACACATGGCCGTGGTTTCCCTCATTTCAATTCAACTAAAACTGAGCTTCAATTTATGTTCAAATATATCAAAGGTTAGTATCTGAAAAATTAGCATACTTTAAGAATGAAAAAAGCTTTAGGCTGGATTAGATCTTTAAAGATTCCTCATTCTGAAATTAGGGCTCAAGAATATATTTCCAGGAAATCTGGATGCAATATGCTTCACAGCCTTTCCATTAAAAACATACATAGGGCTCCTGAGAAACTTCCTGGAAGTGCTGGATGAAGTGCTGGATATTTAAAGTGATACCGCTCAGTTTCAGATTTGGCTGTGTGATAGTAAAACACAGATAACTTTAGTATCCTCCAAGCAGTTGGAAACCCCTTCAGAACAACAGACTTTCTAAGTGAGTTCTAAAGACCAAAGAGATTCCCTACTCAGAAATCCCAGGTTTTGCAGCAGACAAGGAAGTATAGTGTTAACTAAGGGTGATTTCACTCCAAAGAGGCTGCAACCTTTCTGATAAGGACAGGCCCCCTTATATATCCAGAGCTGGCTCCAAGCCAAACCAAACCGCCTGACCTAAAACACTGCATCCGGCCAAGTTGCACAGGACTAGGAGGGGATCACTCGGGGGCATGTTTATATTAATATTAATATACAGTGCTATCGTAATGTGTTATTCTTACAGAATTGCTGACAATCCACTTTGCTGTAAAAATACACATTGAGATTCAGTGCTCATAACCGGATTCCCATGACCAGATCTCTTAAGGCTTAGAAACAGGGCATACTGCGGGACTGCACTGGTTAAAATACAGATGTGAGATGTATCCGGCACCAGAGAAGTGTGCATTGGATTACTCCGCAGTCTGGCACTCGATGGGTTAAAGCGATTGTTTATTAGGGCTGTGAGCCCAGTAAGCAATAAGGACAATAAGGTCATTAATGTTCTCCCTCCCTGTGCCTCAGATCCAGCTGTCTGTTATTACCCAGTCTGTGGAGTAGTATGCTACTGCAGTTGTATACAGTAAATATTATACACTTTATCACATCACTGTCTCTTATACAGGTTTCCACTACATGAGAGGTGACACATTCTCCTTCTGAGTCACACGGCTTCCCTCTCTGCCCCCACAATAAACCACAGACTCCTTACAAGTGTCTGTCTGCAGTTTCTATCCTGGGGTGGGGGGCAGCAGCCTGTAAGTATGTTCCTTTCTACCTTGTGAATTGGTTGATGTGTAGTTCTCTATTCAATTGTTTTTTGTTTTTTTTTTAATTGCTCAGGAAAGGTTTGCAGTTCCAGACCCCGTGGGCCCCTTTCAGAGCAGGTTTTTGCAATCCCTCGTCTTTAGCACCAGCAAACAGGTGATCTTATAAAATGTGTAAGCCAATGATTAGTCTCACGTGGCAAATTGTGGCACACATGCGCCACGCTGGGATCTGAATCTCTAGTCTGGGTCGGAGAATAATCTAGTGGGGTACTAACCCAGAGACGGATGGACTTTGGCACTTCAGCTATTGGATGGCTACATTTCTGATGAAGCTCAGCCAGACATTTTGGCAGGCTGAGCATCATGTGAAATACAATACTGCTAGATTATACTAGGTTATCCACCAATTTGCTAATAAAAATGTTTTGAATGGCTGCATGCATTATACACATAGCTGCACTGCCAATATGGCAATATCCATGAACAGTGTTATTCAGTGCATTCTCTATTGTGGCTGGGTTCTACTCATTTTTTATTTGAAAGTTAACATAATACTTGTATAAATTCTACACATTTAAAACAATATTTCAGTATTTAAATCTAAAAGCATATAATTAAAATGCAGCATTCTATCTCAAGCAGCTAGCGGACCTGATGTTAATACCCTGGAGGGGAGATAATTGGAGAGAACTCTATTAACTTATATTGAGGGACAGTTAATTGTATATATCTTATCTTAGCAATGGACAATTTTACTGCCGTGAGTATATGTATAAGGATCTTAATTACATAATTAGGAACCTTTGGAAAATGTAAATGAAGGAGATCTCTGACCGGGGTGAATTCAAATTCTTGACCGAAAGTTTCTATGACCTTATTTGATACACTCTGCCAAAATGTCGTAACCAATGGTGATATACTGTAAGTATAATGGAACTTGAAAAGGCCACAGCCTGCTCTACACAGAGGCCCTAAGTGGGCAGCCCTGCCTAGTGCCATCAAGAATGTTAAACCAATCTGATCTTATTCCTAAACTGACTACTCTCCCCATTTGAACAGAATACAATGCCATAATAGCATTATATACTGTGCCTTCTATTCCAAAGTCATTTAATGCTTCCACTACAAATCCCCAGCTGACTCTGTCAAAAGCCTTTTAGGCATCCAAAGACAGACAGAGTTAACTGTGGCAAACCCTTTCTTCTTGTCTCCTTATATACGTCCATCAGTACCATTATATGGCCCACAGAGGTCCATCCAGGCACAAAGCCTACCTAATCTTTATGTATTACCTGCATAATTATTTTCTTCAGCCTCTCTGCAATTATTCAACCCTGGGGACATTTCTTCTCCATACATTTTATAAAAGGTTCTGTCATACCCGTCAGGACCCAGGGTTTTTATTTTTCAATCTATTGTTTTCTGGATTTCTAGTACTGAAAACGAGCTGTTAATATCTTCCAACATTTCAAGCGAAGGCCTTGGGAAGGTTTTTTATGCACACAACACTGTTGCCGACTATTTTTTCCAGAGCAGTCAATGCCAGCTGGAATGTATATTATATAAAATATAAAGGTAGATAAATTCAGAATACTGCTTCTTCAGAACACTAGGGAAGGAGTATTATGTACAGAAAAGATAATGCTTAAAACCATTTCTTATGTTCACATACATACATTATGTCCCTTTAAGTGAATTATGCAAGTATTCAATTTCAGTGACCTCTAACCCAGGAAGTGTTCAGGAAGTGAATGGTAAAAAGCAATGCTTCAGTGTTTCAAGGCAACAATGCATTTCCCATGGTCTGAAACATCATTTTACGCTTGGTTTAAATACTATTCAGAATTTTAACCAAGCTTTTGTAGTCTAGTCTGTTATGAAATGTGATTAACATAAAAATTAAAATGGCATTTTGACCCTTTCTTAGGTAGACAGCACAGGTTACTTTGAACCGATCGGTATTTGCTGTTATGTTCTATTAAGTGTTCTATTTATAAATAGAGATGCAGTTAAGGCATACCTGCAAGCTACCTCATTGATGTTGGCCAAACGTCTCAGACAGGAATAAATAGACTACCAAAATGAAGAGATGGGAAGTCCTGAGTCAAAGAAACAGACGGAGGTCTCTCCGTGGTCAAGAACTGATAAGAAAATGTGGGACAGCCTTCTATGGAACTGGCAGGATGCAACACTGTGGGACAAAAACCTAGTGCTTCCCTTTTAAAGGTTCAAATCACACACCGACCTAGTAACCACATTTATCAGATCTACAAGGAGCATAATATCTTTCTTGCTGGCCTGACAGAATGATATGCAAAAACTGTGAAGCATTCGATCTTACAATTACACAGTGTACTACGGTGACCTGCATAGTGAGCAATGCTATCTTTACAGATAGTGAGTAATGAGAGAGTTTCCTCTCTGTAGCAAGGAAGTTAGTATAGTGAATGAGTAGCAGATTACAAATAGTGAGGTCTGCAGCAAGTAATGGGTCCAAGTAGTGATTGGGTAGTGTGTTAGTTGCAACAAGGTGTGAGTGGGTAGTGTGTAAGTAAAGAGTAAGGTCTGTGGGGTGAGTGGGGTGTATATATTAGAATAGTAGATAACCTCTTGGCAATTGGTATAACATTGTAGTGTCTTTTTTTTCTCATTCATGCTTGTTAATGTGCTATAGATGTGAGATTTGTTAAACATTTTTGTGCTATATTTGGCAATTCACTTTTGGCCAATATAAATGAGAGTTTACAGAAAGGAGTGCCTCAGTTCATTACAATAATTTTTGATATTTGCTTAAAATGTATATACCCTTGCTGTATTGTAAGAAGAATATCTAAATTTCTACAGCCATGACTGAATTCATTATCTTTATTTTAACATTTCAATATTTAGTCTATTTTCTGAATGCATTCGCAAATCAATAAAGAATGACAGAATTGTACAAAGAATCAATCTATTGAGGTGGAAATTAAGCTTGATATATTGGTATTATTCTTACCCATGTTGCTGTGTGCAGGGGACATGGAGTTTGGAGACAGATTTGGTGACCCTGAAAAATAATTATTACAAATTAGTGTCAAACTAGAAAAGGATAACGTCTCATGCCCTTTAACGCGCCTTTCTCACCTGTGTCTATGGAACGATTCATTTGGTCGCTGGTTTCCCCATCTTCACTCAAATAACCTGGAGGTGGAGTTTCTAAAGACACAATATAACTGCTATTAGAACATTGTATTGACCATTACACACAGGAGAAAATATACAAATATTTCTTGTTGCTTACAATATTTGTTATAATAACTGTATACAAGTATTTATTATTCCCCCCCCCCCCCCCAATATAAATACACAACAAAACACAAACACACATTTGCAGGTTTTTCATATGCATACATCCCTCTTTTCTAGTAATATTTCCTTGCAACATGAATATACTGTACAATGTTCTAAATTATGGAGACCATGTTGAGCATGCCAGTTTGTTGAGGATGCTATGCCATGTTTGAGATGAACTTCCTTTAGATGTAATTGCCCTAAAGATGTAACATCACTTCTAGGCCAACTGTACGTTTGTCCTGACTCCATCACACAAGAATCTAGATCAGTTGACAGAGATTTGCGTGGTGTTACAGGTTAATAAAGACTGCTATGTTCGCGCTATTTAAATATTAATATAATTGAAGTAACCTGTACTCTTCAGATGTAAAATAACAGAATGTTACATAATATTGAAATATCTTTATTGGACAAATAGTTAATTCAATAAAAAATAAAAAAAGTATGACATGATTCTGCAACATTGTGTTATTTTGTATCTGTCTCACTGGACTAATAAGGCTACTCGATACCACTGTATTGTGCAGAGATTCATACATGTTCTTTTGCAAAAACATGAAATCTATGGATACACTGTGGGCTTTATTCGTGAGAAAGGAAGCTGCAGTGAATTGAAAAATTAGGGCCAAAAGAGTTTGAAGTATAGAATGGGAGATTTTTTTTCCAACTCTGCTGTTTTTCCATCTTTGGCCTTAAGTTTGCATTTCCTCATTCAGGAATACATCCCTAAGTGTGTTGTTTAAGTTTGTTTTGCCGTCAGTTAATATATGTTTCAGTGTATAGATAGAAACCACTTCACTGGAAAACATGAACCGTTTATTTTGCACCCACTGGTAAACAAAGTGAATGACTCAATGCAAACTCACTGGGGGTTATGTATAAATAATGGCGCTGTTTTTCTGTTTAATCCTGATTCCCTCAGTCAGGTTTTTGATCTTGCGGCTGTATGATATGTATAAAAAGGTCACAATGACTTGTTCTTCAGTGCAGCTAATACCAGATTAGGAGTGGCGGGGAATTATAGTCCAATAAAGTGATCAAAAATAGGCGCAATTTTGTGACTTTTACTTCTATAAATAGTCTGCAACAAAATTCGTACACATGATTTCGATCCCGGTTTTATTTTGGCGAAGCTTGTGCACAAAACCTGGCGGAAATCATTTTATTAGTAGGAGTGGACAAGAATTATAGCAGAATTGAGCTACATTTCTGACTGACACACCTTTATACATAACCCACAATGCACTCTCCCAGGAAGTCAGATTATGCAGCATTATATACAAGCCAACTGCATGGAAGGTTGTGAAAAAGGCTAGGAATAGGGGGAAGAGTCTTGTACTATGTAGCATTTATTTTCATAAACCGTAGTACGACAAATCCAGCAAGAAAGCTCTGTTAATAAACTTGTACATTTAGTACAGGCCAGATAACCTATAGATTCACAAGAATATGTGAAGTCCTGTTGGTAGAACACTCTCTAGCCCCTTTAATGTGATGGATACTATTTGTATAGGACCTTGGTGGAAGTGCTGATCATTTCGACTTATTTGTATCATACTAATATTTTGGACTAATTAATTAATACAGTGCAGAATCACCACACTTCCTCTTTAAGAGGAGTATAAACCATTTCAAAAAATCTAAACTTCTGGACTACATAAAAAAAATTAAAAGGTCCTATAGGGTGCATTATTTTTCTTTATTGTTTTTGAAGCATCCCTTTCTCAAACAGAAAATCTGGGCACTTTTTTCCCTGGATTAACATAACGGAATCAATTCGATTCATTCATCCATGAAAAGAACATTTTTAGGATTGACAATTCTTTTTATTTTAAGCCAGACCTGGAATGTAGTTGATTCGTGGCTCAATGCCTGCTGGGAAATTTGTGTTTTCTGGGATGGAATGGCTGTAATCATCCAATGGAGGAAACTCTGCAGGAATATCAGTGTGTCGTGGGACCAGCACTGGTGGAAGAACTGCGAGACAGAGAATACAGCAAAGACAGTGAGAAAATGTACATTAAATAAACACATTAATAAGTTACACTACAGGGAATGTGTAGCTGAAAAGGTAGATCTTATATTATTGTACAGCCGTGCTGTTGTGTCATTACATTTTTAGGTCTCATCACTGGTATTTATTATGCTTATGAGACAAATGATTTGTCTAAGAGACTGCAATGTACAAATGAATGGTATCAAAATCACTTATATCTACAATGTTTGAAATGACCCTCCTTTCAAGGATGAGCTCATTGTTTTGTCTGTGTTGGTAACATATGGGTGAGCTCCCTCCTCTACTGATATTTGGTCTAAATGTGTTTTTTTTCCTTGCAGTGTTCGTTTAGTACCATGCATAATGTTTACATGCAGCAGTATGCATGAAATATAGATTAGATTTTAGCACGAGTGTGTAGAGCTGCTAATGCTCCATTTCATTTATTAAAACCTAATGTTCCACATAAATTCTCTACCTTCTCCTACAGCTCTGAATAAGATCTCGCTTTTACTAGTGCTCCTAAAGCTCCACATAACAACTCCCTCTACCTCCTCCTACAGCTCCACATAACTCCCCCTACCTCCACCTAAAGCTCCACATTACTCCATCTACCTCCTCCTAAATCTCCACACAACTCCCTCTACCTCCTCCTAAAGCTCCACATAACAACTCCCTGTATCTAAATGTACAAATAACGGGGGTCAGGCATCAACACAGCCCATTACTCCACATAATTCATTCTATTCTAGCAAAATATATTCTCTCCCAAGAACCCATTCTGTTGCAGAGAACATCTCCATAACATCCCTACTAATTAATCCAATAAGCTCTACCTATTGTTCTGGATCCCCATATCATATAAAGACTCATTCTCCTCTTATTAATGTGGTCACTGGGTAGATTGTTACAGGAAGTCTGTACCTGGAGTCTCCACTCTCTGGTAGTGATATGGATTGACGCACACTTCATCCTTCTTCATATTGAAGGCGTATTCACACAACTCCATGGCTCTCAGTTCGTGGTGACTATGTAGGTCCGGCCACCTCCAGAGTCGGCAGTATATGACATGGGGAAGACCCTTCCGATGAGACACCTGAAGTCTCCCATCAAGAGATCTACAGAAAGAAGGGTTACATTTCTTATAATAGCATTATTAATGCTCACCGTAACATTCACTCAGTCTCCATGTTGTTTCCTGACCCGACCTGTTTATATACACATAATTTCCATTCAGAAATGGAATCCGAACATGAGAATTACTGTGGTTAATACATTGGAACCTACTTCACATCATGTCTTTAAGAATAGCGTTCAAACACTACAAAGATGGGGATGAGCATGAAAAGCACAGTGGTGGAAGAACGCTGGTTCTACTCCGGTGGCTCTGATTTATTCCTTGAAGATCGGAAATTTGGAACACTTCAGATCACTCCGGAAGCAAAAATTTACAAAATAAATTAAAAGGCCGCTTTGTGTGACAGGATGGTGCTAGCCGCCGGGGTATAGGCATCTTGATTATTTGCGGCCACAGGAAGGGAGGGCTTATTTTATTATGTGAAGCGATCAGGGCATCAAGCCCAAAATCAGTTATATTGAGTAGCTGAATTTCGGGAAATACCGAGATTGGCTACTTTGATCATTCTAGATCCATTTTCAGATCAACAATTGTCTGTCTATTTTTAGGCAATCTTTTTACTTTTTTCATATATATATTTCCATATACATT
Source organism: Pelodytes ibericus (assembly GCA_036172795.1). Classification (NCBI taxonomy): domain Eukaryota; kingdom Metazoa; phylum Chordata; class Amphibia; order Anura; family Pelodytidae; genus Pelodytes; species Pelodytes ibericus. Next base: position 183,715,545 of record CM069858.1, on the reverse strand, counting down.
TTTGATATACATACACATTATATGATCATTTTATTTTTAAAATGATCTTTTCTCTTTCTTTTTCTTCTTCTTTTTTCCTCTTTTTCTTTTTTTCCTCTAAATCCATAGATGGTTTAAAATAAAGATATATATTTGTTTATTGTCATTTATATCTAATCATGTATAAAGATACTTTCATAACAGTGCCGAATTTGACACGAAGTGTATTTAGTTAATACTAACTCTATTTTTAAATCCCCATTCGGTTTATGGAACGATATCGAACTCATTTGAACCTTTCATTCGGTTTATAGAATGGGGTTCGAGTTGTTTCATTCATAACTGGCTCGTTTTATCTATTTTGAGCCATTGCGCATGTGTTGTCCGAGCAAAGGTGCCAGTCTTCGGTCTACATGATTCGAATTTAGGAGATGCTCGGATTACTTTCAATACGAATTACATCTGCGCATGCGCAGTCAGCGCATATACAATACGAACTTTAGATTCGTATTTCAATACACGAACCTGTCATTTTAATGCATGTTAGTTAAGCCGAATGATTCGGTTTTTAAATACTTCGGATTAATTTTTTAAAACGATCTGTAAAAGGACATCGATCTTACGGACATATATAAAGGAGAACTTTTTCCGGGACCTGTTATCCCCCTGAGGAAGTCCAAAGGACGAAACGCGTTGGGTGACTTTTTGTTCCTGTAAAGCCACCGTACTCATCGTGGGTGTCTTGTTTCTAACCCGGAAGTCCTATCCAGCCCCGAGGCGCAAGGAGTGCTGGAGTGAAAGACACGGTGTTTAAACGTTTTTACTGGATTTTATACTCTTTTCAACATCTTTTTTGTATTGTGGAATAAAAATCTTGCTACTCGATATCCCACTCGGAGTTTGAATTTGCTGCAGTTACTGCACTCTGAAAAAATTGGAGGAGAGAATCCCTGAAGGGAGCAAGTATACCATACATTCAGTGTTTGGCCTGATTCTATGCTCCTAGATTATTAGGAGCTTTAATTGTGAGTGATTTTCTTGCTGCATTCGTTTTTTCTTTTGTATAGGATATACTGCACCATTGTGTGTTTTATTATCTTTTTCAGGCACATCATGGCCCAGTGAACCTAAGGGTTCTAAGTATAACACTTCTTTTTTGCACATATTGCACATTGAATGTTTTTTGTGTTTAAGTGGTTTAAGTATCACATTTTTTCTTTGCACATATTGCACATAGATTAAGATCTATGGTTGTGTGTTTTTCCAAGTATATTACACATGAATCAATTGTTGTATGTATTGTAAGCACATTTGCACATATAGCACTGATACTGTGTTTTTCCAATTTTATTTATTTGCATACTGTATTGTGAATGTTTTGATTTTTATGCACATTTTGCACATTTTTTCATATTGCACGATTATTGTGTATTTATGCACGTCATTTTTATCACCACATTTATTATATTCTTTTATACTTTTGTATTCAAGTGTCTATGTACAGAGCGCCTGATCTTTCCCCTGTTTGCTACGCTATTTACCTACCGTTTCGAAGCTGTCTGTTTTTTTAGGTTAGGCTGCTAGTTCACAGTGGACACCTACTTTATATATACACATAGCTATTATATACTTTGTTGGCACTATTTTTGCTCGTCCTTTTTCTTTTTTCTATATTACAAGCTATATTGAGTCGACCATATAAAAAGCCACTAAACCCTTATCTTTTCCTACATCTGATTTAAAAGCACACGTCCGAAGTATATTTACTCTGGAAACGGAATTATTCAGATCTGCACCTAACCTTGTCCTTTCTACTGATTACATGTAAACATGAGGTTCACTCTGCAACAGCAGAGAAATACAATGGACAACTGTCAGACCCCATCAGATGCAAACTCTCTATGATTGGCTGTATGTGGAGCCAAACTGCAGTAACGTTCTGATCGAGAGATGATGCAGCCTAGACAATCACCTCACAGGAAAGCTTTGTTTAAATCACACATAAGAATAAAAGGCAGGCCTCTCTACCGCATGTGTCAGTCTGTCCTTGCTTGTCTTAGTATATAGTCCCTCTCCATGATCTGTATCAAGAGCTACGTAAAGTGTTGGTGCTATATAAATAAATGTTAATGTAATATCACGACTCAGTCGGTATTACCTGAAGTCTGATTCCTGGAATTCTGCTCATATTCGCTATGCTCAGGGCCCATTCTCAGAATGCCTAGCTTGGGGCCTACATGATTGCACAATGAAGGTGCGCACACTCAAGCTATTGACATGCATGCACAACGAAGGTGCGCTCACTCAAGCTATTGACATGACTGCACAATGAAGGTGCGCACACTCAAGCTATTGACATGACTACACAATGAAGGTGCGCACACTCAAGCTATTGACATGACTGCCCAATGAAGGTGCGCACACTCAAGCTATTGACATAACTGCACAATGAAGGTGCGCACACTCAAGGTATTGACATGACTGCACAATGAAGGTGCGCACACTCAAGGTATTGACATGACTGCACAATAAAGGTGCGCACACTCAAGGTATTGACATGACTGCACAATGAAGGTGCGCACACTCAAGGTATTGACATGACTGCACAATGAAGGCTATTGACATTCTTTAGAAATGTTCCTAAATACATTTGCCAGTACTGTACATAGTGTGTTATCCTCACTCTTCCATGAATAAAGCGGATTCCGGAGCGCTGAATCATTTATATTAATGTACGGAGAATAGTGTAGACGTGCATTTTCTGTCTCCTTAGCTATGCCATTTTTTACATGACAAGCGCACTTTCTGTGCAGTGCGTGAATGGAAATTCAGCAAATGGGACTGGTTTAGGGCATGTCAGCCAACTGTCCGCTAGTGCTAAGACTTTACCAGGCCTAAACTAAAGTCATGTTTGGATACAGACTGCTCACAGGTTACAAGGGAAAAGCTGCACCAAGGTGATCTATATATAAATTGTCAGGATTTAAGAGACATACAGGATGTGTGGCCGGTCATAAGACCACGCAAGGAGGTCTGGCAGGATAAGATAAAGTGCAGATAAGAAGGGAAAATAAAGAACCAGCAAGACTTTAGCTTAAAGGATTTGCACAGTTTAACCCTTGTCATTCCACACGAGAATCTTTTTGGATAATAACAAACAGGCTACACACACGTCTCTGGCAAAGGTGTGTGTAATAAAATGCTTAACACACTGCTACTTCCAGATGTAAATAGAAGGAGTATGTGAAGAAATGCCAGCGATTTCTCCTCAGTATGATACAGGGTTCACACTGACATACAGCAGTGACAGGAATGGAAAGTAGTTTTGAAATACTGGAAAAAAAACCTGGAAACGTGTGAGATCCGCAAAGACATTGAGGTCGTGTGTGGGAAGCTTGGTGCTGCCTAGCACTAGTATGGCGTGGACAGACAGCTCTCCGCTGACCAAACAGGTCTTGATATCAATAGTGTTTCATTTCTATTACTGAAGAACAGAGGCACTGATATTGGCTTCTCAGAAGACAATTTATACTGACCGCACTGAAAAAACTATTTAGAAGGGCAAGAATAAAAGAAGAATTTGGCATAATTATATAGGCCTCAAAATATACATTTTTCAAGATCCAAAATTGTTTAAAAAACCCAAAACAAAACATGCAGTTTAGAAATGGTGCGGTATTTCAATAAAAGTATCAATCCAGGCAGACAGACTTGATATGTTCTGTGACTTAGCTAAAATACATAACATCTCCATCTAGGTTTAATGGGTTACATGCAAGAAGAGGATGCCTGGTAACACTTTGAAGAAATCAGCTGTGACTGCACTACAAATCCCACAACTCAATATGGGCGTTGTAATTAATTAATGGCTGGATGGCTCCTATTAGCTGCCTAGGACATAAGAGAAGTTAACTTTCATATTGGGATGACAGATGGAGGTAGACAAATTATTATTTTAAGTGTACCACTTCAGTTCCCAATAGGAATTTCAGAAGAGTGTTAGTGGGATGTTTCTTTGCATAGGGTCAGATATTAATGTAACCTAGCACCTAAAAAAAGTCAATTACATGGGGGGGGGGGGGGGGGGGGGAGAGTACATTTTGTCCTAGTTAAATCCTTGTCTCTTTCAACCCAGCTATATATGGCTCTCAGGCAACCCTATATGTGTGAGACTGATGGAAAAAAGACACACCGGAACAGTTTTGGGAATGTTTTATAAACAGGATGCCCTTTCATTTTGATACCTTTCCTTGAAGGATATGCAGTCTTTAATTTGTAAGGAAACTAAAAAAAAAAAAAAAAAAAAAAAAAAGTTGTTTACATTTTATAGAGCTAATGATCTATTTCACCTTTGACACAAACTAAAGATGGCAGGAGGCGACCTGGTCCTTTAGTAGACCCAAACAATGAGGCAAGCATGCTCCAAGGGGGAGGAAACCTGGGGATCTTAAGCTTTGATAGACACACACCTCACTGTCAGCTGGATTACAGATAATTGTTGGATATCTGCAAATTGCTACCACAGATGTAAAGCTGGAACTCTGTCTTGGGTTAAATTAATCACATGTACATGGGAGCATGGGATTCATACGTGGTAAATATTAATTATGTTGTAAGTCTTATTGTGAAATGCAATGATAATGATATATTAATACATGTGCTGCACAAAGAAAATTATGGTGTAATGTGTAAAAAAATAAAAAAATAAAAAAAATAAAGTGTTTTCTGAAACTGGCTTCCATAGTGATGACATCACTTTCAGACCCTTACCCCAGAATTTACTTTTAGAGATAACCCCCAGTGTGTCCCATTTGCAAGTATGAAAACCAACTCAGTTTCACAAAATGGGATTATTTTCAGCCCTCCAGCCTGGAAATTTCTGGAATCCAATGAGTATCCACGAGGGTACCCAAGACGAATTTCAGACTGATGAAGTATCAGGCTTTCTGCCCACGTGTCTGAACTATGAACAAACCTCCTGCTATATGGCCCCAAACGAGATATATACAGCAAATACACACACACACACAAAGACACTTGCCAAAAACCCTAGACAATTTTATATTTTACACCTCAATTGTTAAGAAATTTTACATTTGTTGTCTGTGGAAGCATGTTAGGTGGTCCTTTAGTAGACAATAACACACAAATACTATGCATTAATATCAGAAAGGACACACTCTTCCCCTTTGTTTCGGGAATATTTTAAATAGAAAACATTCCTTCCTCAAAACCGCAAGTAATCATTTCCTTGCACTTTCTTGGGGGGTCCAGAAATCTACTCCATTGCAGAGCATGCAGCCTTACGATTACAAATAACACAGCTCAAACATTTTCCATGCACACCTACCAACTGGACAGAGATAAGGAGAACAGTACTGGCCACACCACCGCTCACAGGAAAACAATAAAAAATCCACAGCCACGTCCTGTCCTTTGGAATCCAAACATCAGTACCTACAGATATAGAGGAAGGGCAGTACATGAGGCCAGATGGAGCATGGATGCTCCCGTGTGCCTGTTGTGCTACATGTTGGAGTAGGATTCCTGAAATCGGTCAGTTTAACCACTACAGCTTGGCGTCGGCACCATACATGTCTTGAAACTCAACTTGCTGCTGGCCTGTCTTTTCCAAGGAAAGCAGGTATTGTTGTTGTTGGAAAGAATTTCACCTGCTATGGCCCCACTGCTCTTATTTGCTTGTGCCCGGTGCTGCTGAAATTTCCCCCTGTATTAAAGATGACCCTAACATTACACAGTGATGTCCATTTGATGGCCTGGGTGCCTGATGTGGTCCTCCATGATGTAGTGCAGCCCTTATGGTTTGAAAAGCCCATATATTCTACGGTAGTAATGTACAACAGTGGAATTAATAATGTTTGCCACAACCTAAGCATCGGCATGGTATTTGGCCCTTTAAATTCAAAACTTGGCATATACTGGACTATGAGGTAAGGACGTCTCTGTCTCCGGACTAACTATACCCCGAGTTATCTGTGGTCACCAGGTTAGGGTTACCACAAATTAATACATATTTACACTCTAAACCCATCATTATAAACTGCAAAATAATAAATTGTTGCGTTTTAGTATAATAATTACTACTGTCCATGTCATTAGTAGACTGTTACCCCCACATAAAGCATAAAGGAAATGGTATTAGCCAAGGCAATATAAAATAATATACTTTTTTTTTTTTGACTTGTCATAGGTGAGCAAATATGGCCAGTCTTCCATGCAGTGTTTGTTCCTGTGTTGTGTTATTACAGTGTCTTTGGCTATATGTATATAGGTTTGTCTATGATTCACATATGTGGACACACAATATCAGGCTTTATGTATAAAGAGTAACTCTGGGTCAAAGTTCAAAAATTGGAACTGTCCATTGATATCCATAGTGACTGCTCCACTGATATCCATAGTGACTGCTCCACTGATATCCATAGTGACTGCTCCACTGATATCCATAGCGACTGCTCCACTGATATCCATAGTGACTGCTCCACTGATATCCATAGTGACTGCTCCACTGATATCCATAGTGACTGCTCCACTTTTCAAACTTTGCCCCAGAAATGTTTTACACATCACCCCCTTTCCCTCCCCAAATATTCTATTTCAGTTGCATGTACACAGCCACAACTGTATTTATAACAGGGAATAGATTTATACACTTATACTCATGAGCAGAGGGATACATCAAGGTTATGGGAACCAAAGAAGCATCATCCCTTACAGTCTAAATGTTTATAATATTCCTGTCTGCTGTTTAGCATTCCTTGGATACAATGGCTGAAGAACAGTGAAAATATAATGAACATGTGAATTTGGTAAATCCAAAGTAGTTTGAATGCTCTAGACCTAGCTTTAGAAGCAGAACTTTAAGGGACAAGCCATAAGTAAGTGTTGATCAGCAGCTTTTAAACATAGTATTAGTAGGGGGCGGGAGAGGTCATCGTGGGCCAGTTTTAGGGTTCGGGGAGGGTAGAATTAGTATTAGTGTTAATTTTAGTATTAGGGTTCGGGGGGAGTTAATTTTAGTATTAGGGTTCGGGGGGGTTAGGTATTAGTATTAGGGTTCGGGGAGGGTAGAATTAGTATTCAGGTTACTTTTAGTATTAGGGTTCAGGGGGGGTTAATTTTAGTATTATGGTTAGGGGGGTTAGGTATTAGTATTAGGGTTTGGGGGGGTTAGGTATTAGTATTAGGGTTCGGGGAGGGTATAATTAGTATTCAGGTTACTATTAGTATTATGGTTCGGGGGGTTGCAGCCGTGAAGAAGTGCCGTAGACCCGGCACAGTACATCCTATATTTGTATATGGGGATCATGGACATTATTTTTCTAGATCTATAACAGACATCCATTGTCTAAATGGTATTTTGATGTTGGAACAGACGCTTGTATTTTAACATATGAAATGAAAGTCATGTTTTATTAGAGGACCCACTGGGTGCCTTTGGTTACTCATGTTAAAGGAGCGGAGTGCTGCACTGGGATAATGTTGAACAGAAAATCACACTGATTGATTACTGGGCTTCCTCTGAATGAATTAAAATGCCAGAGATCCAGATAAGTAAAAACATTTGTTTTTATCACTGTTGTTTTTCTGGACAGTTGAAAAAGCATCTCTATAATGTGTCATTTGTATTCCAGTGTGGTATTTTGGCAATAGCTACATGGTACCTTTCATTTATCGCTACATGCATTGACATTTACAAAGGAGTTTACCTATATGAACGGTTTTGGCACCGATATTCAATCAGGCACACAGGAACAGCAGCAAAGGGAGGTAGAAGTGACAGGCTGTTTAGAGAGGATTAACTACCCTGGGACACAGGGCCAGCGTTACCTATAGACAAGGAAGGCGGCGGCCTAAGGGCACAGATCGACTGAGGTTCCAGCACCTATTTTAAAATATTGTGTACCTAGCTCCCCAAGTCACCACAAACAAGCTGACTGTAAGAGGGGAGTACAGCGTGAGGGGTATCAGTACAGGCTGCTTGCTCCACCCCTTGCACACGTCACAGCTGACAGACAGCCTAATATCACTGGACATCCCGCTGCTCAAAGTTAAAAAAACAGCAGGACCAAAGCCACAAGCACGCTGTTTAAGTGACCAGGATGGCACAGGCAAGCTGTTTGGGTGACCAGGATGGCACAGGCAAGCCGTCTGGGTGACCAGGATGGCACAGGCAAGCCGTCTGGGTGACCAGGATGGCACAGGCAAATCATTTGGGTGACCAGGATGGCACAGGCAAACCATTTGGGTGACCAGGATTCCACAGGCAATTCTAGGTCATTTTTAGATATAATAAAATGGCTGATATATTCCCAATGTGGCAGAACATCAAGAATGAGCCTTGCAGGTTACCAATCAGACAGGAATGAGTCGGATTCATCAAACACATCAGTCATCTATCTTTCATGTAAGTGTACATAATTACACTACCATATCTCCTAACTACCCCAACAGGGTAAGAACAGTCCCAATAGTTCCAGACAAGCATTCGGATTGCTGTATTCTGCTTACTATGGACACCCATGCATGTTTCAATGTTCCACCATATAATGCAGTTATAAGACCAAGCACAGCTTGGCTGGGTCGAATTTTTGGATAACTTCTAATTTTCAAAATGGTTCATTTAGCCAATGGAGGAGTAAACAATAGAACGTAATGTAACTCACTACACAGTGAACACAAACTATTCAGCATTGCAAAGAGACCTTCTGCTGAAGTATCCAGAACAAGCACATTTCAAATAATCTCATGCTGTAATTGCCTACTACAGATTGTAACTGTACCCTCACATGTTGTCAGTCCCTAGAGAATTTTGTCTTTGAGGTGGGTGAGGTAGCCCTGTACAGCCTGTTTAATTCTCACTTGTCCACCACTGAGGTCAATAAAACAAGTACTCTTGAGCTGGGCAATACTTATTGAACCCAGTGATGTTGAATAATAGTAACATCCTCTGGACATACAGACGACACACGTGTTATGTACACGGACTCACATTGTGATCTACACGGGAATGAATTGTGAGATTTGCTGCCACCGTGTGGGAGCCATTGGACCACTGTTATAACAGGACCCTCTTTATAATGCATAGTGTTATTACAGGGTTTACCTGTACTTGACATCAAGGGATATCTACTAAAACGGAACTCACGTATTCACACTTCGGTAAGATCTCCCACAACGTGTCCCTCTACTCTCACTGCATGCCATCTTCAGCCAATCAGCAAGGTCAATGCTCCAGGAGAGTGGTGCTGGTCTTTGGATTCCATTTAGAAGAGGATCTAGACCACCTTTAAACATATAAAGTTTTCACTGCTAACATGGTGAGGGAGAGTCACTCCTCAGATAACCTGAAGACAAGGGCTAAAGCATACAGCCTCAAGACAACTGAAAAAAAAACAACACAGGGTCTAATCAATCAAGAGAGAAATGCAGGGAACCGAGATGAGAATTTCAAACTTTGAGTTGGAAAAATTCTCCAGTGCAGATGAATGGGAGAATGTTTCCAACTCAGCTACTTTGGCCTCAAGTTTGAAATTCCCAACTTAATTCCCTGCAAGTCTCTCTATTGAGTAAACTCTCACGTCTTAAAAAGTACATATTGTACACACTACACAAATAACGTTCCTTCTAATAAAAGAATAAAGAAGTTGACTTACAAAGTTTAGCATTCCAGCAGTTTGATTTACTACTACTATTTAAGTATAACACATGCAACACTGTGCATTTAATGTTTCCAGGACATTTACATACATATAAACAGCTGAATGTCCTGTGGTAACAGGCTCCAGTAAAGAGAAATTCCCAATCCCATGCATGATTGGGCTTTGACAGGATTTCCCAACACAGTGAGTAAGCAGACAGTAAAGAGTTGGTACAATGCAAGCAAGAGGATCTACATAGCACAAATATGAATGAAGAAAAAAATAATCTGGATGTTTATCCTGTGTAGATGAGGTTACAGAGAGTTCCCCTGAGTAAGCCTTTACTTCTTAACACCCACACAAACCCCAGAAACAGCCACAGAAAACAACATCATTCTCTAAACACAGGAAATGAGCAATCACACCTCCCTCACTGGGAGATACAGCTAACATGAGGCCCCAAGCACAGGAACACAGACTCAGCAATCTTACATGAACTCATACACAACTCACACACACACAGAATGACTGCATCACCTTCAAACAAACATAATATACGTAGTAAGTTTGGAATGAGACATTTGTGTTGATGAAGATGGTTATGGTGGTAACAATGCTGTAAAATACTAACATTACAGCGTCATGGGTTTTGTATCATTCAGTATGGTAAAGTGTGTGGTCAGACTCCATCCTTCCTCTATAAAAAGCATCAGAATGGATTCAGTCATTCAGAATACTCCTCTGTGTAAAACAAAAACACTGCCTCACAGAACCCAAGTACATCAACATAACAAATGAGATCCTCCAACTGTAGTGCTTGAGATCCTTACCAGCATGCGCCATGCTCCTGTCCTCTTCCCAACAGGATGAAATAGGTGTACTTATAACTGGTACTGAATAAGGAAGCTAGCTTACATTCTATGGAGTTATCATAACCATTACCGACCTGTTTGAATTCTGTGCATACAACACACAGTGTGTTTACGGAATACTGAATAATATTACATTCTTGTTGCAAGAGTTACATACCTAGTGTTCAAATACTACAGACACCTTTCCTATCTATAATGCTGATCTCAAGAACATTATGGGTGGAATACTGGGCAGAGCTAATATTTAACTAGACCAGTCAGGCCTTCAAAAGGTCACTATGGGAAAGTTCTTTAAAGGGACTGTATCATTTACATTATTGTTACTGTAGGTTACTGAAAACATGTATTTCTTTGTTTTATTTCCTTCCTCTCTCCCCCTTCATTCCAGTTCTTCTGCTCATCTTTTATTATTGCCCCCAAAGTCAAATATTGCACCCTCAGGACTTGCCCCTGCATCAGAATGCAGCACCCATTGGACTTGCCACTGCACCAAATTGAAACACCCAATGGACTTGCCCCCGCACTACATTATAGGACCCACTGGACCTATTATTGAACATTCTAGATGTGCCCCTGCACCCACTGGGCCTGCCATTGCAACCAAAGGACTTGACATTGCATTATTGTTACTGTACATGTAGAAGATGGCAAAAATGATTGGAAATGATCTATACATTGTGTTAGCAAAACTGCAAGCAAATGCCTATATATGAGAAAAATATGTTTTAAAGGTGTCTGTGGAGTCTCCTGATATGCAAATGTCACATTTCCCATTGAAAAGCAGTTAATTTGCATATCAGGCCACATGTGTGGTCACAAACAGGAGACAATACAGACACATTTAAAACACATTTCTCTCCTAATTTAGGAGAATTAGGGCATTTGCTTGCAATTTTGCTAACACAATGTATAGATTATTTTCCATCATTGTTTATCCTCTACATGCACCGTAAAAACAATATTTAGGTGATACAGTCCCTTTAAAAGCAGGAAAACATAACCCTTGATTATTCTCCACAGCTGTGCATGAGCTTCTAAGATGCAACTCTGTGATCCAACTAAGCAGTTATGAAGCTTACGAATGACATTAAGAAAAAGAGCAACATATAAGGTAGAACAAAGTCTGAAACGCTCGAGAGAGAGAGCGGTTTGTTATGAATGTAAAGAGTTACAGCTAGTGCAAGCACAATGCTGAATATAACTTGCTGGTACACCACTTCATCCAATGATCAAGTCTGTCTGACATATCCTCGTCAAGTACAAAGTAAGTTCAAGGATGCAAAGTACAGGTACATTTTTGAGGAAATCTGTCAGCCAAGACTCTGAAACACAGGAGGAAATTCATATTTAATCAATCCAAAACCACAGTGCACTGGTTATACAAGAAGAGAATTCATGATGCTTAGAGACCCAGCCAAAGTCCACCTTTGCATTCATTCATAGCAATGCTTGCGGATCGCAAGTAATAGGATAAACACCCAACAAGGATATTCAGAACTGTAACAATTTCCCATAACACAATAGACAAATGAACATCTGGTACGGAGTAAAACGATACAACATCAGAAAAGAAAACCAGTAGTGACAGAGAGAAGTTCAGAATGATACATGTAACAATAATAATCTGTATCAGGTGGGGCGGTAACGTGGATGGCAAAGAGTTGTGGTTCCCAAATGTAAAATAAAAACAATAATACACAGGGTGATAGATTCTATCGGGTATAAGGAGTTAGTTATAATTTTATAGTATGCGGAACCAGGCTAATACAATATGCTCCAGAAGAGGAGGAGGAGATCCAATATACTCAGAGCCAGCTCTCCCCGACTCTGTGATAGTATAACTCAACACACATGATGCACGCCATCCCTCATAAGCTCCCACACTGTACAGGAAAGCCGATGTTAACGGAGCCAGTATAAACACATCACACCTTCTCTCTCACTGGAGGTACCAGTCCTGACGCGTTTTGTCCAGCTGGACTCAATCAGAAGCTAGCTGGTGTAAGTAACGAATCCTTGTTAAATATTGTCAAAGGATCCAATGAAGCAGCTACTCCAGTCAGCGTACGTTAGGATAATCAAGTACCCAACAACATGAATAATACATAAATGAAATAAAACATTGTGTGTAAAGAAATAAGAAAAAATGATATATTAGACAAAATAACTATATTATAAAACAGGTAGTGTCAGCTATTTTCCATTTCGAAAACAATATATATATCGATTTCTATATAGTGGTCAGTTTAAGCATTGCAACCTGCTGAAACATGGTTCATTTGAAAAACTGCTTTAGTTTGGGAGAAAGCCTCTCAGGACAAATGAAGTGGAACATTGTTGCCCGTCTTTGTGATACAGAGTGACAAACGTGGAAGGTGCAATATCTTAGCTGGGACATTACTACCATATTGATCGGGTTATAAAGTTGACCATTCTCCCCCAATGTTTAGAAACCTAAATATATGACAACCCTATAGAAACAAACTATAAACTTTTATTTTTAGTGAATATTGCTTTACATGTAAACTGCTTTTCATATTAAGGTTATTGAAAACATGTTTTTCTTAGTTTTATTTCCTTCCTTTCTCCCCCTTCATTCCAGTTCTTCTGCTCATCTTTTATTATTGCCCCTGCACCAGATTGCAGCACCCATAGGACTTGCCACTGAACCAAATTGAAACACCCAATGGACTTGCCCCCACACCACATTATAGGACCCACTGGACCTATTATTGCACATTCTAGATATGCCCCTGCACCCACTGGACCTGCCATTGCAACCAAAGGACTTGACATTGCACTTGCTCCTGCACTGAAAGGTCTTGCCTTGCTCGCTCATGTCTTGTGGGGGACATCCTCCGATGTTGCCTGACACATCCGGCGGGTCTTCTGAGTTGGAACACTGGGGGTCACATGACTCAACAGTAGAAGTGTCAGGCCACATCGGGGGATGTCCGTGCACAGTGCACAGATTACCTCCATCTGCATTAAAGGAGGATCAAGGTCAACTGCAACTGTTGGATCCTAGAGGTCTGATTTAGACAAACCTGGAATATAAGACTTATTCAGAGCATTTTCTCTGAAAAAAGTCTTATATTCAAGCAAATACAGTAATCCTATAGAATGTTAAGTCATTTTAGCCAGGAGAGAGGTCGCTCAATTTGGACCACAGGCTGTCATTAAACAAATGGTGAAGATCACAGGAAAAGGGTCTGCAGTCTCAGCTTTTCTACAGGCCAGACTTATACCCCATGCATGCCCCTCTTCCTCACCTTCAAATTCTTTAAATATTTTAAAAGTATAAATTTAAAGGTTTTGTGTGGGGGGGGGGGGGGGGGAGATAAGTAAATATTGGATTTTCCAGCATATATGACACAATGTACTTGTTTAATAAGAATGACAAAAAAAATCCTTAATGTGTCCATCTTTTTATAAAGCTTTGCAGAAATAAAGGAGTATAATACACTCACCCGTAGACCTGTTGTAGAAAATACATGTGTTAATAGTATAGGTTTACAATCAGATAGCTGAAGAAGGTGCTGAAGCCAGAACAGGAAAAGGAATACCTGCTACAATTGAGAAGAAGGGATGACATCATACACAAAGCTGGAATAAATGGTCTGTCAGTTATCACTGCTGTGCACATACACACACAATGCTAGACACATCCTAGGATTAAAAGCGTGTTTCTTAGAAGCCATTTCATGTCGTATATAACTTATCAGCTAGTGGAGCCTCTGGCTTCATACACGGATGGAATATTTCTATGGAAGGGACAGAGGTTTGTTCAATGGAATCATCATCAGAAAATGTTTCTTTTTCCTCTGTTTAAATAGGAAGAGAATTCTGTGAAAGCAGACATTCAGACAGGGTAATCGCTCCACAAATATGTTTTAATTTCCAAGCGTTGAATCTGCAGATTGAAAAGAGGTTGGATCCGGCAGTCACTGGTTAGGCTTGTCCAAACATTCGGGATTCCATGCAAACATCTAATAAGCCCCTTTTTGCTTTCCGCTGGGCCTCTTCCCATCTTCCCCATGCTGTAGCATTCTAACAAGTTTCAATTATGAGTAATGGCAGCTGTTTTACTCATTATATTAAAATATACACACACACTCTCCCCTTTACTGTGCAAACAGACAATCTCATTGCAGTATCTGTTGTAGCTTTAGAATTACATGCAAAAGGGAGAATGTGGCTTTTCCTGTAATATAAACCCAGACAATCACAGTTATTATGGTGTGAAGCTGAACGTTTGATTGAGCTTCCTTCTTCCAGTCTTATGTCAGCTTTCCTGGATTGTACAGCAGGAAGCTCAGTCACAGATGGACTGAGTGGGCTGGATTTGTTTACAGCTGGAAGCTGTTTATCTTCTGTCTGCCAATGGGCTGTGAAAGGGTTACTCATTGTTGCACCATGAGATCCAGGCAGCTGTGTATTTAAAGGTGCAGTGCTTAGACAAGTTATTATCTTACTAGTATGTTAGGGGAAAAAATAAATAATAAAATGTCCATGCGGTTATAGGTTTTGGCTGGTGTGTTCCTAAAGCTTGATACTATAGTGATATGTTCGGCAGGTAGCATCTTTCAGGCAGTCAGCTGGTGAGAGGAAGTGGTGACTGTCATGGAAGGTGGAGCAGTTTATTGGCAGATAGAGGGAAAGAAGGAGGCGAGCAGGGATGCAGACAAGTCATTGACTGATTTGTTGAGGATTCCCGGCCTGGAAGACATTCTGATGTAATGAATAGATTGTTCTTCCCGTTACAGGTTCTGGCACATGAGATTCGGAGTATTTGATGGAAGGAACAGCAGTTGTTAGTCTGGTGGCAGTCCCCTTTCACATGGCTCAAGCAAGCGTTACATTTACCAGCTAGAAGTATATTAACCTCAAACAACAACCGCACACCGTGGAAACAATTTGTTGTCAAGTGATGAAGGCCCAGCAGAAATGGTGGGATCCATACTGAATAGTTTGCAAAGATGGCTACACAATCCAGGTTACCACAAACTACTCTGAGCATTTTCTATTGGCTTTATTCATAAGAGAGAATTGCAGGGAATTGAGAAGGGAATTTCAAAATTAAGTCGAAAGTAGTAGCATGGGAATCTCTGCTTCTTTGGCCTGAACTTTGCAATTTCTTGGAACTTCTAGCAATTCTCTCTTTCATGAACAAAGCCCTATCTCTCGAAGGTTACATACACATAGAACTATGTACAGGCGACTGTAGGCCGAAACATGAATTCAATCCACACTTCGCCTGGACATCGTCACATATGGGTGGCGCACACTATGGAGCAGGGCAGGGCCGAGTGTGGGCAATAAGATGACCGCTGGTAGTGGACATGTAGGGGCAAGTCACACACGGCCTTGCCGCCTGGCTCCTCTTCCCGCACAGATTAAAATTAAGCTTAATTAAACAAAGTGCCCCTGACAACCACAACACAATTTAATTGAGGCATAGATTTTGGAAGGAAAGGGGGAGGATGTGCTCCTCTCTGTAGATTCCCATGTTGTAATATCCCTTTTTTCAAAGTAATTATTCAAAGTACATGAAGTCACATGATGGCCCATCAGCAGACGCACTACATATTAAATTATGATACTAATTTCTCTGGCTGGCGAGTCAATTACTATAGTTTAGTGTTACAATGAAACAGCCTGATAATAGGCCAACTGCAGAGATGTTTTCGCTTTTCAGGATCCCATCGTCATCGCTTATTTTCTTAAATTAACATAATCATCATTTTGGGAATAGGAGAGATAAACGGGCTAGCTTAAATGCATAATACTTAACCCTTCAGGGGCTGTGGATAATATTTCTTTTCCTTCAATAAAATGAAAGCAATTACTTTACCAGCCAGTACGAATGCCCTGTTGGTTCCATACATGTTGCTGCTAGCTGTGCTTAGAGTTGTGGCCTCCAGCAGATGTCTGCAGTGTGTCAGAAGTCTGTAGGTATTGCCAACAGAGGACAAAAGTCAGACATGTTCTGTACTCTTTGAGAGACTGTCAGGGGTGCTGTTTATAAGCTGATAATGAACACAGACTAGCATTCTAAACCCCATTACCGTCTACTAGTTAAACTCAAATAAAGCAACAGAAGATGAGGAATTTAAGTTCATTACATCACTAGCTTGGCTGTTTAAAGAGGCCCATGGTGTAAGAATATTGTTTCCATTATTTAAAAACATTATTTTTTTCATATGTCTAAGTTTGGGTGATTTTTAGTGTCCTTAGGATGCAAACTACTCACACTTTTAAGTTTAGATTTAATGCTTAAGTGGCAGGTTAGACTATTTCCTGATAAATCCCATGAAATTGTATGCAATATAATAGACAACAGAGGCTGCAAATTTATGTTGATACAGTAATACTATATGGATACAAATCTATCTGCAAAGTATATAGTGAGATCCCAATAGTAATGCCTTATAATAAACTGTTACATTATTAAAACAAGCCAATTTATATAGATTTTGTTTTATTAAGTGGACTCAGTCTCGTGCATTATACAGTCAAAAATCATACTAAATAAAATTCACATCTCTAGTTTCATATGCTGTCAAGAGAAAAAGATAGTACACCTTCATCAGGATGTAATAACAATCATCTGATGAACAGCATATGACATATAACACAGTGACATGATTTATGTAACAAAAACAAAGCCAAAATGGAGAAGTCATGTGTGAAAAACTAAGTACACCTTATAATTTTACAGTTTAGCAGGAATAACTTGGTAACAGTTTTCTGTATGTATCAGTCGGTCACATTGTTGTGGACCACTCTGTATGACAACGTTGCTGCAGTACATTGAGGTTTGCTGGCATGTGTTTGTTCACAGCTCTCAAAATCCCGCTGCATTTCAACTGGGCCGCGGTGTGGACTTTGACTGGGCCATTGCACCATCTTCATTCGTCTCTCTTTCAGCCATTCTGTTGTAGATTTGCTGGTGTGCTTGGGATCAACACTTATGTTAACTCACACCTGAATGCTTCACACCAGCAAACTGCTAACAGGTTGGCTTTTATAGAGACAGTCACACTTATTGATTATCAATTAATCAAGGGCATTTAATCAGCAGCCCCTAAGCCTCTTTATCCCTATGGAACCAGTAAGTGTGTACTTATACCGCAAACGGTCAGGGGC
Organism: Pelodytes ibericus; assembly: GCA_036172795.1. Taxonomy (NCBI): domain Eukaryota; kingdom Metazoa; phylum Chordata; class Amphibia; order Anura; family Pelodytidae; genus Pelodytes; species Pelodytes ibericus. Next base: position 183,697,883 of record CM069858.1, on the reverse strand, counting down.
TGATCTTTCTCACTGCACTTATTATACAGCAAGCGGTCAGGGGCTGATCTCTCTCACTGCACTCATTATTCAGCAAGCGGTCAGGGGCTGGTCTCTCTCACTGCACTCATTATACAGCAAGCGGTCAGGGGCTGATCTCTCTCACCGCACTCATTATTCAGCAAGCGGTCAGGGGCTGGTCTCTCTCACTGCACTCATTATACACAGTAAGCGGTCAGGGGCTGATCTCTCTCACTGCACTCATTATACAGCAAGCGGTCAGGGGCTGATCTTTCTCACTGCACTCATTGTACAGCAAGCGGTCAGGGGCTGATCTCTCTCACTGCACTCATTATACAGCAAGTGGTCAGGGGCTGATCTTTCTCACTGCACTCATTGTACAGCAAGCGGTCAGGGGCTGATCTCTCTCACTGCACTCATTATACAGCAAGTGGTCAGGGGCTGATCTCTCTCACTGCACTCATTATACAGCAAGCGGTCAGGGGCTGATCTCTCTCACTGCACTCATTATACAGCAAGTGGTCAGGGGCTGATCTTTCTCACTGCACTCATTATACAGCAAGCGGTCAGGGGCTGATCTCTCTCACTGCACTCATTATACAGCAAGTGGTCAGGGGCTGATCTCTCTCACTGCACTCATTATACAGCAAGTGGTCAGGGGCTGATCTTTCTCACTGCACTCATTATACAGCAAGCGGTCAGGGGCTGATCGCTCTCACTGCACTCATTATACAGCAAGCGGTCAGGGACTGATCTCTCACTGCACTCATTATACAGCAAGTGGTCAGGGGCTGATCTCTCTCACTGCACTCATTATACAGCAAGCGGTCAGGGACTGATCTCTCTCACTGCACTCATTATACAGCAAGTGGTCAGGGGCTGATCTCTCTCACTGCACTCATTATACAGCAAGTGGTCAGGGGCTGATCTCTCTCACTGCACTCATTATACAGCAAGTGGTCAGGGGCTGATCTTTCTCACTGCACTCATTATACACAGTAAGCGGTCAGGGGCTGATCGCTCTCACTGCACTCATTATACACAGTAAGAGGTCAGGGGCTGATCGCTCTCACTGCACTCATTATACACAGTAAGAGGTCAGGGGCTGATCTCTCTTACTGCACTCATTATACAGCAAGTGGTCAGGGGCTGATCTCTCTCTCACTACACTCATTATACAGCAAGTGGTCAGGGGCTGATCTCTCTCTCACTACACTCATTGTACAGCAAGTGGTCAGGGGCTGATCTCTCTCACTGCACTCATTATACAGCAAGCGGTCAGGGGCTGATATCTCTCACTACACTCATTATACAGCAAGTGGTCAGGGACTGATCTCTCTCACTTCACTCATTATACAGCAAGTGGTCAGGGGCTGATCTCTCTCACTGCACTCATTATACACAGTAAGCGGTCAGGGGCTGGTCTCTCTCACTGCACTCATTATACAGCAAGCGGTCAGGGGCTGATCTCTCTCACTGCACTCATTATACAGCAAGCGGTCAGGGGCTGATCTTTCTCACTGCACTCATTATACAGCAAGTGGTCAGGGACTGATCTCTCTCACTTCACTCATTATACAGCAAGCGGTCAGGGGCTGATCTCTCTCACTGCACTCATTATACAGCAAGCGGTCAGGGGCTGATCTCTCTCACTTCACTCATTATACAGCAAGTGGTCAGGGACTGATCTCTCTCACTTCACTCATTATACAGCAAGTGGTCAGGGACTGATCTCTCTCACTTCACTCATTATACAGCAAGTGGTCAGGGGCTGATCTCTCTCACTGCACTCATTATACATCAAGTGGTCAGGGGCTGATCTCTCTCACTGCACTCATTATACACAGTAAGCGGTCAGGGGCTGATCTCTCTCACTGCACTCATTATACAGCAAGTGGTCAGGGGCTGATCTCTCTCTCACTACACTCATTATACAGCAAGTGGTCAGGGGCTGATCTCTCTCACTGCACTCATTATACAGCAAGCGGTCAGGGGCTGATCTCTCTCACTGCACTCATTATACACAGTAAGCGGTCAGGGGCTGATCTCTCTCACTTCACTCACTATACAGCAAGTGGTCAGGGGCTGATCTTTCTCACTGCACTCATTATACAGCAAGTGGTCAGGGGCTGATCTCTCTCACTGCACTCATTATACAGCAAGCGGTCAGGGGCTGATCTCTCTCACTGCACTCATTATTCAGCAAGTGGTCAGGGGCTGATCTCTCTCACTGCACTCATTATACAGCAAGCGGTCAGGGGCTGATCTCTCTCACTGCACTCATTATACAGCAAGTGGTCAGGGACTGATCTCTCTCACTGCACTCATTATACAGCAAGTGGTCAGGGGCTGATCTCTCTTACTGAACTCATTATACAGCAAGTGGTCAGGGGCTGATCTCTCTCACTGCACTCATTATACAGCAAGTGGTCAGGGGCTGATCTCTCTCACTGCACTCATTATACAGCAAGCGGTCAGGGGCTGGTCTCTCTCACTGCACTTATTATACAGCAAGTGGTCAGGGACTGATCTCTCTCACTGCACTCATTATACAGCAAGTGGTCAGGGGCTGATCTCTCTCACTGCACTCATTATATACAGCAAGCGGTCAGGCGCTGATCTCTCTCACTTCACTCATTGTACTTATACTCACTGCAACTATTTTATAGCCTGAGATGAGGAGCTGACTCTCTCTCACTGTACTATTACGTAGCCAAAGGCAGCATCAGGACAGATCAGTTTCTTTATCACTGTATCGGTTATTTCGCCTGATGCCAAAACAGGTTCTCTCTTACTGTGTTTATTTTGTAGCCCTAGGTCAGGTTCTCACTCCTAGAACACATTACACACCTTGGAATCAGATGAAAATCTCAGATCTGCAAATAGCTTCTACCCTTGCAATGTCTCCATGACAATCCTACAATACACAGCAGTCTCTCCTGATCCACAGTAGTGTCTCTTACTGCCCTGTCCAAACTTGAGATCAGCGGTAGCCTCTAGCTCACCGATTGCCCTGGTGTTTCTACATAGAAATAGAAACACATTCCAGCAAAGCTGCAGGAAATGACATCATCTCCCTCATAAGATTAGTACAGTTCCTCATGCTATGGCCATGCACACTACATTTGTCTCTGGTGCCTGTAGAAATGGAAGTCCTGCCACTAGGGTGTCATTAAGTCAACCGGTGATATTTGTCAAAAAGTGATTGAATAACTCGGGGGTATTGTTTTACCCATGAAATTGCTCGAGAGGCTTTAGTCCTGCAGCTGTCTGACTACTCTCCACGTGTGGCATGCAATCACTTCAACAGACCACATATCAAATTGCTACGCTACAAACGAATCTGCTCCACTCGCTGCTTTCGCAATAAAAAGCAGATAAATGCTTAATTTCTAACAATAACCTAACTCCAGAAACCTTGGGCACTAATCACTACTGCTAAATAGGCTGCAAGTGAGGACTAGGCCTCCAGACTCATGTGACCATAATAAAGGTAAATCTCCCATCAAGGGTCTGCCTGAACTTCACACGTGATCTTTTTTCAAGGTCACAGAGCTTAAACCAACCAGTTTCAAAAAGGAAGATGTGATCATTAGTGCATTAGGGTTAAAGTTAAAGAGCTGCCGGAGATGTTTTTCTCACAGAGATTTGTTGTCTGCAAAAGTACACATCCAGACTGTGTGCAAACATCAAACAGGGTCATTTTTATATAACCCTCAAGAAGTACAAGTGGTTTCCGCCTTAGCTGACCGAAGTTTATCAGAAGTACATAAAAGGAACGGTTGTTCAAAGAAATGCAAATTCTGAGGGCACTGCCATCTCCAAGATCTTACCACAAACCAAACACCCACCTACACCCAGGCACGGCATGCCCTGGCATTCCATACATTGGAGCAACAACGATTTCATTCAGGGAGAAAAGATGCTTCCTTTTACAGAAAGTGACTAATGAGTACTCATCTCCCCATCTTCACAGAAAGCTGCCTGTGTCAGTAACTGTATGAAATCGTACACCAAACTGTTTCTACAGAAAAAAATATAGCACAAGGTTTATGTTCAATTTTTAACCAGAAATTCAGTGAGGTTGTCCTGTTCACTCTCATATTCTCTATCTTACGGCCAGGAAGGCCGAATGAAGGACCGATGCAAGGGAACATTCAGAGAAACAGGGGGACAAGGCACTAGCCAGGTAAGAGGAAAGAAAAAGGGGCACAATATTAGGCTTCAGGGGCAGTGAAGTTGCTTTTTCCCTGCTACCCCTCTACAAGATGCCTAAATGAATGTAAAGGGTTCTTTATCCGCACTCTCCTATATTCAAGAGGCCTACAGGATGCGATTGTCCATAAAAATCTCTAGAAACACTCAGGAGGACTTGCAAGGAGGTCATTTTGTGTCACACTTTGAATGGAGGAAGGGATAAAGTAAAATCACACATTTACTTTTGTTCTCTCATTAAAAACTAAACCAGGAACCATAAATTCAGAGGTAAAGAAAAAAAAATGTGGAGGGAGGGAGGGAAGTTAAAACATGTGACAGTTTACGTATGCTAAAACTATTCCAGAAAAAGCAGACACTTCATCACTTCTGTGCCTTGTGCCAGCAGAGAATCAGACCAACTACTTGACTGGGCAAATTATCATAAGTCAACTCTACGGAATGAGGAAGTTCAGGAAAATTCCATACACGAAAAGGTAGCTTTAATGACTCCATTCTGGTCCTAATAGGTATTGTAACGCATTACATTATGCACACAGACAACTATTCAAGGGCAAAAACATGGGCAGAAGCCTAATAACATCCAAAAGAACACAGGTTTCTAAGTAGTTATATATGTTATTTGGTCACAAAGGTAAGTAGCAGTCATAATTGACATAATAATATATCAAATATACATTTAAATAGTTGAAGAGGGATTACTGGGTTAAAACAGATGCACATTCCTATCTGCACCACTAATTCTGTACAATGGCAAAAAGCTCATAAAAAGAAACAAAACAAAACAAAAGTTTTATTTCTTTATGATGAACAAAACAGATTTGAGCCAACCCAATATGTGCCGATAATCGGCCCTGAAATAGGGACTCCAAATTGTGGACGGATTCGACCCAGATTGCGGGCACATTGTTACCTGAATTTTAAGCTACTCCGAGCCCAAATCCTCCCAGCCCAAAGTGTAATAAGATAAAAAAAATTGTAACAATTAAAAAAATTTTTTTTTTTTAAAAGATACATTAATTAAAATAAAGTAAATGAACAACTGGTTCAGACCCGAATTCAGGGATGCTGAGTGGCTGCATTTCAGTGATTTGTGAAATATGGCTGGAGCGCCCGACCCGAATCCATTCCGGGCAGGATCAATGTATTTAGACCCTTTGGTGGTTTTTACGTGACACACTGCATCAGCCTTAACATGTGGGAGCTAGCAGATACAGTTTCCTTTTCATATTCAATACTGCCCATGCAATGCTTTGAAATGCATATATTTGCTACTAGTTAACCACTTAAAAACGAATGACATTTTGTTCCAGCAAATTTGGCCTGCAAAGACCTAAATCAGTATGTATTGTCCTGTATAATTGCTCATTTAACAATCAGTTGTATTAATGGGAATGTCTAGAGCCCACAACGCCTCCTCCAAATTTGAATGCATATTAAAATACTTTCAAAGTACTTTAAAGTGCATATTTTACATTCTGCATTACTTTAAAAAAATGAAGGTCTTCCACTTGCAGGACGTGCCACTTTCACTTCCTGTTTTCAGGCTTCTAAGGGACTCTTTTCCCCTGTAGCAGCCAATAAGAATTGGAATGTGATTTCCTGTTTATTAATGTCATCAGACAATGTGTTGCATTAGAGATCCTAGTGTATACAAGAGCATTATAAATTAGTGCCCTGTCAATTCATAATCTCAGTCATGTCATGAAAGCATTACATTCCCTTCATATAAATGCCGGTGTTCTGACGAATTACTCGAGCAAATTCTCCTGCGCAATCGCAGGAGAATTTGCTCACTGCGCATGCGCAGAAAGTTACAGCTGATAACTCAGCTGTAACTTTATGTCCACCGCGCATGCGCGAGCTAACCAACCCACATCCCGCCCCCCGCACACCCCTTCTCACCAGCTGATCGGACAGCGGCGGTACACAGCGCATGCGCGCGGCTATCAAGCCGTGTGGGAATGCGCTGTGTCCGTGGCTGGATTCAAACAAAACGCTGGTAAGTAACACGGGGGGGGACATAAGGAGCCAATAGAGAGGTAAGCACCCTGGTGAGGGCTGCCTCATCTTCATAGGAGTTGTGATCCTCCTGCTGCATAATACAGCAGGAGGATCACAACTCCCATGAAGATGAGGCAGCCCTCACCAGGGTGCTTACCTCTCTGTTGGCTCCTTATGTCCCCCCCCCCCCGCCCCGTGTTACTTACCAGCGTTTTGTTTGAATCCAGCCACGGACACAGCGCATTCCCACACGGCTTGATAGCCGCGCGCATGCGCTGTGTACCGCCGCTGTCCGATCAGCTGGTGAGAAGGGGTGTGCGGGGGGCGGGATGTGGGTTGGTTAGCTCGCGCATGCGCGGTGGACATAAAGTTACAGCTGAGTTATCAGCTGTAACTTTCTGCGCATGCGCAGTGAGCAAATTCTCCTGCGATTGCGCAGGAGAATTTGCTCGAGTAATTCGTCAGAACACCGGAATGGCAGTGCAGTCCCCCAATAACACCCAGCTTGTCTGAGAATGATAGGCAGTGCAGCCCCCCAATAACACCCAGCTTGTCTGAGAATGATAGGCAGTGCAGCCCCCCAATAACACCCAGCTTGTCTGAGGGAGGCAGAGCCACCGCTGCAGCTGGGGGAAATTTAGGTTTGAGTAAGTTGGAAAGCACAGCACGGTCAGCTCAGTGTGCCTGTTACCATGGAGATGGGTGTATACGCGCGTCTCCAACTCAGGCAAGGAAGATAGAGAGGGTGGAGCTGAGTAGTTAGACTTTGCTTGCGCAAGAGTGGTGCAGCCGCACCGCTGCAATACCGAGGGCTGCCACTTGGGGGTACTTCTATAGGTAAGTATGTATTCAGTCATAACGAGAATAGAAATAAAAAATTAACGTGACAGTCTAGTTCACACTTTGGTGCCTATAAGTTGCACCAAAGTCATTTAGGTGACTAGACTGACCCTTTAAGCCCTGCTGATAAAAGAGTAGGACCTTCACATCTTTAAGCACTAGATCGATAAGACCACCATCTGTCCTTATGTTATTTCCACACATATAACACATATTTGTTAGGAAGAATCAACATTTCACAATCACACAACTTATTATCAAGGATAGCGACTGTACTAGGATAATTGTATTGGCATGTAACTGATATTACCTAAAGCGTATTACAGGCTTAGGTAATATCACACACATATATAACATAAAGCTACACCGTGACTTTTTAAATTTTTTAACATGGGCACTAACCTGAAAAATGTGTATTCTCCTAATGGATGTTAAGCATAGTCTAACTTATTGTGTGCCGTAATATAGATGTCAGATGTGATAATAACAAAATCATCATCATCATCGATTTACCAAATTCTTGTGTTCAGGTCTATTTGTCTCATTTTTGCTACAAAAGAGAGGAAGATCTTATTGTCTGGAATTCAACTTGCAGAGGTTTTTAAACAGATGTCAGTGTGGTTGACACATTTACAGAATGGATTTTCAAAGAAATCTTGGTGTTAAGTCTGCTCTATTGATCACATTTGAAAAGCTGTTAGTGGTACAGTGCAAGAGTAAACAGGTCTAAACAAAAGCAATATTTGTGCTGAGAATCCCATTTAACCCAATCTTATTAAATTTGACTCCAAAAACTATTGTACAACTATTTACACTGATCTTAAAACTGAATAGGATAATAACAAAACCCATGGTGTCCCTTTCCAGAATGAAACCACATTAGCTGTTCTACATTTGGTGACAATTGCTTACTGTGGCTTGTGGGTTGACACAAATCACAGTTTACAACAATGTTCTTCTCTGCTTTGGAAAAATGTAACAAGCAATACAGAGAATATAAATAAAGCCAAGAACATGTGACAGTAGTGATAATCTATGGCTAATGAAGTCACAAACCTCACCCACTTTTACTTTCATCTGTGGCTAAATGGTCGGAAGAGTTTGCATCACCAAAGTGTGTAAAAGTCTGAAGCAGGGAGAATAGATAAATGTTACGCTCGCCAAGAAATATCCCCCATGGTGCAGACGGATATGTTTAATCTAATTAATGCCTGTGTATAGATTTCATGTACCCGCCAGGAAATTTTCCTACATTTTTATTACTCTGGTATTCTTTTAGAATTCAACACATGTAAATAAGGTTTCCTAAACGATTCCATTATGTTAAATGTAAGCTTACAGGTGCACATGCCCATCCTAAAGAGAGACTACAGTTAAGGAACAACTGTATGCAACAAATTAAGTTATGTTTTACTGAAATGTTGCATTTTAAGCAGAAGACAAATAAAGCACCTTATTGGATGCTGTTTGCTAGCTCTGTCAGGGGGCTGACATGTTTGGAATATTGGGTCAGACCTTTAAATCTACAAAATGAACAGAAATGTGTATATCGACAAAAGTATTGGGACACACCTCTTAATTATTGAATCCAGGTGTTTCAATCAGACCCATTGTCACAGATGTATAACATCAAGTACCTAGCTATGCAGTCTGCATTTACAAACATTTGTGGGGGGAAATGGTTTGTTCTGAAGATCTCAGTGAATTCAAACATAGTACTGTGATAGGATGCCACCTTTGTAATAAGTCAGTTCTTGAAATTCCATCTCTACTAGATATTCCACAGTCAACTGTAAGTCGTATTATGGGAAAGTGTAAGCGTCTAGGAACAGCAGCAACTAAAGACACAATGCGGAAAACCATACAAAGTCACAGAGTGCTGAGGCACATGGTGCGTAAAAGTCGCCAATGCTCTGCTGGCATTAATATCAGCACAAAAACTGTGTGGTGGGAGCTTCACTGAATCGTTTTCCATGGCCAAGCAGCTGCATGCTAGCCTCAAATCACCAAGTCAAATGTCAAGCGTTGGAGTGGTGCAAAGCACGCCGCCACTGGACTCAGTGGAAACATGTACGCTTGGCAGCCTGGGTTGCATTGTGCCAACTATAAAGGTATGGAGCCATTTTCAGGGGTTGAGCTAGCCCCCCCAGTGAAGGGAAATCTTAATGCTTCACAAAGCAAAGTCCCTAAAGACATCGTTGGATGACTTTGGTGTGGAAGAACTTTACCGGCCAGCACAGACCACTGACTTCAATCCCATCGAACATCTTAATGAAATATTCTTATTCAGTATCATTAAACCAGTGAAGAGAATGAAAGCTATGAGGACTATATCACCCTCAGGATCTGATTTACCAATATAGTGCTATAAAGCAATAAGAGACACGTGTCTAGGGGTCAGGAGCTACTGAAAACTTCAGTGCCTCTTTAAAGGGTACATAAGGATCAACATTTTGAATCTTCAAAAAAGCCAGACAAAGAAAGCAAAATACACTGGTATAAATTTCACAATATAATTTGCACTAGGAAGACATCACCATCAATCCTACTGTCTAGAAAGACATATACTGACACAAAATAATATGATAAAGGAAACTAATATACTTTTAAGTGTTTCAAAATGACAAAAAAAAGTAAAAGAGAATTACTTTTCCAGAAAGAGCAGACCAGAGGACACATTCTGATGGGGGAGTGTGTAGAGATGAAGGAATTGTACCAGTTGACTGGCGTGCAGAATGAATGGCCTCCCTATTGAGGTGGTGGAAGCTGAAACAGATTGATAAATCAAGCAGACCAGCAGTAGCTATTGAGAAATTCAGAAAATTCCAAGCCATGGAGAAAAAAAATAAAAACACACACACACACACACACACACACACACACACTGCCACCATGGTGAGAACCCTCGCTACCAAGATATTCTGCACTGTCTCTTCATCGTTATGAATTCCTGAATGATGTGCCAAGTCGTTGATGATGAGATAGATAGTAACTCATAAGTAAGAAATTGAAACCTTAATGATGATTTTCATATCTAGGCACAAATACTACAGTCAGCTCTAAGCCTCTCAAAAAATTAATAAAACTGAACTCATGGCCTAATGGGTAATGAACAGGCTAGACCTACCATTAAGCCACACCTATATTTTGTTGTACCACTCTAATTAAAAGGGACAGTCTCGGCAACAAAGTGACACCAATGCAGGTCTGTTTCTTATGTAGTACACAAAATTTAAATTAGATTTACTACAGGGATTATAAATATATATATATATAAATAAATATTAGATTTATTATATTTTGCTCAGTCCCTTCCCTCTGGTGGTTAATCAGTGCTCTATCCCCTAGTGCAGCCGCATGGTGCCTGGAGAAGAGACTATGCATGTGGTGCCAGGGCCAGCGCCACCGTAAGGCTGCTCAGGGCGCCGCAGCGACGGGGGCGCCAGCCCTGGAGGAATTTTTAAAAATGGCGGTAGAGGCACTGGCTGGGGAGATGATCTCCCCTCGCCAGCCCTCTACACGGCCACTGTGCAGGAGCCTGGGAGGGGGCGGATCTCACCGGGTGCAAGGTCCGCCCCCTCCTCTTGAAGAAGAGCGGTGTCTGCTTCGGGGAACCGTGCAACATGAGCAAAAAATCACTCCTGTTTTGCACGTATTCTTTTGGAATCCAGGGAAATTGGAGAAATGCATTTGACAACTGTCAGAGTTAATGCTTGCTGCTGTGTGTATCTGATCTAATCACAGAGATGGAATCACAGGTCTGTGCAGGCCATAACATTGCATTATATGACAAGACCAGGGACCACAGTGACTGGGGAACAAACTGATCATTGTCTTGTGGAGGCTCTGCCAGTGCTGCACTCCGCATGATGACTGGAAATAATATTCAAATGAATGGGAATGAATATTTCCGTTTCCAAATAAAAAGAAAATCAAAATCTTTTACACAGCCAGAGCGAGTGGGAGTTCCTCAACAGTGGTACAACTGGCAAGTGCCTAAATTATGGTCTACTGAGCAATCTAGTCTCTTGCTCTCACTAATTTGACAGCACCACTTTCTAAAATACTGCACAACCTGTCTATACATATTTCGATCTTGCCACTGTGTCTACACAGATGTCTTTACTTATAGGTTAATATGCAACTCTATCCAAAATAATTACTACCTGTGATGTTTCCTACTACCTCATGATAAATCTTTACTTCAAGCTTCTCCCTAGTGTGAGGATCATATCACTTGCAAAGGCAAGTTCTGTACCATTTGTAATCATACACTCACACATTTTTTGATGATACAGGTTTCTGGCATTCCTACAAGCTGAGAAATTAATTAGAAAGCAAAGCTCTAGTTAAAGTTACATTATAACCTAAACCCCGAAAAAAGGCAATCGCATAAATATATAGATTCAAATTTAAAAAAAAGGACTTTGAATTTGTTGCTCCCTCCGCTTTGTCACATCACAATATGCAAAATTAAATATTACAGGGGTAAATCATATTGTAGATTATGTCAGGGGGCCCAGAGACCGCAAATGTAAACATTTACATTTTCCATTCTATCTAAAATAATGTTTTTAGCACATGGAATGGATGGAAGCTTATATCATGTAATGAAAGCATGCTTTAAAAATATAGCTGAACTCGTCTATGCCCTGGGCTCTATTCATTAAAAGTGATATCTTGATTCATACATTTGCAGCAACTTAAAGAGTACATTTGTCTATTTAAAGCAGAGTTGTCGTCTCAGTATTATATAGTTCAGTTTGAGATGCTAGTGACAGCATGCTTACTGCTAAATAAAAAAACATTGGTGGGTTTTATCTATTAAAATGGGGCTCCAGAAAAAAGAAAAGGTAAATTCTGAAAACAGGTGATTTACACATCAACTCCTTGCACGCTCGAATCGCCCATGATTTTAACAAGTTTGGTATACTTTTGGGCGACAGTGCAATAAAATAACACCATAGTGAGAATACAGGTGTAGCACACACCAATATCCATGTGAAAAAGTTATGCAACTCTAAAATTAAGTGTTTTGCAAAGTGCATTACCAATTAGATCTTCCTGAAACTACAGGGGCTTCTGGGAAAATAAACACTACTAAAAACCAGCAGATGCCAGTCCTTTCCAGGTAATTAATGGTGGAAACACCAAGAATGCACATTGTAATAATTTTCAGGTTTTCTCCTAATGAATACCATGTCTTGCATACAGTGGAAAAAACTCTCAACCAAGTAGAATAGAAACAGATTTACTCTGCATTTATTCATTGTATCCCTCAAGAGAGTCAGGGCTTGCATAATGTAATTCACTGCCACCTGGGCCACAAACGCTTGAGACAAATACATATTGATTTCTGCTGGTTTACACTGGAGGAATGCAGAAAAGACTGAGCTGGAGTAACATTGGGCAACACGGAGTAGCAGAGAAAGCCAAGAATAAAGTGGGATGAGAGTCTGTCACATTATACGTTTCAATGCCTCAGGTTGGCAAATTGGATGAAGAAAGATTTGAAAAATTCCTGCAGGTCTCTGCTTGCAGAGCAATTCAAAGATTTTCACCCAGTACCATTCTATCCCTATAGGATCGCAAAACAGGCATATTTACTGACACAGCAGGCTGTTCAAAAAACAGTACTGTCAAGTGAACTGCAAACATTAGGCATTAATAGGAGCATTAGAAAGAGTCTCCAACTTGACTGTCTTTCCAACTCCGCTACTAATGCTGGATTTCTGCAGCTCAGGAGCTAACTGGTAATTCAACATAGTTTTAGCCTCCACAGGCCTAGGAATGGATATAAAGGACACTATGCTTAATACCATCACCCCGATAAACCCAAAACCCCTACCAATAAAACATATTCAAAAATACAAGGGCGGGGCAAACATTTAATGTACTCTGGCTGTATAATAGTGTACAATGTAGTGTGGATAATTTATGGTTCACCGTCGGCCTTCCACAGCAGACTGAAAATCATAACATTAACCATCTACTTGTAAGCAAGAATGAAACCTGCAGTCACCTATTAGACTTAATGCTGAACACAGCAGTCTTCTATGTGTCAGAGGAATTGCATCCAAGTTCATCTATTAATTAGCAGTGAGACGAGAGGACTCAAGAGGAAGGACGGCGGCGACCAGCGGGAACAAACTTCACAAACCAGACCACAGATGAAGCTGAAGGCGAGTTTAATGTCAGGTGTACACAGCTTCAAGGTCTAAGTGCCTGCTCCTACCCGGTGAAACGCTGAACGCCTACGCGTTTCGCGCCAAACGTGGCGCTTTCTCAAGGCTCATCTATTAATTATCCCATCAGCCAGGACTGAGGAACATTTTGCCACTGTAAAAAGAAACATAAAAATACATATCTGAACGTGGACTCCATACAAGGGAAGGTAAATTAGGCCCCGAGGTCATGTCTGGCACATGGGAATTTAATGTCAATAGTAAAGTAACTGAAATCAGCATCATGTCTGGCTGCAGACCATGAATGGTCATCGAGGGCTACCCAGTATAGAATCAGGATAGCCCAAATCGGCAACTAAGACCAAAAATATCGTTTTACTTGGAAACAAACTGGGAAAAAAGAAGCACAATAAGAGTACATTACACACAAATATGTGGATCCATTCAGCTTCGTTACTAAATGGTTACTCAAGTTCTGAATATAAATATGAACCAGCAGATGACAATCATATGAATGTTATTTCTTTGCCTTTCATCCAGTCTGTACCGTTTGCTCCACATCACAGCTGACAGGTGAACCTCTGGGAATAAGATGTTAACTAGTAATATTAAGCTAAGTAAATTTCAAAAGCTAAATCCATAGATCAGGACTGTAACTGGATCCAGGAGTGTGCTCAGCAGATAGCCGACTTACTGTGTAAAATGATTTGCAAACCAGCTGGCTGCAGATTTAATTTCCTTCATTTTATTTAGTTAAATTAAACGAGTTCAAGGAGGGAAAGTAGTTGGCATTTAAAGAGTGTTTATTATGGGTGTGTTTCTTCTACTGCCCTATTGATTTATAAACATTTGTCCCCTGGCGTATTTGTCCCAGCCAATGTCATAAAATGCTGTTTCTTATAAAGGTTGATATTTCCCAATACACACAATATGGAGATCATTAGCACTAAGGGATATTAAAAGCTGCACCAAACCATCTAGTGTCTTACTACTCGTAAAAAGAGACCATACAAACAAAACGTCAGATGGCACTCTACCAAAAAACACACCACAATGTCACTGCAATACTTGGCTTATTTACTGTACATATTCAGGGGTTCCACACATAGAAACAAATAGAGTGTAGGACATCAAAAAAGAAGGTAATTAATAAAACGTTAAGAAAATGTACACTTCACAGAGCAGAACACTCCTCTATTGATACATATACATGAGACCTTTAAAGGTATCTGTTAGCTCTAGATATCTTCCCCTCCATCAGTGGTGTCTGGGGCAAAGGCAGAAAAACAGGCAGGTATAAATAACACTCAGCTTTATTAAAACATAGTAAAATAACTCACATTGAGCCTACAATAAGAGTGAAATGCGTTGTGTGGAAGGGATTTCATTGCAGACCACCTTATTTGTATGCAGAATGGACAGTCTTATTACATTCTGCAGCTCTTATAGAGAGGCGACTGGTAAAGGAAACCGTATTCTACCCGGACCCATGAACATGCATAAATAGAGCAGCGTCCTGCTCTGTAAAGTGTGAGTTTGCACTTTTATAAACATTTTATTGGTTCCCTTCTTTTTTTGATATACTACACTATACTACATTGCATTTATTTTTATTTTCTACATATGGAGCCCCTGAATATGTACATTAAATAAGTATTACCACTTATCGATAAAGAACACACTGCGGTGTGTTTTTGGTAGTGCTCCCCTCACTTTATCCAATTCTTCTAATACGTGTTAGAAACGCACACAAAATTCAGCAGCTGAATTAATAATGCAAAACGAATCAGATCTACAGCTTTAAGAAGAACTCATTCATTGCTAAACGCGTCAGTTAAACTCATCAACAACACAAGTCTGTGGGGTTTATTCAGCTACTTGCAAATATCAGTAGTCTAGCTACATTATACTGTGCTCCAGGATACTATTGTATGAAAAAGAAAAGCTGCATGCATCTCTCACTTGGTTCTGCTGCTTTTATACAGTGTTTTTTGTTCTTTTTTTACATCCCTAAATGTGCTAAACAATTACAAATGTATTAGAAATCAAGCTACACGGTGCATTATTTGGGATTTAAGAAATTGAATATTTTTTAAATGTGACAGCATGCAGAATATATATAAAATGTCTTTGTCAAGGCTGATAATGACCAGCTAATACAATCAATTTCCTCTTACTGATCTAGTCATTTACTTATTGTAAAACCTCAAACCACAAAAGATTTAAACTGCTCATATATTAATCATAGAGCTATAACAACAAGTTTGTCACCAACTCTTATTTTTTGGGACCACCACCTGTGAGAGAACAAATTCTTCCCTGTACTTCCGCAACTCCAATGCACCCACCCTTAAGGTTTCAAAACATAACCACTTCCCTTTTTTTCTAAAATAGGCCTTTCTCCTATGTATTCCTGTATAGCTACCATATCACATTACACACACATAATATATATGTTCCTTCTCCAAATGGTTCGAACCAATGTGGAATTCTACATAATATGAAGCACATTCTGTTCGGCCTCTAATTTACCACCATATTCCATCGCGCAAACCACTCTTCTGAAACTAGCAAAAACACTTTAGTAAACAATGTCACCTCTGGGGTATAAAGTGCCACAACTTCTTCCACAGTAGCTTTCTTTTTAGCAATCCCTTGCCACTTCCCAAAAGGGAAATGCATATTCCTCATTAATATTTCGCAATCCCCACCATTTCCTTTGAGAACAATTGTTTGTTTGTTTTTAATTTGTGGTTTTCTAACATGTCTAACACAAAGGCCTCTTGCACTTATTATTGATGCTCTAACAATGCATTATTGTATGCTGTACTAACCTTGTAAATGCCAAGGGGTTAGCAACATTCCCTCCATTTAAGAGGTTAAGAGGTACAGAATGCTCTGAGGTAAAGTTTTTACCAGAATTACAGGGGTGGTTGAGATTGTAAATTGCAGGCTTCCAACTGAGGTAGGATTGTGGACAAATCAAGAAATCTGTATTTTGAAGTTTTTATTTATGTGACTGTTTTCCCCTCTTGTGCAGCACACGGGAAGGGAGGAGTTAGTATGCGTAGGCTTTAAACAAAAATAGTTCCTATGATGATTGTCCTGTCCTATCTCTTTCCACAAACCTTTTCAACCCACTTGGAAATGAGAAAGTAACTTGACAAGAAAATGACAGTGAAAACAAAAAGTGCAATGTTCCAATATACATAAAAGAATGTGCAGGTTAATTTGGTAGGTGAAAAACAGGTTGCGAGATATGTCTAAATACAAGAAAACGCTCCGTTTGCCTTTTTTGTTTTTCACAAAACCACAAGAAAGAGGATTCTTCCACAGCACAATGTGCTATTTTATGAGATGTTTTTGTGCCTTGACCTGCCATTTTGTATATTTATGAGATTGTATCAAACTTTAAGACTCCTATTTTAAGAATGGTGGATCCAAAAGAGACAGGAGCAAAGAATAAAATAACAAATTTCAGGAAATAATATTCCCGGTAAGATTCAATGCTCCCGTCACTCTTGAACGTATACGCCTTAACTGACTCCCAATTTTAGTCTAAGATATCTCACCTCCTTGATGAATACCCTACATCTCCCCTGATAATTGGAGAATATTTTAATGCATTACATGACCCCATTCTTGACAGAGAGCCAGTCACCGACCAGACTGGGCTGCCTGCTTCCCATGGAAGCACGGCAGATACGGGTCAGAGTTTAAACTGGCGTGTACTGTCAAACGTGCATGTTAGTTAATCCTCAGACTAGGGACAACTTATTTTTCATTTGTGCTTCTACGTCAGATGTACAATCAATGTACAAACCAAAATTTTAAATAAAGAAAATTTTACAAACCAATGCTAGCCATGGACCTCAGGAAGCAAATTATGCAGCACACCATCAAAAAGATCATGACCACATCTAGGACCCCAAGATACAAATAGCCTTGCTACAAGAAGCTCCTTCCTACAGATGTGATGGGCGTGCCCCTCAGTGACCCCCCTGTGGTCCTATGCTTTTTCAGCTTCTGAGTAGAGCGCTGGGTGTAAATATAACGCTTGGGCCATGCTCAACAGGCCCAACCACAGACAGACATTACCTACCCAAGCAAAAAAACTCACATACCGCGTCTGTGCAGCCATTTGATCCCACATTGCCTTCCAATGGAAACAATCCCTAACAAAGAAATCAAGTAGGCAAGTACAGTCAATACCCTATCCACGGTCAGTTCCTCCTCTAACTTTCCCACTTCTGGATACCTGAATGGATCAGTTTGTGCTCTTAATATAACCTCATGAATACCGTAACAATGTGCCTCTTGATCAGTGCTACTAGTCTGTACTACTCAGAAGACAAGAAAAAAAACAATAACAAATGACAGTTGGTATGGAAGGTTACTGTATTGTTTCATTTTTTTATGTTAAATTCTTCCCTATAGTCCCCTTTTCGGGAACATCTGCAATGCAATGTACGTCCTCTCTCTTCCCTCCCACCATTTCATTCTATTTCCCCTCTTTTTTTCTCCTCTCATTCTTTTCTTGTCCACTGCTATTAGCCATTTTCGCCATACTGTACTATTATTTCCTGCAACACTTTGCAAAGACTCAATAAAGCACTTTAAAAACAAGGCTGAATCAGACAATACATGAAATGTGTACAAATGATTCACACAAATCAAAGAAATGCATCCATTCATACTGTGTTTCTGCTTTCTCAGGACCAAACTGTGTGAGACATGTCTTAGTCACCCATATATAATCAGGCTTATCTCCTACTTGGAATAAGCAGGGTGACAAATGTGTCAACAGGTTGGATCGCCTCAGGCCTCCAAGCATTTGTTAAACTGTAACCCCCATCATCCCACAAGTTAGTTAGCTCTGCCAAAAACGTGCATGTATGACACAGACAGCTGATCCTAGACAGCTACTGTACACTAATCACTGATTACACTGGAAGGCCCTGTGTATGTAAACAGCAGAGAAAAAGATAAAATCAGCCATGGGAAAAATCACAAGGTCATAATGTGCAAAAAAATAAATAAATAAAACAAAAAACGTTTTCTTTTTCTACCTCAAGAAAAACCTCTTTCTAGAGAACCAAGTAATTCAAAAATGTACCATATACAAAATACTATAGAACTCCTATAGTATGATAATCAAGAAACCTCCCACGTAAACATCTTTACACTGTGAAGCTTTCTGTTTAAATCCCCCTCCAACCTCATACTTTTTGTTGATATTAGTGGAATATACATAAATAATGTCTTCACCACACAAGGGTTAGAAAATAATCTGTGTCTATGGCAACAAAGTTTAACATTTTGATTTCCAAAAACTGTTTAGCTAGGTTTACTTATTATTATTTTTTTCCAAATCTTTTTATTTCAAATTTTTACATATATCTTAAATATTATATCATTTATATTTTATCTTATATTTTCAGATTAATGTTAATACATTGCATATTTAAATATATCAACAATATTATATAATATCAGTAATACTATACATTTTTTTAACAATTGTTCTTCTCATGAGATTTACAACTGCAAGTGTTACTCGGCCAATAATTCAAACACCGTCTCTTTTGTTAGAAGCTGCTCAAATTAACTACTGAACATATTCTTTAACCCCCTTCGTGACAGATGACGGTCCTGGACCATCATGCAGATTCGATCACTGTATGGTATTGCTGTTACACTGTCAGTAACGCTAGTTTTGCGGGGGGAAATGGTTTTGAAACATCTATGTGCTACTTGTATTTATTGCACTATAACATAAAAAAATATATATAAGCATTGGGTATTTCTGAGCTCAGGACCAATATTATAATCCATTTAACAGTTTTTTTCATTTGCTTTTGTAGCTTAGGAAAACATTTTACAAATAAAGGTCAGGAAAAGTGTTGTTTTTATACATTTTTCACCATATTTTTCAGCCCTTCTTGTCCTGAAAAAACAATATATACCGTATTTTTCCACGTATAAGATGCCCCCATGTATAAGACGACCCCTATTTTTTTAGCTCAAAATTAAGCAAATAAATATTTTTCACACCAAACAGTAATTTATGTTTTAGGCATTTACATATTTCTTTGTGTGTATGTGGCCCTTCCATTCTTTTCATATGCAATTAGCCTTAATGTATGAAAACAGCTAGCCTTTCCCTTTGTTGTGTAGAAGGAGTGACCATTTTACAGGGATGTTGAAGGTTCTCAAACAACAGCTAAAATAGCTTGGAGTTAAAAACAGGATAGTCGTTGACCACTCACACACACTTACACACTCTGCTACTCACACATACACACACACACACAATTAATATAATATAAACTTGCCCCAGTGCCCATACTGTGCTCGTTAATATTTGCCTTCCCCACAGTACTGTAGATTCCTTGTGCTGCCACGCTCCCTGGTAGATCTCCCCAGCCAATTGCTCTGGCTGAGGAGGCACCATGTCAGTTACAGCGCCCTGGGGAAAAGAAAAAAAACAAGGCTGCCTGTTGCAGCAGCAGCCGGCACTTTAGGCGAACTCTTCGTTTGCCTTTTAATGGTAGCGCTGGCTCTGGCATTTCAGCCTCAGTTGAACTTCTTAAAGCGGTCAAACGTCTAAAAGGAGCCGAACTTCTTAAAGCGGCCGCATTCTCAAAGTGGTCGGCCTACCAGGAATTTTTCCGGTATCCCGGTAGGCCAGTCCGGCCCTGGATGGCGCAATGTATTTATTTATATATTTAATTGCAACATTCCGTGTATAAGATGATCCCCAATTTTAATCGTCAAAAATTTGGGAAAAAATATCGTCGTGAAAAATACGGTAATATGTGCTGGCGTTGCAAATGACAAATAAGAAAATTACAGCTAAACACAAACACGACAGAAGTGTAAAAAAAAAAAAAACAAGGCACGGACATTAACGCACAACATTCCAAAAACAGTCTGGTTATAAAGGGGTTAAGATGCTTTTTATATTAGTATACTCAGCCTGCTTCACTACGATTTAAAAAAAATTCCAACCTCTCTTACCAAGATGATTTACTAACTTTCAATACAATCGCCGTAAAGTAGGTGAAATGTAGACTACAGAACAATGGCAGCCAGACAATGGGTTTTCTTCTGGGGACACAGGAAGCATTCTAGCAGACTGCAATGATTTTACAGTCCTGACCAACATAATTCCCATAATCAGAGGAAGATCCAATCTACAGTAGAATTAGTTTGGACACTGAATAAGAGAATAACATGCACAAATAATGAAAAAAGCTTTCAATAGTGCATTGTTAGTGTGAATGATTTCACAGAAGTGAGGTTTTTTTTTCACTGCTGACATGAACATTTATTTACTACCACTCATGTTTGTAGTTTACCGAGCGTGAAAAACTGCCACTGTGGCAAAATGAAACATGCACATGATGCCACTTGTAAACACAGTTCTCTTCCCTTCTAATATAAACACAAATATTAGGTGCGTTCCTAGAAAGTAGTAATCCATATTTTTTCTTTTTAACAAATTCAGGAACAGGAAGTTTGAGCAAGAAAAGAAAAAAATGGGGGCAACGTAACAAGAAATACCTCCACCAAATGCTAAAAACCCTTTACCCAAAGAAACCAAAACGATATTTATAGACTAGATAGTATATTAAAAGTAATTCAAATAAGTAATGTCTGCCACATTTATTATTAAGAATCAAAGGTATCTTTCTTGTTCATTACGATATCTAAAAATTTAAAAACAGTTTGGACAACACCAATATTTGGTACAGTACCATCTTGTTAAAGGGGAATAGTCAAACAACTGAATAGCTATTTTTGCATGTCCAATACCGATATATATATATACACACACACACACACACACACACACATATATATATATATATATATATATATATACACACACACACATACACACATGATATATATATATATATATATATTTTATATATATATATCATCTGCTGCTAAAAATTCAAAGCCTGAGAGTACATCTCTTCTATCTGTACAGTGCATGCCCAGTACGTACACTACCGAATATAATGTGTAATGAACTGGGAATGCATTATGCACATGCCTCATGCATGTGTAATATACTGCATGTACGCATTGGACATCTCTATGCATCTTTATGAGAGCTCTCTGATTGGCTGGGGACACCCATTTCATAACAGAAGGCTCAGTCCCCAGTAGAGATGCTGAAAATGTAAGCACTTCAACAATTAAAAACAAATATTTTTATTTTTTTTATTTTTTAGAAATGGCCATTTAATCAGGGTAAAATACCCAAGCCTAAATTTGTTTAGAATCCAGCCCCGTCCTGAATCCATGGAGCAGGAAAACGCAGTTAGATAAGTGATCAGAGCAGCATTTGAGTTTTACTGTGTCGTTGGCTGAAAACAAATAAAAATATATATTTTTAAAGCATGATTTAGAAACTAAACACATTTAAAAAAAAAAAAGAAAAATGAAGTACGGTAATATACCTGTGAGAATCATGTTCCTTAGCCTCAAATCACATCCTCTCTCAGTTACATCATTTTAAGTAAACTTCCTGCTCTCAGCAAAGGAAAAAAAAACCCACCTAATAGTAATACTAATACACAGCTCCCCTCCCTTCCAAAATGAAAAACCTCAGCAGAATTACTGGAGAAATCCAATCTTTCCTTCATAAACAATTTCCCTCTATTGGTCCCACATGCACGTCTCTCCTACTGCTGGACCTGCTGACAAGTCTCCACTGTAATATGACTGCACGGCTCAATGAGCAAATATTCATTTCAAACTAAAATTACAGTATTTAACATTAGAAACAATAGCGGCTCTTGTCACGCCTCTCTACATACACAGTGTTTGGAGCATAAAATTACTCTAGAGATCAAGGTGGGGTGATTTTGTTATCGAAAACAATTCAGCGCATACATAACCGCGCGGTGTTGTAACCAATCAGAGCGCAAGCACAGCAGGTAGGGGAGCGGAGCTCACACAAGGCAATTATTTTGCAGAGTTATCGACATTCAACACCAAACTCTGGCTCTCAAAGTCTGGGAAAACAAACTTTTTTTTTTTTTTTTTTGGCGGTGATTTCTAAATACAAAAACTTTAAAACATACCATATGAATGTATGACGACTGCCCATGAGCTCAGAGCAGATTGCCATCTGCTGTTTAACCGGTCCTTATAAGAACTCCCCTTTGAAGCTTGCTGTTCATATAATAGCAGAAACTCCATTATGGAAATTATGATTATTGCCTGTTACATCTCAAAAAAACAAAACAAAAACAAAACACATATTTTTCACTGAATTGGAAGTCTGGCCTCCAAACTTTAAATAAAAATCTGACCATGCTTTGATTTATTATTTAGATTCTAAATCTATTCTATGACTCAAAACCTTATTGACAAATATTTGTAGACTTTAGGAACCAATAATGTCCAATTTAGGGGCCAAGGAAACTTACAACATTAATGAGGGATTAATCATTATGTATCAGTCTGTCCCTGTTCATCTAACCTAGTATGTAGTGCCCTTCTAGGTTCTGTACCTAGTGTTACATACACTGTTGGCACTATATAAATGTTAATGTAATTAAACTTTAAATCAGACAGAAGACGCCCCCAGGGAACACCACTCAAAAACCATTTCAATTTCCTTTGGAAGTCTCACCGAGCTGCAGATTCATGATATTTACCCTCTGACACCTAAATGATGGAGACATCCTCTTGCGCTACTTTGTCAAAGCATCTGCTACACTGAGCTGGTCACTCATAATGCTGTGTCTGTGTGTCATGTGAGTTGAGAAGGATGGAAATATTTGGGAATTGGACTAAGATTGCCACAGTGAATGTGGCAGCTGGGAAGAAGGACAGGGAAGTAGGATAAACAATTTAGGTAGAGGGAGAGTTAGGTTAGGCCTAGAGGAGTTGCTCAAGATGTCAGTGCTAGAGTAGAAGAGAAGAACAGAATACACTGAAGATTCACAGTTACGTTATTTGTTCAAGCACACTGGACTAGGACAAAAGGCAAATATTATGTGAATCCTGGAGTATGGCAAAACGTTTGTAGCTTCTAAACACACGACTAGAAAACAACGTTTTTATTTTTATTTATTTTTTTGTTAGGTTGCATCGCGTAACACCTTCTGAATTTGTCAGCTCAGCTCTGCTGAGGGTCATTGTAGCTGTAATCACCCAGTTCAGCGAAAGGTGCATCGATTTATCAGGAATGGAATGGGTTAATCAACTTCACACATTCAAAGTGCAGCCAAATAAAGATATTTACAACACAGTCCAGAGTGTTTAATACAACTTGGTGTTAAGGAATAAGCAAGGGAATAGATTCTGATTTCAATTTAAATCAAGCACTCCATGATGCTGTTTATATCAGAGAGCAGTTCAAGCAAGAATAATAACATTCCACTTCTGTTACATACAAATAACTGCTGCTAATAAATTAATAAATTAAAATTAATGGTCGCTCAGTCCATTAAATCTTGGTAATTTTGTTTCTCCTATAACCCACAAGTTTACATTATAAAAACAATATATTTTTTTAAATGATAATTTTAATTGGATCCCTGATGTGACAATCCCGCGTGTTATGGATTTCTTAATTTCTTTTCTCAAATTTTTTTTTCTACAAACATTAGTCATCGCTGTTATTAAGTATAATGTCCCGGGCTTAAATTACCAACAATCAAAAAGTATTACATTTAATGCTAACATAGAGAAATGATGTGCCTTCATTACTGAACCCTAATCAAAAATGCTTTATTTATTGTCCTTCCTCAGCCCAAAATGATATGTTATATATGTGGAATGCAGTATATGTGCTCTGATATATATGTTATATATGTGGAATGCAGTATATGTGCTCTGATATATATTTGGAAGGCAGTATATGTGCTCTGATATATATGTTATTTATGTGGAATGCAGTATATGTGCTCTGATATATATATGTTATATATGTGGAAGGCAGTATATGTGCTCTGATATATATGTTATATATGTGGAAGGCAGTATATGTGCTCTGATATATATGTTATATATGTGGAATGTAGTATATGTGCTCTGATATATTTGTTATATATGTGGAATGCAGTATATGTGCTCGGATATATATGTTATATATGTGGAAAGCAGTATATGTGCTCTGACATATATGTTATATCCAGTCTATTATAAAAAGCAATTTACATGTAAATATATACAAGTTAAACTTTTTTTCCTATAGGGTAGTCTTATATTCAGGCTTTTAGTTTTTTTTCCTAAAGGAATATCCAAAGTTTTGGGGGGTCGTCTTATAATCAGGGTCGTCTTATTTTCGAGCAAATACGGTTAATATTCAAAATTTTGAAAACATGAATAAGCTCTCACAACTCCGATTTGATCTTTCATTCAGTGAAATCTTTTAAAATCCATTTAAGAGGTCACAAGAGTGTACCATCACACAAAGACTTAACGCGTTTCACGTTACAGAGCACCCTTATCCATAAGCGTTCTCTGTTATGCGAAATGTGTTGTCTAATTCAGAGGTGCTTCTGTGGACAGCATGCTCTTCTGACCACTTAAATAGATTTAAAAGATTTCACTGAAAGATCAAATTCATTAATATATTTGTGGGGCCGCATAGACTGACCGCACTTGAAGCTCCACTGGTAATGTTCCTTGTGAAACATGCAGCGGAAGCCTGGTAACATTTGTTCTTTGCTTGAATAAGCACTCCACATTTTGTTGATGGTGCTAGACAAAGTGAATGATACCACCTAGTGTATACTAAAGACCTCTGGCTCTCTATCCTCACACAATAGCCCACTATACCGTACAATACAATCATGGAAGGGGTTCAACTCCTATGTTTTGGTTACTCACCTACAGTTCTATAGCCACAACATTTGCTTTAGGCAAGAGCGTCTAACATTCATCAGTACATGTCAACGTTTTTCCCATCTCTCACACCTTCTAGAATAGAACCATGGACCTCTAAATAATGTATTTGTTCATCTCTTGCTTTGCAATGCTATTTAGGGCAGTGAGGGTGAACCTATGGCACGCAAGCCACTGCTGTCTCTGCATCGTCCTACAATGCGGTCATGAATTCTAAAAGCCCAATTAAAAAAATCACTGTAAAGCATCTGAAGGTGGTTTGTGTATAGCATAACTAGAAAGGAACCAATATGGAAGACGGAAAGAGGGGTCTGATTTGGAGGTGGGTGGGAAACAGGCACATGCTTTTCCGGATTGTACAAAGAAGCAGATGTGGAGCAGTGAGCTCAGATTAGAAAGGAATCAGTTTATGATAAGGGGATGTTGTACACATATCAAGGGTCAGGACTGAGAGGGTGTGGGAACCGCCATGGTTGAATGGATGGGAGGCAAAACACAAACGGGGTGAAGGATATATGAAAATGAAGTGGAGAAGACACTATGAGCCCAAATGTTCAGTCTCAAAAACATTTGCCATTACTGCATTAGTGTATGGGGTGTTTGTATAAATTATTAATTATTTATTGTTGATAAATATTTAATGAAAATAATCCATGGAGTCTAAACACTGATATATACACAGCTTTGTGCAGTCCCACCAGCTATGGCAGATTTTAAGGATTTGCTGGTTGGGTTACAGGTGTGTTACTCTGTGGCAGATTATTATACCCAATATCTGAATTGCTTTAAGATGAACATCCACTACCAAAGTTTCCCAGTAACTTATTTTGTGTAGACGCATTTGCATTATAAGGATTGACAGTTGTTTACAGTTTGGTGAAGGTTATATTTAGTCTCGCTTGATTGCCTGCTCGGTTAATGCGGACATTCAACTGCAATTGTTTTGTGAACTTTAGGGGTAGACAGAGTTTCTTAATTAAGACAGACAAGGATTTAAACATCTCCTCCTTCTATAATCAGTGCTATGATAAGTCATAGGGCCCAGAGGCACATCACAATTATATGAGCTAGCAGAGAGGCACTACAAGTCCATACTATAGTGCAATAAACAACAAAAACATAACAAGCTTACAGAACAGATACAGAAATCCACCTTAATTTGGGACCACAACAAGGTGAACTTGATACATTTTGATTACTGGCCAGGCACACCTCAAATGTCCTACACCTTGCACAGGGCGGTTCTGACTTCATATTGCAGTGGGTCCTATAGAGCACTGTTCTGTTGCCGCTGCCATCCGATTTTTTTTTAATTATTATTTCGGAGGCGAGGGGGTAAAGTCTGTGCAGATGGCACAGACTGCAAGCTCCGCCCCCTCGCGCAACGCGTGTCTGAGTGCCGGGTGTCGTCACGTGACATCCTGGCACTCAGC
Source organism: Pelodytes ibericus (assembly GCA_036172795.1). NCBI lineage: Eukaryota > Metazoa > Chordata > Amphibia > Anura > Pelodytidae > Pelodytes > Pelodytes ibericus. Next base: position 183,671,329 of record CM069858.1, on the reverse strand, counting down.
AGGTCGAAGAATGAAGACATGTTGCAGCTTAAGAAGAAACCAAGAAAAGACTGTGTGAGGTGGGTGTGTGTTTGTATATATGCAAGTATGTAAAGTAGGTGTGTGTGAGGTGTTTGTATATATGTGTATATGTAAAGTAGGTGTGTGTGAGGTGTTGTGTTTGTATATATGTAAGTATGTAAAGTATGTGTGTGTGATGTGTTTAAATACTTACATATATACAAACACATCACACACACATACTTTACATACTTACATATATACAAAGTATGTGTGTGTGATGTGTTTGTATATATGTGTAAATGTAAAATAGGTGTGTGTGATGTGTTTGTATATTTGTGTAAATGTAAAGTAGATGTGTGTGAGGTGTTTGGATATATGTGTATATGTAAAGTAGGTGTGTGTGAGGTGTTTGGATATATGTGTATATGTAAAGTAGGTGTGTGTGAGGTGTTTGTATATATGGGTATATGTAAAGTAGGTGTGTGTGTGAGGTGTTTGTATATGTAAAGTAGGTGTGTGTGAGGTGTTTGTATATATGGGTATATGTAAAGTAGGTGTGTGTGAGGTGTTTGTATATATGTAAGTATGTAAAGTAGGTGTGTGTGTGTGAGGTGTTTGTATATTTGGGTATATGTAAAGCAGGTGTGTGTGAGGTGTTTGTATATATGTGTATATGTAAAGTAGGTGTGTGTGAGGTGTTTGTATATATGTGTATATGTAAAGTAGGTGTGTGTGAGGTGTTTGTATATATGTGTATATGTAAAGTAGGTGTGTGTGAGGTGTTTGTATATATGTGTATATGTAAAGTAGGTGTGTGTGAGGTGTTTGTATATATGTGTATATGTAAAGTAGGTGTGTGTGAGGTGTTTGTATATATGTGTATATGTAAAGTAGGTGTGTGTGAGGTGTTTGTATATATGGGTATATGTAAAGTAGGTGTGTGTGTGAGGTGTTTGTATATATGGGTATATGTAAAGCAGGTGTGTGTGAGGTGTTTGTATATATGTGTATATGTAAAGTAAGTGTGTGTGTGTGTGTATATATGTGAAGTAAGAGTGTGTGTTTATGAATTGCGTGTATGCTTGCGTGATTGTCTGGCTCCTAAATTTTTTTGCTGGCTCCTAAAATCAAATTCAATTTGTCAAGCCCTGCTGTAAATGCATCACAGGTATTGGACCATAATGTCAGGACTAGATAATGGCTCAATAATGAGAATGGACTGTGCTTGGAAATTTAGGTTATAGATTTGTTAACAGATACAGGGAATAATGACTCCGCTTTTATACTACAACAAAAAAAATTATGTCATTTATGTGTTTGTTTTTTTAAAATGAGAATGCAAAAAGAAAACACTGACCCGCAAATACTTCCACTACTCCTATGGCAGACTTTACTGTACGGATTACACTTGGCCTGGAAACATGCCAGCGAGAGTTGCTGTCACAGATCAGATGAGGAAGCAAGATTCGCAAACCAAAACCTTTCCATTGCAAGAGTAGTGTGACAGGCTCCTCCGGTAACGCATGGGTTAATATTGCCTAGCGAATAAACTCTGGGCAGCAATGCGATACCTGCTGCGTCCACCTATTACCGTAACAAGCTTCCTTCTCAAGCTAATTGCATTAATGCCTGGAGCTCTTTTGCTGTCTGCACTTAAGCAGCACCTCACCTGACTGTCCGTTTGGGGCTCTCCTAGGGTAGAGGGCTTTTCATGTTCACAAAATGTTCTCCCTAATTTGTACTCTGTAGGAATCGGTTGATAGCATTGCTGGTTTCTTTAGCGACACATTTAGAAAGATTCCCTCCGGGATGTTATCTGTGAAAATCAGTCCTCAATCTACCAAAGTACAGCCCTGAAGTAGTCATTCTAGTATTTAGTGAATAAAGCTGTGTTACTATCCACATAACAGAGTTGCAATCCTTGTCAAGACAGAAAGATAGGCCAATATGTGTCATGCTACGGTTTCAGTGTACTATTGTGCTATGTCAAGGACAATTATTTGTCTCCTAAGTGACATTGTACAGTTCTACAGAATAAATGACCACTTCCAAAAGCATAACTAGAATTCTAGCAATATTGAAGCATCTATATCCATATCCTCCCTAACACTAAGCTTTAAAAGGTCCAATACAAGCATATTTGTTCCCCGTATTTTACTTGAGCCATCGCTCTTAATCCAACTTTATAAATATCGCTATGAGGATGTTAACCAAAATACCTTTCCTCCACCTCATATTTGTATCTGAAGGATTACAGGTGTACAGCTGTACTCCAGGTGGTGAGAGTTCTGTTCGATGCATCAGGGCAGTAACGAGGGTGAGGTGACTGAGGCACTAGCCTCAGGCACACACAATTGATGGGGCGCAGCACTGATCGCTACATGCTCTCTCATGCAATGGCGCTCCAGGTGGCTCCTCCTTGTGTCCTGCTCACATCGCATGCAGGACTAATCAAACCAGAGTATGGGATATGAAGCCGTATCAACCCAACTTTCAGCTACATGGACGTGACCCACACAGCTGCCGCAGCACCACTGACCACCAGGGAAGTGCCCAGGGACCAACAGGAAAGAAATGAGCTTCCCAACTAACTGAACACACAAGAAAGAAGACTGATTGTCATGTTTATGCAAAATAACTGGTATGAACCTATAGCGAAGAATGTAAGATTTGTTCTCTTCTTGTCTCTTGATGCCAACTACTGTTCTGCGACGCACACATTACCAGTACAGTAACATTTGAAACACTTTAAAATCAGGGGACAGCTGGCAAGAGGGATAAAGAGACAATTGCCCCCTGGGCTGCTCTCTAACCTCTCTAATCCTCAGTTAGGGCACTGGCTGGGATCAATAGGTTGTGATAGAATATACCAAATTCAGGTATGCCCATAGACACACTTGTATGAGAATCCCTCCCTGTCTCTACCTTCACAGTCTTTCTTCCCCTCCCATTTTGGGATTAGATTGACCCTTATCAAATTTTCTTTTGTTGTGTCCTAGTACAGAAAAATTCAGCAAAAACACAAGCAGGTAGGTAGTTTTTATGTCGGTTCTTTAACAGCTGACCCATCATTTCTAATGGACTTTTCAATTTGGAGATAATTATTTCCAGTTAATTCAACCTCAGTACTTGCACGGGCAGCTCTTATTTCATTATATTATTATCATTTTTAGGATAAAAAGTATAACTGTATCCCAAAGGGGTTTTGTGAATGTACACTATACAAAAAGTATTAAGACACACCAGTTAATGATTGAATCCAGGTTTATCAATCAGAGCCATTGCCACAGGTGCCCTGCAGTCTGCATTTACAAACATTTGCACACAAAAGAATGGTTCAGTAAGCTCAGTGAATTCAAGAACGGTTCTGGGATACGATGCCACCTTCACAGAAAGCCAGTTCTTGAAAACAATTGGTATTACTGCAAAGTGGAAATGTTTAGGAACAGCAGCAACTGAGTCATGAAGTGGAAGACCACATAAAGTCAAAGAACGGGGTCACAGAGTGCGGAGGAGCATGCTTCGTAAAAGTTGCCAATGGGGAAAGCCATTTTCTAATCCAGCATGACTGTGCCCCAGTGCACAAAGCAAGGTCCATGGTTGGATGAGTTTGGTGTGGAAGAAGTTGACTGGCCCGCACAGAGCTCTGACTTCAGCTCCATCATACACCTTTGGGAGGAACTGGAGCGGAGATTCCAACATCATTGCCTGGCCTCACAAATGCTCTACTGGATGAGAACACTCCATAATCTTATGGAAATCCTCCCCAGAAGGATAGAAGCATTATATTATAGCTGCAAAGGGGGGGGGGGGGGGCACTACATATTAATGTCTATGTATTTGGAATGCAATGTCATAAAAATCCCTGTTGGTGCAATGGTCAGGTGTCCCAATACTTTTGTCCATATAGTGTTTATGTTAATAAATGTTTCCCGCCTTTAACGGTTATTTCCATTTTGTAAGGTCTCATTTTTTTTTTACCTTTACGTTCAGGACTGTGCTTCAATGATTATTTGCTTATTTAGAAATTGCACAGAACCATTTCCTATGTGAGCAAAAATATTTGTGAGCAAACCTTTACCAAAGGCAGAAATGAAAAGCGGATTTGTAATGGGGTAAACTGCATGAAATCTCCCCTGTGTCCCAGCACCTCAGATTCCCTGGACTTGGGTGCTTGTAAATTTATGTTCCCTTATTCAGACTGTCTACAGTTGAGTTTTTTTAGATGGGAGACGAGCCGACCTCCGTATACACAGAAGTGGCTGTGTATGCACCACTCCCTGTGTACAGATTCCAAAGTCACATGGTTTGTGGTTAAAGAGGAAAACTATTTATTGCCTCAGCAATGGAAACAGTCCTCTGCTGGGGGAACACATATTCACCACTAACCTGTGAAGCAATGATCACTGGGGTGCAACTGAAAAACAGAGCAAGGTAAAAATGTACCCATTACGAAAAATGCACACGTTTCTAATAGCCCTGTTTCCTAGGCAGCCCTCCTGTATATATTATAAGGGAAAGTGTATAACACAGCTGGACAGTGAACTGCTGCTCTCGAACGTTCTGGCTGAGCATCATGGGGTTTATAGCTCAACTAGAAAGCTGTATATCACTAACCGAGCAATACTGCCAGAATGCAGTGGCGTAGCGTGGGGGGTGCAGGGGGGGCCGGCCGCACCGGGCGCAATATCTGGGGGGGCGCACTAGCCCTATGCGGCCGCCAGGGCCGTCTTTAAAGCGGGGCAAACGGGGCAGCTGCCCTGGGCCCATTTACTCCTGGGGGGCCCCAAGGCAGCTGTCCCGTGGGCCCCCAGCCCCTGCTGCCGCGTTCACAGCGCATTGCGCTTGTGAACGCTTTTTTCCGGCAAGCCGCATTCGATGGATGCGACGGCCGGAAAAAAAAAAAAAAACTGCCGCCGGATGTGACGTCGCGTCACATCCGGTTTCTGTTTCCCTCCTCCGTGCAAGAGGGAAGACTGCACGGAGGAGACATCCGGCGGGGGACACGGAGCCGCTTCATGTAAGTACGGGGGGGGGGGGGGGGCTGGCTGGCACAATATTCCTGGTATCTGACTGGCACTATATTACTGGGTATCTGATTGGCACTATATTACTTGGCATCTGATTGGCACTATATTACTGGGCATCTGATTGGCACTATATTACTGGGTATCTGACTGGCACTATATTACTTGGCATCTGACTGGCACTATATTACTGGGCATCTGACTGGCACTATATTACTGGGTATCTGATTGGCACAATATTACTGGTTATCTGAATGGCACTATATTACTGGGCATCTGATTGGCACTATATTACTGGGTATCTGATTGGCACAATGTTACTGGGTATCTGACTGGCACTATATTACTGGGCATCTGATTGGCACTATATTCCTGGGCTCTGACTGGCACTATATTACTGGGCATCTGATTGGCACTATATTACTGGGTATCTGATTGGCACTATATTACTTGGCATCTGATTGGCACTATATTACTGGGTATCTGATTGGCACTATATTACTGGGCATCTGATTGGCACTATATTACTGGGTATCTGATTGGCACTATATTACTTGGCATCTGATTGGCACTATATTACTGGGCATCTGATTGGCACTATATTACTGGGCATCTGATTGGCACTATATTACTGGGTATCTGACTGGCACTATATTACTTGGCATCTGACTGGCACTATATTACTGGGCATCTGATTGGCACTATATTACTGGGTATCTGATTGGCACTATATTACTTGGCATCTGATTGGCACTATATTACTGGGCATCTGATTGGCACTATATTACTGGGTATCTGATTGGCACTATATTACTGGGTATCTGATTGGCACTATATTACTTGGCATCTGATTGGCACTATATTACTGGACATCTGACTGGCACTATATTACTGGGCATCTGGCTGGCACAATAATACTGGGCATCTGACTGGCACAATAATACTGGGCATCTGACTGGCACTATATTACTGGGCATCTGGCTGGCACAATAATACTGGGCATCTGACTGGCACAATAATACTGGGCATCTGACTGGCACTATATTACTGGGCATCTGGCTGGCACAATAATACTGGGCATCTGGCTGGCATAATATTACAGGCATCTGGCTGGCACTATATTACTGGGCTCTGACTGGCACAATATTACAGGCATCTGACTGGCATAATATTACAGGCATCTGACTGGCACAATATTACAGGCATCTGACTGGCACAATATTACAGGCCTCTGACTGGCACAATATTCCTGGCCTCTGACTGGCACAATATTCCTGGCCTCTGACTGGCACACTATTACAAGCATCTGACTGGCATAATATTACAGGCATCTGACTGGCACAATATTACAGGCATCTGACTGGCACAATATTCCTGGCCTCTGACTGCACACTATTACAGGCATCTGACTGGCATAATATTACAGGCATCTGACAGGCACCATATTCCTGGGCTCTGACAGGCACAATATTCCTGGGCTCTGACAGGCACAATATTCCTGGGCTCTGACAGGCACAATATTCCTGGTATCTGATTGGCACAATATTATTGGTATCTGACTGGCACAATATTACTGGTATCTGACTGGCACATTATTACTGGGCTCTGACTGGCACAATATTGCAGGCATCTGACTGGCACAATATTACTAGGCTCTGACTGGCACAATATTACTGGGCTCTGACTGGCACAATATTACTGGCATCCGAAAGTTACAATATTACTGGCATCTGAATGGCACAACAATTATGGCATATGTGTGTGTGTGGGGGGGGGGGGGGGTGTTAGAGGTACAGGATTGAGGAAGTTGGCTCCATCTAGCCCAGTCTTGGATCATCTCCAGGGTATGGTTCCATTTTGATGTTTAGTTTTTGTTCTTGATATTTTTTGTCGTTTACGATGGTTGTGAGACGACATATAATAGCATGGCCCATGCTAGGTTACTACATGTGTATATTTGTATTCATAGACCTGCTGAAAATGTGGAGAATGTGTGTAATGCATGGTCGCACTCAATAAAGTGTTGGAAAATAAACTTGTATTTAGATGCATTTTACTTTAATTACATAAGTATTTTCATAACAAACAATACATGTGCTTGGGGGGTAAGGGTTTCTTTAACTAATCTAGTAGAAGAGACTCGAGTGCTAAAATCCACGGGTTAGGGGGCGCAAATTACTTGCCTTGCCCCGGGTGCTGACAACCCACGCTACGCCACTGCCAGAATGTTATCTATTTTTAAGACGTACCCAGGTGCAAGTTAGCCTGTCACCCACCAAATGATATTTCAGTCTGTTGTGCTGACTTGGCGATAATAAGAGAGCAGATTGTGTTCTTTACATAACAGGCTGTGCAGTCACAAACAGCTACACGGTGTAACAATGGCATTTAAATACCAAACATGCAATCCTTCAAGAGCACATCCATTATCCCCCCCACTAGGATTATAGAACGAGTGTGATCAGTTTGGTGCTTTACATCCTGTAATTAATAAACATAGGTGTATTTCATAGATTCCATTTCAACAAGATGGTTTAAAACCTGATTAACCATTTACAGTCTCCTGCCACTGTTGTTATTCTACAGGTTTTTATTTTGTTCATCCTGATTCATACTGCTGTGCGCTCGGCTAATAAACAGGAACCCCGTGTACATCACTGCTCGGCGCCCCCACTGCACAGCATGCGCTCTGTGTTGAGAATAACATCTGCATATACAGGAATCCACATGTACAGATGGTTATCATTAATTGAAACGGGGCTCTAAGATTGCAACTTAATACAACAGGATGGGGGGGGGGGGGGGATTTAACAAGGCAGCAATTATACTGAATTTAAACATTTGAAGGTACAACCCTCTTACTTGTTATGCTAAATCCTCAGGAGGCGCAGAAATGGATTCTGCTGATCTGCAGATGAATATGGGGAACAAGTACAGTTTATTGTACTCAGCAATATTTTTATAAAGTAGGCAGACGGTAACAGATATTGCTGAACAATATACTGAAAAAGCTTGGCTTCAAACTAAACATAGCTAGGTGATCGTAATAGCCTTGAAGCTTCAAAAAAAAAAAAAAATAGATGACAATAAGGCAATCTATGCATTTCACTATTACTATTTCTTTAACCCCTTCACACCAAATGGTACTTTTGTCATCAAGGACAAAAAGTTTCAAAAAAGGCAATTATGTATTCCCGGACATGATCACAGAATGATCAGGAGTCAGGGACACAGTAGCAATGAGACCCAGTCAGGGTTTTTATAGACACTGTGGCTTCCAGCCAAAATATTAAAATACCTTGCATCACTTGTGACATCACAGAGAGGTTCGGGCACAGCACAATTCAGTTATATGTAACCAGCACTCACTGTGAGTGTTACATTCAGCCTGTCAGATTTGGAAGATGTTCTATGTCCTACTCGTGGTCATCTCAGTCATGTACTTCAAGACAACAGAGAACATTCATTTGTGGGAAGGTGGTTCATTTATATTCCAAAATAAAAAGGAGAAAACAATTAAAGTAAGAGAAAAAAAGTGATTTGTACGTTGTTGTAGCAGATCTGTGAGCAAATGTGGTGTCTGGCATCTTGTGTCCTGAGATGAAAATGAGCTACTTTCAATGGGAAATGTGTCATGATAGGACACCATGCTGCCTGCCACTAGCCACCAAGTCCTTGGGTGATGGAGGCATGTAATGGGGGTGATAGAGGCATGTAATGAGGGCGATGGGAGCATGTAATGAGGGCGACAGAAGCATGTAATAAGGGCGATGGGAGCATGTAATGGTGGGGATGAAGGCATGTAATGGGGGGGATGAAGGCATGTAATGGGGGGGATGAAGGCATGTAATGGGGGGGATTGAGGCATGTAATGGGGGGGTGGCATGTAATGGGGGGCATGGAGGCATGTAATGAGGGTGATGGAGGCCTGTAAAGGGGTTATGGAATAGGGTGATGGGGGAATGTAATTGGGGTGATGGGGGCATGTAATAAGGGTTATGGAGGCATGTCGTGGGTGTGCAACATGGGTAGAGGGGTGCCTGAATTTTGTCTGCCTAGGGCAGCACAAAACCAAGATAACCACTGCCCCTGACAAAGCTGTCTATCTCCAGCATCCATTTTGGTAATTTTACCCATGATGCAACATTCTCCAAAATCTTCCAGAAAGTCTCACTTTACAACCTGCAAGCCTGCATGATGATGTCATAAGATACACCCCTCCTCTCTTACTGGCTCCTGTGTATCACTAGGGGGCAGAACTAGGTGGCTGTGTACAACTTTTTTTTTTACCTGACTTCCAACACAAAGAGAGGAGATTGACCTGATCAAATAGGAATATAACTCCGCCCCCTTGTGATGTAACAGTTACATTATCCTCCCATTCAATGCAAGTCTGTGGTCAGAAATACTAGTGCTATAAAGTCACAAAATAGCCGCACCCAGTCACACTTGTTTAGTAAAATATTTAATAAAATACACTCACATAAAAACAAAACGCATACCTGAAATCAACAATGCAAAATAATAAAAAAAAATCTTTTAATTTTTGGGATGGAGTGTTTCTTTAATATTAATGACATCCCTCATGTTGAAATAACATTTGTGTGCATGGGGGCTTCAAGGGGTTTAATGCTATGCTTACTACCATTATATCACTGTGACCAATTACTGCTACTGATATTGGAATCAAGACAATTAATACTTATATTGGCACAGTAAGTTTGTTTCACTTTACTTTGTATGACATGTAGTGTCATGTAGGAACCCTTTATGCTTCTAGTGCAATACATATTAAAAGTTATTAATTTTATTATGGTAATTATTTGATTTTGGCTATATTTTAGCAACAGATCAGCTTCTTTCATCCAAAAAATGTCCCACACAATGACACAAAATAACACTTATTGCTATTGTTTTAACTCCATCTTTTTTACTGCAGTCTACAGGATTCAGTGAGAGGAGACAAATTAACTAATATCATTGAATAGACCCCGATGTATGCAAGATGTTAATTGGGTCGCTTTCCTCTTATTTGATCCTGCATGTGTGAAAGTTGCAAAATTCCTACTTTTCTAAACATATTTTTACACAGGAATTTCCCAACCTATTGGTGGCATAAAACTCCATGACACTCCGCCAGCAATGATCTCTGTATTACCCATACTAGAAATCTGTACATGGGATCTACCACTCATCATGTGCCAAGTAAGGATCAAGGGACATGGTCTGGAATAGTTCATTGACCTTAAATATCTCATTCTAGGAGATAACAGAAATAGAGTAATATTGCAAATAGTGTGTTACCGCCTAGCTCGACAATAGCACAGGTCATTAATTACCTTGGTGTTGCCATTTCTGAATTAAACTTCCCCAGATGATAATCCATCACTTGTTATACCAGAGTTTTTCCCATACTGCTATGTTCTATTGTAGCATCAGCATTCGTTCATCATTAGGGTAGGGAAGTCGATGTTAACATTTACACAGGACAACCAATGCTGGATTAAAAAGAAGGTACTATGTTGGGGGGGGGGGGGGGGGCTTAAGTATAAAATTAACATTCCACTCATACATTTGATCATCCAGGTATCATTGAAAGTTTAACAATGCACTTAATAGAGAGCAGTTGAATGGTGGTGCTATAGCAGTATTAATTCTGACAGCAAATCTTGATTTAGTTTTAGTCAGTCTTTTGACTAAAATGCCATTTTTGTTTAGTCGTATTTTAGTCATCTGAATTGTTTTAGTTTTAGTCTACTAAATCTACAGTATGATTTTAGTTGATTAAATCTCCAGAAGTGAGTGAGGGAACAGGTCTGAGAAGGTTGTTACATAGTGTTAAGTTAACTTGCTAGTCACGTAACAGTACCAGGGCATTGTTCTAGGGGGCACAGGGAGCCAATCCAGCTGCTGATAGTCAGGGGACTGGGCTGTGGCAGAGATCCATGTGAACCAGAAATCAAAATAGGTAAATGCAATAGTCCCTTCCATACACTTTAGTCACATTTTGGTCAGTTGATGAAAATTGCGATGAATTTTTGTCCTATTAACTTCGTTTTTATTTATTGTTTCGTTTTAGTCACTGAAAACATCAAAGTGACGAAAACTGTGATGAAAATGTTTAGCTGATGAAATTAACATTGTGCTATAGAGGAGAGCAGGCCCATTTAGCAAACAAGGGTTCTTGATACCAACATCAAACTTTTCAGAACTTTTCCAATTACATTTTTCGTATTTAAAGTCACAGCCCTGGTATCTGCAACTAGATGGTCAACACTCTCTAAGCTTGCAGCCAACAGAAAGCCTTGTGGGAATATTTGCACAGGTGGGTTTAAGTAACAAGACCAGTATTAGGATTTCAAAACACTATGTAAAAATACATAGATACACACACTACAATAAATAGAGAGAGAATGATCAAACTATATGAATTATTTAACTGCTAGCAAGTAATATGTGCTCGCAGACAGAGGTAAAAAAAAAAAGAAAGAAAAAAAGTATCAGAGTTTAACACTTGTAGAAAAGGCCGGGACAGGAAACAACGCGACAAGAAGCCAAGACTATAGCTGTCCCTGGAAATCCGGAGCGGTTGATAGGTATGCAAGAAGGGAAGCAATTGTAATTCTGTCTGCCCTACACCTGTGCCAGCATCACATGTGCGGCTTATAATCCTATTGTAAACAAACACAGGAATGCATTTCATTTGGGAGAATAAGAGTACCCAGGCATTCAGCCTAGTTCACCTCTGTGTACTAAATGATGTGCTAGGGCATTGTCACTGCCAATGGGACACAACAGAAATGCACACTGACAGCTGCTGTAAGAGCAATCTTGAATTAAAACATTTACTGCGGTTACCAAAAAATGCCAGGAATGGAAATATGGGACCAAAAACCACAAATGAGCTCCAGGCTCCAGACGGGTAACTACTGGCACTCCAGCTGCTACAGACTACACCTCAGCCAGTGTATCTGTGGGGCATAGTAACCAAATGTCCAGAATAACAGAAATCCCTGTTAGCAAACCACTCAATTTTATAGTGCATTTAAACGGTAAGTTACCTATACATTTTACATCATAAAGAAAAACATTAAATCATCTATTAGTATGAATAATATGAAGAGTGATGTAACACACAAAGCAATTCAGTGTGGTAAAAGTGGATCACTTTCATAATACTATGTTGAGCCAGAAGGCCACTTCTACCTCATTAAAAGTGAATAGTATACTATAGTGAATAGTATACTCAATGCTCTAGGCACAGAAATTCAGTATTAACTAATTAATGAACCAGAGTAGAAACTGACTAGTACACCAAAAAGATGCAATCTGTGCAAATAAAAATAAAACAAATATATAATAAAAACAGTACTTAGTACTCAGTTTAATTGTGAGTAAATAACAAACAGCCGTGTCCTCGCTAGTCACAGAAGATCTGTTGGCTGGTAATCCAGGCAGAGATGACACTATGCAAAGGGAAGGGACATATACTCTTAATAAACAACAACTTTATTCACACACACATTCATTTACAAACGTATGTGAATCTGAGGCATATAGGCAGACACTACACACAGTCTAGCTGCTATGAAAAGGAGTGTTCCGGATCACTTTCCTTGCTAATTGACACACTACCAGTGTCTCTCAGTGGCATCTCCAGAGAAGCGTCACACATAGAGCTGGCAGCGGATCTTCTCCCACTAGAGACGACACGGCTGTTCATTGGATATTTGTGTCGTGATTACCAGTAGACAGGCTAGTGTTGTATGCCCAGATGGGGACACTCCTACTCATTTGGATATACTTGTTTCTTACCAACTACTACTGTTTAAGTCCTTGAAGGGGATACTAAGTGACAAGGATATACTGGAGGCCACTTTGCTATCTAATCGCAGTGGAGCTGATAAGTACGGGTTATGTTCATTTTTTCTGCCAGTATTACTATTCTTTATGCTATTTTCCCTTGCACAGATTGTATCTTTTAGGCGTATTATTTCGTTTCTACTCTATTTATGGGCCTAGAGAATTGGTTACACTAGTCACTATAGTGTATGCGCATTTTCGCTTACCATGACATATAAGCTGTACGCCTAGCATGTATACATTTTTTTTATTTATTAGACATCCTTAGCAAATCTTCAGGGCTTCACTTTAAATGTTAGGGACATTGTTGGTCACTGCACTGAACATTTCTATTTGAGAGGTGGTTTTGCACGAAATCAAGTACCGTATTTATCGGCGTATAACACGCACTTTTTCTCCCTGAAAATAGGGAGAAAATGATGGGTGCGTGTTATACGCCGAAAAAAAAAAAAACTTACCTCGTTCCTGCTCTGTCCCCCGGTGCTCTGAAGCTGCGTGGCTGTGAGGGAAGCGTTGTGAGCTCCCCTCCAGCCGCGCGGTCAATAAAGTCTGTTTTTTTTAAAACAAACTTTATTGACCGCGCGGCTGAAGGGAAGCTCACAACGCTTCCCTCACAGCCACGCAGCTTCAGAGCACCGGGGGACAGAGCAGCAAAGAGGTAAGTGCTGAGCTATGGGGAAGGGGGGGGGGGAGGAGGGTGGCATAACGAGCATACTAAGGGGCAATATCCTGGCATATTGGGGGCAATATCATGGCATATTAAATGGCATATTGGGGGCAATATCCTGGCATAATAAATGGCATATTGGGGGCAATATCCTGCATATTAAATGGCATATTGGGGCAATATCTGGCATATTAAAATGGCATATTGGGGGCAATATCCTGCATATTAAATGGCATATTGGGGGCAATATCCTGCATATTAAATGGCATATTGGGGGCAATATCCTGCATATTAAATGGCATATTGGGGGCAATATCCTGCATATTAAATGGCATATTGGGGGCAATATCTGGCATATTAAAATGGCATATTAGGGGCAATATCCTGCATATTAAATGGCATATTGGGGGCAATATCCTGCATATTAAATGGCATATTGGGGGCAATATCCTGCATATTAAATGGCATATTGGGGGCAATATCCTGCATATTAAATGGCATATTGGGGGCAATATCCTGCATATTAAATGGCATATTGGGCTTCAAAGTTCTTAATTTAAGTTCTTAAGTTTTTTTTCCTGAAATTTCCTTCTTAAAATTAGGTGCGTGTTATACGCCGGCGCGTGTTATACGCCGATAAATACGGTAATTGCAGCTATGTGTGCTTGAGTTTTTTTCTTTTTTTTTGCACTCTTCAACTACTTCTTGGTATGTTGGTGGTGATTTGGCTCATACCTAATCAACACATTTGTGGTTTTCTTCATTCAAAAGAGGTCTTCTGTCTGATTAAAGGTTTCTCACAAGGCTTTAGGCCCTCATTAAGAGGAGAGAAAGAGGAGTGGCATGACTTTGGTTGCCCACAAAGCACACTAGTAGAAGACATCATATAAGTCAGTCTGTCAAGATGTAACTTGAGAACAGGTATAAAGAGAGAGATGCCGAAAGCACACTAGAATGAAGACATTATATAAGTCAGAGTCTGCCAAGATGTAACTCGAGATCAGGTATAGAGAGCATGCTGAAAAGCACACTAGAATGAAGACATTATATAAGTCATAGTCTGTCAAGATGTAACTTGAGATCAGGTATAAAGAGAGAGCATACTGTATGATGTCAGTGTCCCACTAGAATCTCTTGCACAAACCATATGAAAAGGCTGGTGATTGAACTACCCACTTTATAGGGCTATTATTGTTGCACTACAAAGGGTAGAACTACTTCCAGAAGTATGCAGAAAACAGTCCGTACAATGGGTTTTAATTGTATATCTGACTATAGATTGTTTTAATTAGACAACTGAATTTCACTTTCTGAGTTTTGTAGGTCAATCCACCGCACAGCACACTTCTCATTCAATCCTGAGAATTCTCGCCACAGAAAATGTGAAGAGAATGGAAAATTCTTTCTATATGATGGGTGACTTGTCAGTAGCTGATTTGAGAGGTGTTTTGTGGTGTGTGAAGTTAGAAATTCCTGCCACTGGAATATTCTTACCTTAAAGATTCATTAAATTCCAGCTTTACGACTAAGAAACATACTGAGCTATTTCCAGCTCTGTATCTGAAATCCACCCTCTACATATCCCTATTGCATGTACTCACATGCCCTTCTTGTGCAGGCCAGTTCAGTACGGTGCTGATTGTGTCTATATATATATATACATACACACACACACACACTTATATATGTACTGTGATTCTGCTCAAATGTTGTGAACATGCATAGTTCATAAAATGCACAAACTGAAATATTTTACTAAACATTATAACATTGCAATAAAAAGAAGGGAGCTCTTGTGGATTACGGTTGTAGAAATTGTAATATTGTTTATTATGAGACTTTGTAATGAGAAGCCGTATGAGGAGTATACATTGGTTTTATATGGAGGTATTGGGGGTGTTAAGGAGAAAGTATATTTAATAGTAACCAGGAGAGGTTTTATACAAAGTACGGTAATATAGGATAATGAATAAAAAGGTTCTCATAGGGTGCCAATTAGACAAGGCCGTCAGCCTCAGTACTCAGGTTGTCTTACTTCCAGGCTCCCCAATAGACAATAATAAATAAATTCTGGCACTACTATCAAATGATACAACTGTACACTCATAACTTTTCATGTCATGTGCAAATGTGAGGGTATATGTGCATCCTACTAAACATTTTGCAGTGAGATCCATAGATTTGAATTTATGCCACTACAAGAAGGGTTACAGGGAGATATTACATTGATAAATAGCAAAAGGAAGAAGGATATTTATTTATCCACAACTATCAACTAAAGCTTTGGAAGCATTTGACTAAATGCAGCATGTACCTGGCATTTAAAAATAACATCACCAGATCAGATGGTGGAGATTTAAATTAGCACGATAATATTGAGTATTGAAGTGGGTGGGTGGGTGTGAAGCACTAGCAGAAGTGACTACATATTTGTATTTGTTTATCATGAGAATAGATCTTTTAAAGTGTCTCAGAACTAGTAAAGAATGTTTGACACATAAAATGAATATCAGCATCTGAGATAAAAAAAAAACAAGTACTAAAAGTGTTATTGTACTGAGCACCTAAACTTTATCCATTTCATCCATTTTTATATTTTACCCCAGTCAGTGACCACAGGCAGACTGTTTTTTTTTTACACTAGATAGCTATACATTGTCCTTACGTACACTAGATATGAATTGAAGTTTGTCCTCGCATTAAAACCCTTCACCCTTTAATAAAAAAAAAAAAAAGCTGCGGCCATCACTCTACTGCCCCTGTGCCAACCTCAGTGATGGGGCATGGGGCAGATCTCACCTGGGGATGGTGATGCACTTGGTGGTGATGCTCTGAGTGGTCAGTGCTTTCTCCAGCTCGTCCAGCTGTCCTGTCTTCTTGAGCTTTTTCACCAGGCTTTTCACTGCCTTCTCGCACCATTTCTCCTCTTGCCCGTTCTGCTCTCCTTTCTTCCAGCCTAGCAGCCTCTTCACGATTGGGGGAGTAAAGGGCAGGATGGAGGACATGGCAGCCCCCACAAGGAAGATGTGGCAAAGCGGGGGCAAAGATAAGGGTAGTTGGACTTGTGAGAATGAAATGGATGTGTCTCTCACACACACACTAACTCACGCTTCTTCTCACACTCACACTTTATTTTGCTGTCAATGTATGTTCCCTGGCCCTCCTTCCTCACTCTTGTCACTTTCTCTCAGTTTGCACTCTCTCTCCCACAGCACTCTCACTACCTGCTCCTAACTCTCCCCCTCTTTCTTCCCCCCTTTCTCTCTCTTTAATTATCTTCCCCTCTCTCTTTGCATCTAACTTTTCATCTTCTCTCCTGACCGCGTCACATCCCCTCCCTCTGTAAGTATTCCTCCGTCCCTCTTGTTCGCCACGCCTACCTTGTCCCGGTGACACCCTTGTGGCCCCGCCTTCCTACGATACGCCCCACCTCCCCATCCTTGGCCAGCGATAAACCAGAGGCTTCCGAGTCTGAAGGGCGGCGAGACCAATGATTGACAGGAGGGGAAATTAATCCGCCTGGTGAAGCGGTTTTGTTGGCATTTCCCAGAGTGTGGGAGTTTGTGGCAGAGGAGTAACTGGTGCTGGAGGAGCTGTTGTTGTGAAATAGGAGTATACCGTTACACTCATATCCCAAACGAGCCTCAGTGATTAGTTTATAACTACAGCCTGATAAAGCCTAGTAAATCATTGCATGTCTTATAAGCAAGGTTGTTGCTTCCAGGTCTCCAGTACTGAAACTTATATTTACCTTGAATTTCTTATAGATAAAATAAAAATAAAAAAACAGTACCTCATGGCATATTGTTTATTCAAACTTCTAACCAACTTGGGAATGGTAGGTGCTTCAACTGTGTCCATGAATTGGAGGGTCCATAGAATATCATTACATTTTCCAAAAGGAATAGAAAAATGTGTGAGCCCTAAGCTTAACACATGCTAAAATACAGAAATATATGATATGATCCCAAGTAAACAGGTGCATGGGTGCTTTATACACTGTTTTGTGTGCTCTTCAGATGGTAGGTGAGGTTAGGTATCATCCTTGAAAGTGTTCCTTGAATCACTTGATGTGGTGGGTCTGGGATTCATATAACCAATAACTCTCATTTATATCATGTTTATTTAATAGTTTTAATTAGATTAAATAGTATGGGTTCTATCACGTGTAGGGTGTATAAAAAATCACCGTAACCGGTGCAACTCCAGAGATCCGCTCTGTCAGCAAAGCCATAGGAAAAAAGGAGGAACACAAAGTAGCTGCTCACCGGAAAAAAAAGATTGTCTCCACCACCTGGATAGCAGTGTTAAAATGTACATTTATTTAAAACTTCTAAAAGGCCTAGCAAGGTGCCGATACTCCAAACAGGTAGACAAACACGTAACACCTGCCTCGTTTCGTCACAGTTGACTAATTGCTATCCAGGTGGTGGAGACAATGCTTTTTCCGGTGAGCAGCTACTTTGTGTTCCTCCTTTTTTATTTGCAATTGTTTTAAACTTTATTAGGGTGAGAGGTACCGACAGTTTTTGTTTAATTAAGTGGACATTCACAAATTTAAAAGGCACATTTACCATTCCTGTGCACTCCATTTTAATAACTCTTTATTTTTTATTTGAATGTGCTGGTGTCTTCAGCATTATTTCTGTTTTTTTTCTAAACATTGTATTTTGTATCAAAGGCATACAACGGATATGGATACATAAATGACATAAAAAGTGGGAGCGTAACTAGTTACATACAAGATTAAAGATGGTATGCTAAAATTTAGGGTTGCAGGATTATGCAATATATACAGAGAATGAAGTAGTGATTTCTCTTCTATTGTTATACTGCAGAGTGGGCCCGCTAACTCATTGTCTAATAAATAATCTAATAAACATAGTACGGTCTCCTGATACAAATGATCAAACCATTGTGTCATAATATAGTGATACAAAGTTAGTGAAAGGGGACAGTCTGGGTGCAACAGAGTCATTACAGTGTGCGCATTCGTGATCAGAGCTCTCCCGCGTAATTCTCTGTTAGACCGGTATGTTGATTGGGTCTGAGTTAGTAAGTAATTGAGACATGTACTTGAGGCGTGTTTTGGAAGATCTTTTTAAGTTGGGTTTTCAGTTCAATTGGTAAGGAGTCGATATAGGGTTTCCAAAGTTTAAAAAATTGTTTTGCCCTGCCATTTTTATTTAACTGAGCTGTGAGCCAGCACATACGAAATAGGTACATGAGCTTTTCTTTGAAAACTGTGAGAGTGTGTTCCTCTCGCTTTATCCAATATTGGAGAATCGTTTTATTAGTTACTGCTAAAATGATGCAAATTAATTTTGCACGTGGAATGGGTGAGTGGATATAACCAAAGAGTGCAAGCTCCGGCGTGAGAGTTAATCTAATCCCAAATGCGGTTTTGACATAATCGTGTACAAAATTTCGGAAGCGACAAATTATTCTGCAGCGCCACATACAGGAAAAGAAATCCGCACATGGCTGATATGATAGCATTTCAGACAGTGGTCATGTATTTGTCAGTTAGCGGCATTACCCTTGATTGGAGATATATATGCCCTATGGAGAATTTGTATGAACATGTCCCTATACATAGTGGATTTGATGGTTTGGCACATGGTATAATGCGCCTTTAGGATGTCCTTATGGGTTAGGCCCTATAGGAGGGCAGACCATTTTGTTAGACCGGTTGGTGTGGTGGAGAAATCTATGGGGGTAAAGAGACATCTGCTGATATGATATACCGTTCAGGTGGCACAAGATACCAGAGAAAACGGGGTTCTCCCATGTGACATTTGTGAAATTAGCCAGTTTTTGATGGATGAAACTACCAATTTGTAGATAAGCGAATGATGTGTGATGGAAAAGGTTGGGTATTATTCCCAGAGCGCCGTGAGGGGATGTATTTTGTCTTCTAGAGTCACTTATGAAAGAATTAATGGAAACTATGCCTTTTGATGACCAGAGAGTGAATGGGAAGTCCGCTTTACCATTTTGGAAGTTGGGGTTCCCCACAAACAAGAGAAATTCTGAGCATCGGAAAGCAACTTTAAATTTGTGGCAGGTTAATTGTCAAGCCCGAAATGGGATGAACAATTGAGGATTGGTTCTAACCTCCTTGGGTAGCTTCCCTATAGGAGTGTGGAGAGGAATTGTCAGGAAAATGGGTAAGAGATTTTGGTCAAGTCAGGAGTCTGTGTATCTCTGGTCATATACGAGCCAATCTTTGGAATAGCGTAATAAGTAATATTCTAGTACGTTGGTGACTTTAAGACCCCCCTTGATGCCAGTCTGTTGTAGCTTTTTTAGGCTAATTCTCGAGTGTTTGTTTTCCCAGATTAATTTAGTAAAGAGCGATTTAAGCAGTTTGACATCTTTGCTTCATACCGGAAGGGGTTGTGTTTGAAGGGGGTAGAGCAATCTCAGAAAACTCACCATTTTTAACAGTGCTATACGACCAATGTAAGATAAAAACAATGGCTGCCATGTTTTCAGTTCGTCAGAGATTTTATTTGAAAGATTGGGGGATAATTTAGGGAATAAAGTTTTGGGAAGTAGTATTCCGAGATAGGTGATGGAGGTGTCTCTCTACTGGAGATCATTAGCTGCCATGTCCGTCGGGGTCGTATGTTTGCGTAAGTTTAAGGCCTCAGATTTGGCATAGTTGACAGTAAACCCTTGTGACCGAACCATAATTGTCTATTAAAGTGGAGATCACTGGCCAGTCTACGTGTCGATCGTCTAGAAATAATGAGACATCGTCTGCGAAGGCAGTGGCCTTCACGTACGACGACCCCATCCCAATGTCCCTTATTCCAGGGTGATTATGTATCAGGCTAAAATTGAAAGTTGAAAAGGAGGGGGGAAAGCAGGCAGCCCTGTCTTACCCCTCATCTGATCGGGATTGGGGTAGAGTTTACCCCATTGATTTTCATAGTTGTCGCTGGGGCAGAGTAGAGATTACGGAAGAATGCTAGGAAATTAGCTCTGAAAAATTAGAATTTTAAAATTCGGACTACATGAGCCCAAGAAATGCTATCAAAAGCTGTGCATGCATCCAAGCATACTAAAGAGTTGTGATGGAGGCTACACTTGTTCCAGGCAGACTGGATCACCACTATTGCTTTTCTAATACCAATAGTAGACGATTTATGTTTCAAGAATCCAGTTTGAGCGTCATGGAGGACGGCCGGTAAAAAAGTTTGGAGCCTATTAGCTACGATTTTAGATAAGATTTTTATGTCAGTCTCCAGGAATTGTTTAGCTGTTAGGTAGTCCAGTTTTATTGTGTCATTTGGGTTTTGAGAAAATGCCGCCTGTTTGTGGGTGATCGAGGTAAGCAGTTGTTGGTATTTTCCCATCCAGACCCTATGGGATCGGGAGGTGTAAGAAATGAGATGCCTCAGAGGACTGCCTTAGCGGTGTTCCACATTAATAAGAGGTCCTCCACATGAGCTAAGTTGTCGTCGACAAAGTTGGCCCATGTGGAGGACAGGAAGGAACAAGTCGGCTGAGGCCATGAGGTAGGCGGGAAATCTCCACTGGGGATGCGAGGGCCGCTCTCTCCCCACTTCTAGGACTATGGAGACAGGTGAGTGATCCGAGATGACCCTAGTAGTAATATGAGCTTCTGAGTTGTTGGATATTACATGTGGGGAGATTAAAAAGTAGTCAATACCTGACTGTCATGAACCCCTGAATGGTAAGTATATTCTCAGGCGGTATTATTTAAAAGTCTCCATATATCTATCACATGTAACTGGGCACATAACCAGTGGATACCTTCTGATGGGTGGTCATTGATTTGTCTAGATTGGTGGGAGGAATCCAACTTGCCATTTAAAATCGTATTAAAGTCACCCCCCATTATGACGGGCAAGTCGGGGAGTTTTGATAAATGTGAAAAAAAATAGGTAAAAAAAGTAAGTCATGGTATGGGTGAAATCTTGTGGTAGGGGTTCTCCATATCCGAGCGAGTAGGAGAAGAGCCCTTAGGAGGTTTGATCCGACACAGTGGAAGTGTCATAGGAGCCGGTACATAGAACAATATCGAACAGAGAACTAGCAAGTCAAAACAACAACTGGAATCGAATGTCCAATAGCTTTGCATATAACAAGAGGATTGGACAATTGAGTCGTAGATTGTTGTTTGTTTTTTGTATACATTGTACAGCCAATCACACTGTATTTGCTGCATGCTCACACCTATTTGGTAAGCATCATTTTATACATTTATATTTTTTGAGCCTGTGACTAGCTTTGCACACTGACATTTTTCTTTTCAGTGAATACGACTTGGGGAACCTCCACCTTGGTCTTGGATTTTCTGGAGGAACTCTCTGGCTAGCTGGGGGGATTTGAAGGTTTCAGTGTGGCCCACGTGGGAGACACGTAGGAGACGCAGCAGTGCGAAATGGATTTTGTTGGCGAACAGCTCCTTACAAATCTGGGAGAATTCCCTTCTTCTTGTCGAGACCGATGCGGAATAGTCTTTAAAGACAAGATTTTTTTTTGTTTCAAAAGAGTAGCTCCTTCATACTGCAATAGCCTACCTTTATCGGCGAAGTTGTTTCGGGGCCTATGCGGTGTGCCCTTTCAATCAGCATGGGGCCTCGGGATGTAGGTAAGTGCAAGCCCTCAGGAAGCCAGTGTTGTGGCATGTCTCGCAGCTCGTTCAGAGGCACAGACTCCGGGATACCGAGGAATCAAAGATTATTTCTTCTTCCTCTGTTTTCCATGTCGTCCACTTTCTCCTGAAGAGATTGGATGAGGTTACATTGTTTCTGCAGGTCCTGTTGCAGATGTTGTGTGAATTCTTCTGCAGCGCCCTGTCTTTGCTCCAGCTCTGTGATTTTCACCGAGTTGGCAGCAGTTGGGGCAGATGCTGCATCAGTGGCAGATTTCAATATTGAAACTGGCGTCCAGCAGCGGCATTAATGTTTTCGTGACTTCTAGAGCCGTGGCTGTTGCTTGGGATTGTACTGATGGGGAAGACAAATCAGTGGCTGGTGGAGATGGCAGTCTGGAGGGTGGTTGTGTGCCCTTAGTAGGCTTCTGTTTGCTGCTTTTGTCTATATCCCTTTCCTTCTATTTTTTCTGGGCACAGCTAGGGGGCTTAAAATATTTGTCATAATTGGAAGCGTAGCCCAGGCGTGGTGCTGAAGAGGTGGAGGTTCCTGAACAGTAGCAAAAGTGTGTTACATAGCAGCCCCGAATTTCAGTGGAGTAGCAAGGGCCTATGGCAAGATCACTGAGCGTACAGTGTACCTGTGGCCTTTGAAGTGCGTCTGCCGCCAGAGTCCGAAAACAAAACAATGGGGGGGATAACACCTTCTTGCAAATAGGTAAGAGGAGGGAACCCTTATGAGGTGAGATACAACCAATACAGATATAAACAGCAGTACAGTGTACCGTAGTTCTAAGATGTTCGTTATAACTTGAGATACACGGATAAAAAAGGTGGGGGCAATTTCATGATAGAACACAAGTATAAAAAGCTAAGCAATAAATGGGGGAGTGGTATCAATGATGGCCCAGTATAAGCTATCTGAGGTGATTAGATATCCAGCTGAAAACATAAAATGATGAGGTGAGGGATTAAACTTTAGGGTTGGATAAGAAAAATGATCCCTCCTCATAAACAGCAGCATCCCTTTTTTTCTTGTACTGTCATGGATTTCATTCAAAGTGAGAAATTAATATTTGGAAACTAAAACACATATTACCAAACACCAACTAATACACATCATTTCTAAATGTTTTTATTATCATGCAACTACTTGTTATTCATTGAATGATTATGGTTAATGAAACTCTGGGGTGCTTACTGGGTATCAGTAAGACAGAGCTGTAATTTAACCATCTATATATGTTACATCCTTTTTTTGTAAATAGTCCTACAAGATAAACAGTGGGAGTGTGCCTGTCTGAGTTGAAAATCTGGTGTGTATTTATGTATGCATACAAACACATACTTACTCATGCACATACCTAGGAACTTTCTAAGTCATACGAGCTGGGCAACCCCCAGAATATTAACCCTTTGTTTCCATGTCACAAAAATGACATGTAGCAACTTGGCAAACTTTTAAACTGCTTATTTCCATTGCTGTTCCTCTCTTCAACCGGTATTTGTCAGGACTTAATAATATACTCCACTAAATCACCTGTATTCAAGGTGGGAGTTTACATTCTAGGAAAAAAAAACACTTTAGGATTAGAGTCGTATATCCAGGGACGCATTTGAAAAATGCATAGTCCAGGGCTGCAACCAGCATAGTCTGCAGTATTTACCCAATGTTTTACAAACAGGAAATGGTCCGTGATGTCTGCATAGTATAGAGCCCATCAAATGCGGTGTAGGCTTCTTGAAACCATTATAACACCACTCTGACAATTCTGAAGATGGCTTTTTCACTACAAATCAAAATATACCTGCTATATGTGTTAATGTGCAACCAGTAATGTATTTACCCCCCCCCCCCCCCACATCCTCTCCTATTGTTTTGAATTCTACCATGCCAAAAAGGTGGATGGATAGAAGCATATCTAAAATACACAGGACCCACTTTGTACACCCATGACGTGCCCCAGCACCCACGTTGTACACCAAGGGCATGCCCCAGCACCCACATTGTACACCCAGGGCATGTCCATGCACCCACATTGTACATCCTGGACATGCTCCAACACCCATATTGTACACCCAGGGTATGTCCATGCACCCACCTTTTACACGCAGGGCATGTCCCAGCACCCACATTGTAAACCAAGGGCATGCCCCAGCACCAACATTGTACACCCAGGGCATGTCCATGCACCCACATTGTACATCCTGGACATGCTCCAACACCCACATTGCACACCCAGGATTTACCCAAGTACCCCACAATATGCCCCATCATCAGCATTGCAAATCCAGGGCTTACCCCAGTTTCCGAGGCATGCCCACTCACCAACATTGCAAAGCTAGGACTTAACCCAGGACATGCCCCATCCTCCATATTGCAGACTCAGGACTTACCCCAGCCAGCAGCTCCCTGGTGCCTAGTGGTAGGCAGCATGCTGTCTGTGCACTACCCATTTGAAAAAAATGTCTGGAATCGCACACAACAAGGAGGGTGCTTGGGCAAGGCATCACCCTTCTAAATAGTAAAGAAAAATGCCGGGGTCCAGCATACTGTGAAGGTTATATCTATTCTGACCACAGCGGTAACGTTTCAACTCAAAGCGGAGTTTTTTGCAAGCCTAGTGAATGTGTAATAAGTGAAACTTTGTATACAATGTACAACAAAGTAAAAGTGACAAGGGTGGACCTAGTAAGCCAGACAAAGGGAAAAATTGTATCAAGGTAGTGAGAAAATAATCATGCAGATCAACAATATAATAATGTACAAAGTATTGATTCACAATTATTTCAAAAATCTTATAATATATATATGTATACCAGTCTTATAACCCCTAATACTAAGCCATAATATTAACCAGAACCCCAATACTAACCCATAATAATAAGCCATAATATTAACCCCAAACCCCAGTTCTAAACCCTAATACTTACCCCAAACCACAATACTAAGCCCTAAAAGTAACCCTGATACTAATCCTAATTTAATTTGATGGCTTCTTTGCCGATTCTGACTGTGATCCTGTTAGTCAGTAATGTAAAACATGAATCACGGTGTGTGCCTCACCTCTTGATAACTGTGTGCCTCATATTTTGATAACTGTGTCAACATCCACCTATTTTTTTTATGCAACTTCCTCCTGTTAAGCTCTTAAAATGTGCCTGTAGATAAACTTTTCAGGGATGTTTAAAGGTTAAAAGTCCCAAGCGCATGTGCGGCTGAGACTTTTAATTAAAATAAAGCAGAATCAAAGGAACTACATTGCCCATGATTCTGCGGTGGAGGACATCTTCCAAATTCCATTGGAGACACAATTGTCAACAATGTATTTCTGGCTCTATGAAACAAAGTATGTAAGAATGTCCCCTCCAAAAAAAATAAATGGGTTCAATTAGATTATTGACTCAGTGTTGAATAATAAAAAAAAAAAGTTTAGTTGTCCTTTAATAAAAATCAGTTTTAAATCACAAATAATACAATTCATTGTTTAGGAAAGCCTGAGGTCTTTTTAAAAATTTTTTTTTTTACATGAGGTTTAATTTAAACACAACATTAATACAGAGGAATCAAAAAAGTGGGATCCCTTTTGTCGAAAACGGACCGTGCTGAAATAGCTAGCCTTATAGACATAACCTACGCAGGAGAGGGATCACCATGTTTTGCTTCTGTGCTTCCTCTGTGTGAGTTACTAGGCTATGCTCAGCCGTGGGTCCTTGTTCGATGCACCTAAAGGGATACTGGCCGTACAACACTGACGAAACGTACATCTGTGGTTGCTGTGTTGCTCGTGCTGAGGAGACCTGCTAACCATTTTGGATCTGGACCAGCGGTGTATCTTGGATTTGTGCTGCCTTAGGCAGACAAAATTTGGGCACCCCTACCCACGATGCACACCCACGACATGACCCTCAACCCACGTTGCACACCAAGGACATGCCCCATCACCCCACTTACATGCCTCCATCACCCCATTACATACACATTGCCAATAATTTTTGCCATTAATATTCCCCAACCAATTTGCCAAATAATATGCCAGTATTATTTGCCATTAATAAGTCACAGCCAATTTGCCCAATAATATGCCAGTATCATTTGCCATTAATATGCCCCAGCCAATTTGCCCAATAATATGCCAGTATTATTTGCCATTAATAAGTCACAGCCAATTTTCCCAAAATGCCAGTATTTGCCATTTAATCTGCCACTGCCAATTTGCCCAATATTATGCCACTATTATTTGCCATTTAATATGCCCCTGATAATTTGCCCAATAATATGCCAGTGTTATTTTCCATTTAATATTCCCCAGCCAATTTGCCCAATAATATGCCAGTGTTATTTGCCATTTAGAATGCCCCAGCCAATTTGCCCAATAATATGCCAGTGTTATTTGCCATTTAGTATGCCCCAGCCAATTTGCCCAATAATATGCCAGTATCATTTGCCATTAATATGCCCCAGCCAATTTACCCAATAATATGCCAGTATTATTTGCCATTAATAAGTCACAGCCAATTTCCCCAATAATATGGCAGTATCATTTGCCATTAATATGCCCCAGCCAATTTGCCCAATAATATGCCAGTATTATTTGCCATTAATAAGTCACAGCCAATTTGCCCAATAATATGCCAGTATTTGCCATTTAATCTGCCACTGCCAATTTGCCCAATATTATGCCACTATTATTTGCCATTTAATATGCCCCTGCTAATTTGCCCAATAATATCCCAGTGTTATTTGCCATTTAGTATGCCCCAGCCAATTTGCCCAATAATATGCCAGTGTTATTTGCCATTTAGTATGCCCCAGCCAATTTGCCCAATAATATGCCAGTATTATTTGCAATTAATAAGTCACAGCCAATTTCCCCAATAATATGCCAGTATAATTTGCCATTAATATGCCCTAGCCAATTTGCCCAATAAACTGCCAGTGTTATTTGCCATTTAGTATGCCCCAACCAATTTGCCCAATAATATGCCAGTATCATTTGCCATTAATATGCCCCAGCCAATTTGCCCGATAATATGCCAGTATTATTTGCCATTAATAAGTCACAGCCAATTTGCCCAATAATATGCAAGTATTTGCCATTTAATCTGCCACTGCCAATTTGCCCAATATTATGCCCCTATTATTTGCCATTTAATATGCCCCTGCTAATTTGCCCAATAATATGCCAGTGTTATTTTCCATTTAATATTCCCCAGCCAATTTGCCCAATGATATGCCAGTGTTATTTGCCATTAATATGCCCCAGCCAATTTGCTCACTAAAATGGCAGTGTTATTTGCCATTTAATATGCCCCTGCTAATTTGCCCAATAATATGCAAGTGTTATTTGCCATTTAATATGCCCCAGCCAATTTGCCCAATAATATGAAAGTGTTATTTGGTATTAATATGCCCCAGTAAATTTGCCCAATAATATGCCAGTGTTATTTGCCATTAATATGCCCCAGCCAATTCCCAATGCATCCCCCCAGCACTTACCTTTTTTCCTGGTGGCTAGTGGCAGGCAGCATGGAGTCCTCCATGCTGCCTGTTCGGCTCCTTGGCGGTTGTGTCGACAGGTCATGTGACCCGGCACCCGTATGACATCAGCGCGCCGGTCACGTGACTGTCGGCACTTCCGTGTCACACTGCACGGGGAGCTGAACAGGCAGCACGGAGGTTTCTCTGTGCTGCCTGTTCGGCTCCCCGTGCAGCCTGCTGGCAGGCAGAGTAGGTGAGGGGGGATCTTGTGATCTCCTCTCACCTCCGTCTTTGCCAGCAAGCACGTTTTTGTTTTTTTAAAGGGGTGGCTTTTTTTTTTTTTCTCAGTGCTGTGGGGGCGCTGCCGCCCCCCAAAATTTCCCGCCCTAGGTATGTGGTAAATACCGCACTGATCTGGACTGCCCTTAAGGGTGGGGCCAGTCTGATATTCTAATAGAGAGGTTTCCTTTGTAATGGTGCAAAAAAAGGCGTTTCCTCTCCCGAGTAGGTTACCTCCTGTGGGTCTGGATGTAATCTATGATATTTATAGGCACAATTGGTGCTGTGTGACCCTAATGACATTCACAAAAACATCTATAGTGTAAGCTACACTCAGGCCATGTACTAAAGTCCGCCTGGTGCTGCCTAGCTAAATGCTCACGACTATCTAATAAAATTAACCCCTAACTATCTATAACCCAGCAACCTATGGTGCCCTAAATAATTTCCTGTCTGCATCCAAAACAAGTTTGTTCATCTTCAATCCATGTCCGGAATGGTATGAGGTATCAATGTGTGTGGGAAATGGAAGCTTGTAGACTTTAAAATGGGCTCCAAGTATCTATTGGCAGTAGGGTTGCCACTTTTTCTTAAAAAAAATAAAAGACTTAACAATGGGGCTGAGATACTTTTTTTTTTTTTTTTTACTGGCCTTCCAGTAAAATTCCAACTGGGTGGCAACCCTAGTGCCAGGCTCATCCAGGCTTGTATAATTGGTATAGCCCTCTCACTGTTTCTCTTCTTGCTTGATGTGTGCCTTGTTTGCTGTGTTTCCTTCCTTGTTATACTTTATGCTTTTGCCCTATTTTGTTTTGCTGTGGTTCTTGCTCTGATCCATTCTGGTTTTCCCTTGCTTGTTTCTCTGCCTCCATGTAAATGTGTGGGCAATGTGTCTGTGGTATATTACTAGGCAACCAGGCTGTGGCATATTAATTTGCAATCTGGCTGTGGCATATTAATGGCCAGGCTAATAGTGGCATATTAATGGTCAGGCTAATAGTGGCATATTAATGGGAAAATTGACTGTGGCCAAAATGAAGCTGTGGCATGTTCTGTGGGGCAAAATAACATGTACTATGAGGCAAAGTGACCATGTGACGTTTTCTGCAGGGGTAGTTCAATGGGGCAAAGTTACAGTGTGGTATGTTCTGGGTGGCAAATTGACACTGTGGCATGCCAAAACTTGTGAGTGCCAAGTGCTGTGGGTGCTGTGTTAAATTCTTTAGGTGCAATGTGGGTGCAGAGAAAGGGATAAAAATAATAAATTTACAATTTTTCAAGAACATTTTTATTACACATAAAAATAGTTGAATATAGTATTAAAAAGTTCATATAAGTATAAATTCAACTAGTTATATACATATATTTGGGGTCCACCTCAAGCTTTTCAAAAGGCTGGAAATATTTAATATTCTAATGTTTTTGTGTGCTCAGAAACGTAATATTACTTTGCTGAGAGGGTGGTGGGTGCATGCAATAGTCTTCCAGCATACGTGGTAGAGGAGGAGTTTAAGCATTAATGGGATAGGTATAAGGTTATCCTAGATATAAGATAAGGCCAGGGACTAATGAAAGTTTTACTTTACTGAGGGTAGTGGATGTATGGAACAGTCTTCCAGTAGAAGTGGTAAAGGTTAATACATGTAGGAGTTTAAGCATGCAGGATAAATGAATAAGGCTATCCTAGATATAAGATAAGGCCAGGGATTAATGAAAGTATTTCTTTAGAGAGAGGGTAGTGGATGCATGGAATAGTCTTCCAGCAGAAGTGGTAGAGGTTAAGGTTAATAGAGTGAAGGTGTTTAACCATGCATGGTATAGGTATAAGGCTATAATAGATATAAGATAAGGCAAGTAACTAATGAAAGTATTACTTTACTGAGATGGTAGTGGATACATGGAATAGCCTTCAAGCAGAAGTGGTAGGTTCATACTAATGTATGTTTTATGACACAGCTCTCTGACTGCAGCACATCTGCACAAGGTCTTACTATATTTCATGTAATGCACCTGCCTGATGCAGATGTTGTGCTGGGAATGTATCTGTTGTATACCAAGGATGCATGGTAATGTTGG
Organism: Pelodytes ibericus; assembly: GCA_036172795.1. NCBI lineage: Eukaryota > Metazoa > Chordata > Amphibia > Anura > Pelodytidae > Pelodytes > Pelodytes ibericus. The sequence goes on along the minus strand of CM069858.1, from coordinate 183,641,303 downwards.
TGGGAACTTGGTGATATAATCTACACTGTGACAATAAGGTAGTTACATTACGCTAATTATATCAAGTGGATGGAGCTTTTGAAAGGAGGTGTGGTCAATTGGAAGATAAGCTGCAAAGTGTCCCTGGAATTTTTTTTCAAATGTTGGCAACTATGCATCTGTGTGTGTGTGTATATATATATATATATATATATATATATATATATATATATAATATATACATAATATTGTGTAGGTCCCCTTCTGATGCCTAAACAGCCCTGACCTGTTGAGGCATGGTCTCCACTAGACCTCTGAAGGTGTGCTGTGGTATCTGGCACCAAGGCGTTAGCAGCACATCCTTTAAGTCCTGTAAGTTGTGAGGTGAGGCCTCTATAGATGGCACTCATTTCTCCAGCACATCCCACAGATGCTCGATTGGATTGAGATCTGGGGAATTGGGAGACCAAGTCAACACCTTGAACTTGTTGTTGTGTAGGTGGCACATGTGAAAGTAACATCCACATAAATGGCAGGACCCAAGGTTTCCCAGCAAAACATCTCCCAAAGCAGCACACTGCTTCCACCGGCTTGCCATCCTTCAATGGTCATAATGTTATGGTTGATACATATATATATTTACATACACACACACGCATATATATATAGTAGCAGTTATACTTATAATAACTTTTCTCTATTTTATTTAACATTTTTCATATTTAATAAAAATGTTATTGAGAAAATTGTTTCTTATTTTTAGTTCCTTCCTTTGCACATTGGGGAGCAAATTTTGCACCCTCTGAACTTACCTTCCGGCAGGAAGGTTCTTCCACTGTCCCTCGTGTGGAGAGGTAGCTGTCCATGACCTGCGCTGGGTCATGTGACTCAGCACATCCGTCATGTGACCCTCTCTCTGCGTCCCCCCAGAAACGACACTGGTAGCATCAGAGGATGTCTATGCACAGTGCAAAATCTTGTGGCATCCGATGCAGGCGGCCCTCCTCCATCAGAGTGCAGTCACCACCATTAAACATGGAGCAAAGTGAAGTTTACGGGGGAAGGACACTGAGATGGGCCAACCAAAGGAAAGCAAACAATTACAGAGAGGAAACTAAAATGAGCAGAGTCTGCAATGGAAATGGGAGAGGGGAACATAATTTCAGGGAAAAATGCACTTTGCCGTCACTGGTATAGGTGATCCTCAATTCAAGCTTAATTTTGTTATTTTTAGGATATTTTTAGTATATAGTATATATATCTCTTAAAAATGTTAGTGAATGTTACTGACAGTTCATATTTTGCCCTCTTATTGTGATGATCTATGAGTTATTAATTCTATAAATTCTCCCATTCAGCTACTGCATTGAATAAGTATTCCAACTCAGTTAAATTGACATCAATTTTTAAATTGTCATCTCAATTCCTTGCAATTTTCTTTTTGTTGAGAAGACGCTTTAGTGTTTATTCACTGAAATATCATACGGTGCGTTGTCACTGACCTGGGTTCAGTCTAGTACCTTATTTACTTGCCTCTATGCTGAGAGCAAAAGTAGTTCTCCAAATTATTCCTACCAGCGTCCAAGTGAGGATAGAGTTCTTGCGAAATGCTTTCAGATTCAAATAAGAGAAGACGATAATACGAAATAAGAGAGACTTCGTACAGCAGGGAAATCAAACGAGGAAACCATATTCATCTACTTTGGCAACTTGATGAAAGATGCCAAAAATTGAGCAGAGATGTTGACAATGCTGGGAGTAGTTCAAGTACCTTAACAGAAGCTTACTCACTGAGCTAAACTTCCAGAGGACTGTTAGTAAAGACTCCTTCCTTTTCTACCTCGATGCTGTACAAAGTTTGTTAAGAGTAGATGAAATGTTAAGATTAATGAAATGTATTTATGAAAGTTCCTGTAAATAATTCTCAAAAGCTTCTGTCACTAACGAGTGTCTATTTCAGCTCAGATAACAAAACTTCCTTCCACTTTCTTGAGATAAAGGTCATGGAGCAGTCACATCTCTGCCCAGTTGGGTAGGTACCATTTGGATAATATCATATAATTTATTTAAAAAACAAAAATGAACATATAGTGCAAAATCTAAAAATCATTTACTGATATACTACAGCTAATGAAAATCCCTACACAAAAGATTCAAATATTTGTCCTAAGTTTGGGAATCCCACGTGTCTATATATTTGATTTAGGGTTTGTCAGTAGTAAGGTAATTATCACAAGTTGCACACTGATGTTAGTAACATAGTAACATAATAATTTAGGTTGAAAAAAGACACAAGTCCATCAAGTTCAACCCTTCTACCTATCATTCCAGCTTTTGAGCCAAAAGAAGGCAAAAATCCCTAAGGAAGGTATTTTGTATTTTGCCTCCTAGGGGGAAACATTCCTTCTTGACTCCAAAGGGCAATCACATTTCTCCTTGGATCAATAAGCTCTATTATTAATGCTTATTCTATTATTAATAGCCCTGTATGTTCTGATTTTCTAAAAAAAAGAAACATCCAGACCATTTTTTAATGCATCTATTGTGGTTGATAGCACTAGCTCTCTTGGCAGTGAGTTCCATAACTCTATTGTCCTTACCGTAAAGAATCCCTTCCCTTGCTGTCTATGAAATCTTTGCTCTTCCAGTCTCAGGTGGTGACCTCTTGTTCTTTGTACATTTCTGTTAATGAACAGGTCCCTGGAGAGCTATTTATATTGGCCCTGCACATATTTATAGCCTTTTTTCTAACGTATATAAATGCAATTTTTTTTAAGTCTCTCTTCATAACTAAGATCCTCCAATCCCCTTATTAATTTTGTTGCTCTCCTTTGCACTTTTTCTAGTTCCTTAATATCCTTTTTAAGGACTGGTGCCCAGAATTGTACTGCATATTCAAGGTGAGGTCTTACCATTGATTTTTAAAGAGGCAAGATATCATCCTCCTCCCTTGAATCTACACCTCATTTTATACATGCCAATATCTTATTGGCCCTTGCAGCTGCTGACTGGGATTGGGCACTGTTGCCAAGTTTGTTATCTACAATTATTTCTAAATCCTTTTCATTTGTAGTTTTTCCCATAATGCATAACTTTACATTTGTCTGTATTGAACCTAATTTGCTACTTTATTGCCCAGTCCCTCACTCTGTCCAAATCTTCCTGTAAAGAAAAAAACATCAAGGTTAGTCTTTATTACCTTACCTAATTTAGTGTCATCAGCAAACACTACGACATGGCTCTCAGCACAACGTGGGAGATCATTAATAAACAAAGTAAAAAGAAGAGGGCCCAAAACAGACCTCTGAGGTACTCCGCTCAATACCCTGGTCCAATTTGAGGATTTTACATTTACAACAGCCCTCTGCGTTCTATCTTTTAGCCAATTTTCAATCCAAATACATACATTTGCCCCCAAACCATTTCTCTCAATTTGTAGAGTAACCTATTGTGTGGAGCTGTGTCAGATGCTTTAGCAAAGTCCAAATAGATCACATCAACTGCCACACCTAGATCTATATTTTTACTGTCTTCTTTATAGAATGTTATTAAGTTTGTCTGACAAGACCTGTCTCTCACAAAGCCATGTTGACTTTTACTAATTATATTCTGATTCCAGATGTATTCTTGAGTGTATACCTTTAGCAATCCTTCAAATAATTTCCCCACAACACATGTCAAGCTCACTGGCCTATAATTACCCAGCAGAGATTTTGATCCCTTTTTAAATATTGGTATGACATTAGCCTTTTGCCAGTCTGTTGGCACTATACCTGAACTGAAAGAATCCCTAAACATCATAAATAGTGGTCTGGCCAGAATTATGCTTAACTCTCTAAGGACCCTTGGGTGTATACCATCTGGCCCTGGGGCCTTGTCTACCTTAACAGAGTTTAATTGCTTAAGAACTTTTTCCTGTGTCAGTCAATCCCATGTTTGCAGTGACTGTTCCGTAACTTCCGGTAGCAGGGGCTCATCCATCAGTTCTTCCTTAGGAAGGAAAAAAGTATTTAAAATGTCTGCTTTCTCTCTGTGCTCACTTACCAAATTCAACATTTGGAATAACAAGTGCCCAACATTTTCCCTATTTAGCTTTTTTCCATTTATTTACTTATAAAAAATTGTAGGGTTAATTTTACTCTCCTTAGCAATCCTTTTCTCGTTTTCCAATTTAGCCATTTTAATTGCCTTTTTGCAGGTTTTGTTGGCATCTTTGTATTATATAAATGATAATGTTGATCCCTTGCTTTTATAATGTTTGAATGCCATTTTCTTGTTTTGCATTTCCTGTTTCACGTTACCGGTAAGCCACATTGGTTTTGATTTGTGTCTTTTGTATTTGTTTCCCAAAGGTATATATTGGGATGTGTACTTTTGTAATGTGTGCTGTAAGGAATTCCACTTGTCTTCTGTGTCTAGTCCAGAAAACAATCGTTCCCAGTCTAAACGTTCGATGCCCTTAGTCCATCAAAGTTGGCCCTTCTAAAATTAAGTGTTTTGGTGGCGTAGTTACCAATTTGCTTTTTTGCATTAATCTTAAACAAAACCATGTTATAATCACTATTCCCCAAGTGTTCTATTGCTTGGATGTTTGAGATAAGATTCTCATTGTTTGTTAACCCATTTAGTTTCAAAACAAGCCTTAAATTGTAACATTGATTCCTGTTGTGAAACTCAGAATCACCCCCCCCCCCCCCCCCCCACCCCTGTTGTACATATGTTTCAAAAGTTTATAACTGAGGTTATGTAACTTGAGGTATTTTGACACTTTTATCACCAGTCTGTGCCAAAGTTTGCGGTGGCAGGTACAGGTCCATATTTGGGATATGGTCATTGCAGCTTTCAAATGCGAAAAAACAGAAAAAACCTAACTTACCATTGTTAGAAATATAGTTTATAGCAGCCAGCACAGATCTTTGATGTCTTGTGCAGTGCAGCAGTGATGGGCTTCCCTGATGCTATATGGATGACATATCCAGCTGCAGTGGGCCCCTCTCTACTGCTGGGGCCAGTCTAACGCACTGGTTCCACTGGTAGTCTTCTTTTTTTAGTAAAATATCCCTATAGGTCTATGGACAGTCCTGACAATGGTTGCCACCCAGACTGAGTGCCAATGGTTTTCTATGGAGTAACCTATTTTATACATATTATAAAAAAAATATCATATTTTGGGGCTGTAGGTGCTTGGGGGGAACTGTGAGGCAGGGAGAGACTAAAGCTATCAAAACCAGGCACTGCGTAGACACAGCAATCACACGTATAAGAGGGTTCTCAGCCGTCATGGGCGGAGTGTCATGTCCCCAATGTACCCAGCCATGTCATTATAGCTTAATTGCGGTATGCATGCTGGCTGAATTACTTGCCGGGCTAGTCCATCGTTTTTAACTGAGCAGTTTGTCATGATGAGTCTGGTACATCATGTGTCACAAAGGGATTAATAGAGGGAACAATGACAAACCGACTCTAGCATTAAAACAGTGGAGCGAACCAAGACGCTTCAATACTTTAAACCTGATCCCATAGAGGTAGAAGCTCATTGGACTTGTGTAAGGTGGAATCTTAACCAGCCTATGAATAAGTGTGTGTTCACGCGAAACGCGTAAGGCATATTGCTGTATCCCATGTCTTGTCTCTGTTTTTGTGGATTTTATATGGAGTTTTAATCGGATCCTTCTAATACATATTCATCTATTTTTCACTGCATTGGGAGTGCATACGTCTTTGTTCGCTACTTTCTTCCTCATTATCAGCGCTGCCACTACAGCCCGGCTGGAGCACCCCTTATCAGGTGATATTTAGGAGACATATGTCAATTATTCTCTGGTGGAGCCGAATTGTTTTCTCTTTTGTTCTTGGAATCTTAACCACACTTATTTCATTTTAGTTTGACTCAGTGTTTCTTCATTAACGTAGCATCACCCCACAATGCATTATGTTATTATATTTTACTTATTACCTGTTTACAATAGCATTAATGCCAGTTATCAATGTACTGACTTCCCTCTAAAATGTCTTGCTGTTGTATTCTAACAACAAAAGTTAAAGAATAAACAAAACAAAAAAATTTGAGTGAGATGTTTCCAACGGAAGTCCAGAGAGACCATGTACTATTTTTTTCTGACTTATTTTTCGAGAAAACAAGTTGTTTTCTCAATATAACCAGTTGTTTTCCTGAGAAAGTAACATGTTACATTGAGAAAACAATTTGATTTCTGGAAAAACAACTTGTTATATTGAGAAAATAACTTGTTTTCTCGAGAAGTCAGAAATAAAAATAATACATGGCCTCTCTGGGCTTTCGTATGATTTCACTCACAAATCTCTTAATCAAATCACAGTCCATATTCTGTCCTCCATTGATGCCACGTCTGCTGTCTCTTTTTTTTTTTTTTAAGTCTTTATGTAATAAACACATTACCAAAGCTGTCAGTTTAATGCAAATTCTCCTCAGATGACAGGTCCACTTTAAAAACCGCCTGATTTTTATCTCATATTAAGTAGTCCAGGAGTGAATTTGACACAAATCGAGGATTAACAAATAAACCTCTCGATTGATTGATATGCCCCATAGAAGGAGCATTGCATAATCTGTGTGTGTTCACATAATCACTCAGGCAAAATATAGGGGGAAAAACAACAATGTACCTTGTGGATCATGGGGCTTTTGAGGAAAAGAGGCCCTTGTATGGTATCTGTGACTTCATGTACGGAGAGGTGACTCAGTACTTTATTATCTAAGGCCTTCCTCCTGTCTGCATTATGAGGTGTGCTGTGACTGACATGTGAGTCATTGTATATAAGATAAGGCTTTGTGAGTATATTGGTGTAATGTGGAGTTCACACTTTAAATTCCTGCTGTGAGCACACAATGCAATACTTCAGTCATCTAGACGTGGCCTGTCTACATGCCTCCAAGCTAAGACTTTCAATTGTCTTACAGAAATGAACACAAATTGAACATTAGTGTTGAGAGTGGTGTGACAATGCCAGCTTACAACTCTGAGTACCAGTCTGTAGGAATGAATTAAACCTGGCTGCACTCACACACCCCTTCAATGCTAAACTGACCTATACATTAGTGTACATTTACAACAAGCACCTGCCTATACACCTGTATGAGCAGGAGGTATATTACTTGACAGAAAGTCATTTTACTAAAGCAAAGTAATACCGTATTTGCTCGAATATAAGACAAGGTTTTTTTCAGAGCAAATGCTCTGAAAAACACCCCTCGTCTTACATTCAAGGTCGTTTTATAATCTGACCTCAAATTGAGGTCAGATTATAAGACTGGGATCCAGGTCCCGTACAGAGCTGCAGGGGACCTGGATCCCCCTCTCTAACAGCAGGGGAATGTCTGCGCGATGAGCGCAGACCTCCCCTGCTGCCGATTGGCACGACCGCCGGGACTTCTATGATGAAGCCGGGTACTTCCGGCTTCGTCATAAAAGTCCCGGCGGTCGTGCCGGGTGGCAGCAGGGGTGGTCTGCGCTCATCGCGCAGACATCCTCCGCTGCCCCGCTAGCCACCAGGGAGAATTGGGCAGCCGGGGGATGTCTGCACGATACGTCCGCTACCAGCTGTCCGTCATAATAGACTGCCGTGTCGGGCAGCATGGAGGATGTCTGCACGTATCGTGCAGACATCCCCCGGCTGCCCCCACTAGCCACCAGGGAAAGAAACCAGGTGAGGGGGGGGGAGGGGAGGAGACACAGACAGACAAGGGGGGGAGGGGGGGAAGACACAGACAGACGAGGGGAGGGAAGGGGGAGACACAGACAGACAAGGGGAGGGAGGGAGGGGGAAGAGAGAAAAGGGGAGGGGGGGACATATAGAGACAAGGGGGGGATAGAGAGAGACAAGGGGAGGGGGGGAGACAGACAAGGGGAGGGGGGAAGAGAGAGAAGTTTGGGGGGGGGAGAGGCACATAAAAGGAAATAAAAACTAAGAAATGCATTTGTATAATATACATTTTTTATTAAATATTAAAAAGCAATTTACATATATACAAGTTAAACTTTTTTTTTCTATAGGGTAGTCTTATATTCAGGATTTTAGTTTTTTTCCTAAAGGAAAATACAAAGTTTGGGGGGTCGTCTTATAATCAGGGTCGTCTTATAATCTAGCAAATACGGTAATAATATAGTACAATGTTTACTATTGGTACTGTAGCATCTGCAAATTTACTAGTAATGCACCACTGCCTCACAAATGCCACACAAATATATTATGTACACCTTACTGCACATATCCTCTGCAAATGGTATAACAAAGCAAGGGGAACTCTGCTATAAGACAGGAGTGAGATTCTATGAAAGAGCTTAACCCAGGGGTTTCAAACTTCTGCCCTCCAGCTGCTGATGGTCTACATTTCCCACAAGGCTCTTACAGCCTAGATACTGGTAGGGGAGAAAGGGACATGCAGTTCAAAAACAGCTACTGGGCCACAGTTTGACAACCATGGCCTACTTGAACACTTTAATGACCCCACACACTTTTCACTGGTCTTAATGTTATCGCAATACCGATTAGTAAAAAGTACTGAAGTTATGTTCACACATTCTCAAGTACTTAAGTATCAAAATCTCTAACTTACAGGCCTGAATTGAGCATGTGCTATTAGGGCAGAGGTAGTATGTAAGTGAGGGAAGATTTGGCTTACATGTTCCATTAATATCAAAATGGTCTTTACTACCCCCAAAGGCAGAACAATATTGGTCACAGAAGAGGCCACTGGGCCTAGGGTGGATAAAGGTCCCTCTCAAATGAGGAGATTAAACAACACAAACCAAATCCCATTATATTCTCTTTCTCCTTGTAAATGTCCAAGAGAAAGAAAGAAAAAAAGAACTGTGAAGTAATGACATCTTTCTGAGCTCCCTTTTCATATCCCAGTGCCAATAATCATTGTATTATTGAAACAGAAGGAAGCACAGGCCAAAAGCCTGCATCATTTGAAGCCCTTCAGAACCAACATTTAAAACTCAAAATTTTATAGCCACCCTCAGCTCTTGTCATGGCTGCAATGCAATACTGGACGCTGATTCTGAATATTATGCAGGTCACTGCTGGAGAAGTTCTCCTGGAGTGGGTTTAGGAAAGGCTCATGTGTTTTCTAATCTGGAGGAAGTTTATGTCTGAGAACTTTACTGATATACAGAATACCTATCTATTAGGATACCAGACAGGACTTTTTTTTCAATAACTTCTGTTTTAAAAGGCAGTTGCAAATTCTTTTCCTACTTCTCAATGTGCAAACATTTATCTACCCAAAGAACATTTCTGGAATAGAATGCGTACTGTCATATTATACATTTGTTACCAAATTACGGCACATCCAATGAAGCCAAATAAGCACTTCCAAATGGCCAGTTATTGGTTGTGGTCCTACAGAGAATTCAGAATTGTGGCAATTCCCTTTTAAAGTTGTAGAGATGAAAGCATACAATTTACACAAGGTCCAAAATGAGCTCTTACAAATTGCATTTTAGGAAAACTGTGCTAGAGAAATGTTCGGGACCAGGAACCAGAGAGAGACAGAATGTATGATGCAAAAATACCCTTATTAGTAATAAATAGCAAAATGCTAAGAGTGACTGGGAGAGAGACCAATAGGATGAAAGGAGAGATCTAAAGGAAGCTGGCCAGTTGGGTGAATTAAATCAATAGTAGTTGGAAGGAGCTAAGGGAACTTTTTTAAAGACCAAGATTTGTAAATTATCTGTAAAACAAACTCAGGAGACTGTTGCAAAGCCACTGCCACAGAGGCTTCCTAGGAATGGCAGATGGGTTACTGTTGGATCTGGTAGACTTAGAGTTGTGGATAAAAGCCATGTCCCACAGTCTGTGGCTCTCCAAAATTCATTTTCAGATCTTTCAGAGTGTAGTGGTGATGTGGAGTTAGGCTCAGACACAGAGTTTGAGGAACCACCCTCCTCTATGGCTAAGGTGTGCAAGGAGAAGGTGAGGCCTGGTAGTAAGTAGTTGTTGTTGGGTGATTCTATCATAAGCGGTGTGGAGTTGGACAGTTGTGGCTTAGTGAGATGTCTTCCTGGAGCTACTGCTCGCTCAGACAGGAGGCGTATTTCTAATATTGTTAAGAAAGCAATTCAGGAAGGGGACTTGAATGTACTTGTTCATCTAGGAACAAATTATTTGGCTTGTAATGAAATTTCAGAGGTGAAGGAAGTTTTTCGTGTTCTTGCCAATGATATACGGCAGGTTGTGTCCACACTGTCATTTTCTGAAGTTCTGCCTGTGCATAACATTCAGAATGATAGACGGATATGTATTAGGGAGTGTAACTTGTGGCTTGGGGAATGGTGTCGGGAACAAGGATGGTTTTTCATGGTAGTTCTCTTTGGGATAGAAATGAACTGTACAAAAAAGATGGTTTGCATCTTAATCAAAAGGGAACAAACGTTCTCAGTGATTTATTTATTTAGAAAGTGTTTTACCAGGAAGAATACATTGAGATTTCTCTCGTTTTCAAGTATGTCCTGGGGACCCAGTCCAGAATGGAGTTACAAAGAGTTACACATTTAACAGTAGATTCAAAAATACATACATAAATATATTAAACAAGTTGGAAGGAGAACATACAGGGTAAATCATTATTGATACAAAAAAAGGAACAACATGTACAGTATACAAAAGAGTTTGTAAACTAATAACAGGTACATGACCAAGGTATGGCGAATTAACGCAACCTCCCCCCAAGAAAATACACGGACAACCAACTGGATATGAAGGTCACAGTATTTATTAAGAAATACTGTAACAAAGATTTTGTATTATTATCAGTAACGAATCAACTTAAACGTATACTAAAAACGTATACAACCATGAAAAACACATATATAACATATACATACCATGTACAAAGGATACCATCTTGTGGAGTACCACATGTATAAGCCACTAAGCGGTAGCATATCTAGGATTGGGTACCCGAGGATCGGACGTAGGCGTAACCAAAAATATCAATCTACCGGCGTCAATGCCCCTGCACGGTAGCCACCTGATATTCACTCCCCAGGGACCAGCCCGTGGGGAGTCCGTGCAGCTAGCTCCCAGAGCTACTGCCTCCCGGGTTGGCCATACCCAAGACAGCCAACCCCCTGCACTGACGTCATACCTCGAGTACCCCCTGCCAATGCCACTAAGTGTGAAACCTTACACTCTATTGGCTCCTCCACACCGCTACCGCTTTTTCGAGACCGGACTGGATCGCCAAATTCCACAGATCACAGCCAACATCCGTCAGATGGACCCCGTCTCTCCGATACAGGGAGGCATCGGAACCGTCCAGCACTGGATGACGCACCACCAGGCCACCGTTGTACAACATGAACCGTGAGATGGCACTGTTCAGTTTCTTCCTGACCGGGCGCCCCGCCAGCGTAGCCTTGAAATGATGTCGGACCACACCAGAACCAGACCCGGAAATTGCAGCCACAGGCGCAGGATGTCTGCCTTAATGCCATAGGTCAACTCCCTCAGTGGTGTAAAACACAAGTCGTTTCCTCCGAGGTGCAGGACCAGCACATGGGGTGACCCAAGGCGATCAACTGACCGTGCCACGTATCCAGGCATGGCGTTCCAGCGCATGCCGCGACAGCCTATCCACTGCAGATCTACCTGGTCCCGACAGAGACCCAAGGAAGCCCCATTGGGACGAACTGCAACCCGCCTTGCTGCCCAGTAGACAAAAGAATGTCCCAAAATCCACGTTCTGCAGCATGCAGAGGCTGAAAGAAGAACACAGCAGTGACCCCAGTGCTGGTGTAAGTGCCCAAGCACGCAGACGACATACTCAAGTACACATAATATATATATTATTTTTTTTTTTTGCAACACCATAAACGAACAAAAACATCAACATGGAAGAAAAAGTGTGAAATTGCAACACCATTTTTTTTTTTTTTTTAAACATATGCCCTGGTATACCAAGGACGGACACTAGACGAGGTGGGGTCGGATATAGGATTTAAAACGGGCAGACTCCCATCTACCAATCAGTTTTACTACAGAATCACCCAAACCCCACCTAGCTGCTTCCGTGGCCGCCCCTATCCTAAAGGAGTGGGTCCCCAAGGCAGCCGGGTCCAGATCAAGACACGCCAAACATTTCCTAAAAACCGAGAAAAACTGGAACCGGGACATTGCAGAGCCATCCCTGTGTACCAACAAGGGAGAGCCGCCATCAGGACGGAGATGTAAAAATCGCTGGAGACAGTGCACCGGGCAAGCGGGAGAGTCCGGGAGGGCCAGCAGGGATACAGTCAAACCTTTTCCAACCTGATCCGTTTTTGATCTCCTGATGAGGACGCAGATGGAGTCACCCTGACGCCGTACGTCCTCCAATAGCACCCCCCCATGCTTAAGACGGGTGGGGCTGACAAGCTCGCCTACCCGAAATGCTCCAAAAAAGGCCCATGAAAATGCCAAAGCAAAAAGAACATTCTCAAAGGGGGACGAGCACACCAATGGCAACACTTCCAGAATGCGCAGCAGGATAGAGAAGGTCACAGGACGTCGGCTATCCAGCTGCTTGAAACCCCGGCGGTAGCCCCTCAAAGCTTGCCTCACCAGAAATTCCTTCGTCACGTCAGGACCTCCAGAGAATTTAAAGTAAGCTGCTACTGCCGACATTTTCCGGTTCAGGGATGGGACTGTCACCTTCTCCGTGAACAGATGCCCAATAAACCATAGCAAAGCGGAGAGCACACCCTCATGTGTTTCGGGCTCGCCCGCCATCCGAAGAAAGCAGCGCCATTCAACCCAGACCTTAGAATACGCGGTCCACGTGGCTGGCACCATGGACCGGTGCAGGAGTGTCAAGGCGTTCCGTCTGCTAACGTCCATATCCAGCTGGGAAATGGCGTGGCCGCACTGTCGGCGTCTGGCGCCAGCAGCCTGAATCGATCCCACTGTTGGCGAGACAAAGAGTCGGCCACCTCGTTGTGCACACCTGGGACGTGTACAGCTCGGACCCACAAATTGCGCCTCAAACCCCGGAGAACTAGCTGTCGTAGCAGATTGATCACTGGGGGGGACGATGCGGAGATATTGTTGATGGCTTGGACCACCCCCATGTTGTCGCACCAGAACCGGACCTTCCTGTTTTCTAGCAATGGGCCCCAGACGATGATGGAAACCACTATTGGAAACAACTCCAAGAAGGCCAGGTTCTGAGTAAGGCCAGAGCAACGCCAGGCCTCAGGCCACAGGCCAGAAAACCACCTCCCGTGAAAGAACCCCCCAAAACCGACTGAGCCAGCCGCATCGGTCCACAGACTCAAATCCGCATTGGAAACTGCTGGCTCCAAAAACAACGTCCGCCCATTAAACGACTGCAAAAACGAATCCCACACAGCCAAGTCCGCCTTAAGTTCCCTTGTGAGACGGATAAAGTGGTGCGGAGAGCGGGCGCCAGCTGTAGCTAAAGACAGACGCCTGCAGAATATCCGACCCATGGGGATGATTTTGCATGCAAAATTCAGTTTGCCAAGCAGCGACTGCAATTGGCGCAACTGAACCTTGCGTAATGTGCACATTTGCGACACCAGAGACCGAAGATCATCAACCTTATCCATGGGGAGGCGACACTCCATCTTCACTGAATCTATCTCGATTCCCAAAAATTTTATGGTGGTGGAAGGCCCCTCGGTTTTCTCAGGTGACAATGGGACACCAAACCGGGCCATCACCTGATCAATGGTACATAGGATGGATAAACAGAGAGGAGAGTCCGGAGGACCAACACATAAAAAATCATCAAGATAATGGAGAACTGATTCTGCACCAGCTTCCTCTCTGATTACCCATTCCAAAAAGGTACTGAATGTCTCGAAATAGAAACATGAGATGGAGCACCCCATGGGGAGGCAGAGATCGACATAAATGTCCCCCTCCCAATGGCACCCGAGGAGGTGAAAACACTCTGGGTGCACCGGCAGTAGCCGGAAAGCCGCCTCAACGTCAGTTTTAGCAAGAAGGGCCCCCTTACCCATAGTTTGGACCCACCTTACCGCCTGATCAAACGAGGTGTAGGACACTCTGCACAATTCGGGATCAATACCGTCATTAACAGACTCGCCCTTGGGAAAGGACAGGTGGTGTATTAAACGGAACTTGCCCACCTCTTTTTTAGGAACCACCCCCAGCGGAGAGATCCTCAGATTAACCAAAGGTGGGGAGCTGAATGGACCAGCCATTCTACCGAGTAACACCTCCTTATGCAGCTTGTCCGACACCACGGCAGGGAACTGAACAGTAGACTTTAAGTTCTTGGGGAAAAGGGGGGTCGACAACCGCTTCGAGGGGATCCGAAAACCAAACTGGAAGCCATCCCTCAAGAGCGTGGCGGCAGACTGATCCGGATACTGATTAAGCCAGGGGAGCATTGCTCCTACGGCCACCGGCGCCCTCCACTTTTCCCCCAGAATTGTTGGAATTGCCGGATTTGTCCTGCTTATTCCGCTTAAAACATTTAAACTGGGGGTGACTGCCCCCACAGCCGGAGCACTCGTGTCTGAATCTACACTGACTCCCCCGTTTGCAGCTCGAATCATTAAACTGCCAACACGTGCCCTTTTTTGCCGAGGCTGAAGACTCCTGGTAACAAAAGAGTCCGGCACAGTGTTCCGGGTTCTTAGTCGCAATTATACTAGCTAAGGTGGAAAAGGCCTGGAGCCAGTTGGAGAAGGTCCGAGGGATGAGGCGATACCTCCTCCTCTCCTCGTCCTCCTTTTTATGATCATCCGGTTTGGATACAGCGTCCAAATTAAATTTTTCTAAGGGGAGGAGGGTGAACAATTCAACATACTCCCCCCGGCCAATTTTGTCTCGCACCTCTTGCTTGAGATGGGCGCCCATAGGCCCCTCAAAACACACGTAAATGTCTCCCCGTGAAGAATCCGCTAGCCGGACCGGGTCTACGTCCTTCGACTTGACCTCAGGGATCGCAGGCTCAGTTGCCGGGGATACCACCGGGTCAGGAACTACAGCAGGGGAAGCTATACTAACTGGGAGAACTCCGGGCGAAGCAACTAAAGTAGATACCGGCGGTGTCGGCACTGAAGCTGTATATGCCCCCCAAACCTGCGACGGGGAAGGGTTATCCGCTGCAGACAGCGTCCCAGACTCAAATGATTTTAGAACTCTAGCAAGGCTCGCCACTAACTGCGATAGGCCACCCACCGTCCCCGTGGAACCCTGAGAACTCCCCGCATTGTGTGAAACAGCACTGTGGATGTGTAAGTGTGAGTTAGGGATAGAAGGAGAGATAAAATCGGACTCACCCCTGGACAGGTGCCCTGCAGGAGGGACCGCCGTGGGCTCAGGAACCGGAGATCCTCGTGGAGACTGCGAGAAGAGCAGAGGACTGCCAAACACCGAACCGCCCATCCGATTGTCCGCCGGAGGAAGACTAGGGGTGCCGTCTGATGTGAGGAGCCGGGCATTAGTGGCGCGGGATCTCTCCCCGGAAGGATGCTGCACTCCAGTTGACGATTCTTGCCTGCCAGCAGTGAAGACTCTCGGGGAAGCTGACCTGGAGCTCCGGCTGTCCGACCTGATGAGATGTCTGTGATTCCGATCTGAATCCCTTGCCGGTCCAGTCCGAGACGAAGATCCGTGACGCACGGGCTCCCTGGTCCTTGGCGACACTCGGGGGCCCCTCTGTAAAGAAGGGGACCTGGACCTCGGGTACCGCCTGGCACGTCCGCCAGGTGCAGGGGGGGAAAGGCGGTAGGAAGGGGACCTGGAGGAGTGGTGGCGGTGGGGGCCACTATGATGAGCGTCCCGACCCTTCTGTAAAGAAGGGGAACTGGAGGAGTGGTGGCGGCAGCCACTATGATGAACATCCAGACCCCTCTGTAAAGAAGGGGACCTGGAGGAGTGGTGGCAGCGGGGGCCACAACACTGACCCACCAGACCCCTCTGTAAAGAAGGGGAACTGGGGGCCAGAGATCTGCCAGTGATATACTGGCTGCTCCTGGATTCCCTACCTAATCTGGGAGGGGAGCCCACAGAGTCACCCCTGTCACTACCATGAGTGACAGGTGAGGCTCTGGGGTTATGGGGGGAGCAGGATCCCCTCCTGTGAGGAGATCCCACTGCTAGTCTGGCACTGCGGGGGTTAATGTGCACAGATCGCGGTATACGCGACCAGTGCACGCGGCCACGTGGTTCCCTGTCAGATTGATGTCGGGAAACCACGTGGCGCGCAGAAGTGCTTCTCGCAGCCGTGTGGACGGACATGCGAGAAGCTGAAGACGGCAGGGACCCACGTGCGGCAGCCGGATCAGGTAAGCAGGGAGGAGGTAGCACATCAGTGCACCTCCCACCCCTAGCCACCAGTGGATCCGACGCCAGGGGAAGGGAGGGGGGGGTTCCGGACACGGAGGGCCTCCTGATGCTCCTGGCCCTCCGGTGAGCAGGGGGGAGGGGGGGTAACGCGGAGGGGGGGGACAAAACGAGCATGGCAGGGGTAGGGGGATCCTGCAGGAGGGATCCACTGGCCACCGATGACCTAGTAACATGGCCCCCAGATGGCAGGGGGGCAGGGGAGGACAGAGGGGCAGGTGAGGACAGAGGGGCAGACTGATGTTTTTTTAGCAGCTGCCCTCTTCCTCCTTTTTGGAACAGGGGGCTGGGGCAGAGGCTGAGGCACAGTGGGGGGCTCAGGGGTAAATCTAGAAGGGGCTCTGGACCTCCTAGGGGTAGGCCTGGATGGACCTGGGGCAGGAGAGGGGGAAAGAGATGGTGCAGTGGGGGGGATGGGAGATGGCAAGGTACCTAATATACAGGGAGTGCAGAATTATTAGGCAAGTTGTATTTTTGAGGATTAATTTTATTATTGAACAACAACCATGTTCTCAATGAACCCAAAAAACTCATTAATATCAAAGCTGAATATTTTTGGAACTAGTTTTT
The DNA here is from genome assembly GCA_036172795.1 of Pelodytes ibericus. NCBI lineage: Eukaryota > Metazoa > Chordata > Amphibia > Anura > Pelodytidae > Pelodytes > Pelodytes ibericus. The sequence continues at coordinate 183,624,383 of CM069858.1, read as the reverse complement.
AGTTTGTTTTTAGTTTTAGCTATTTTAGAGGGATATCTGTGTGTGCAGGTGACTATTACTGTGCATAATTATTAGGCAACTTAACAAAAAACAAATATATACCCATTTCAATTATTTATTTTTACCAGTGAAACCAATATAACATCTCAACATTCACAAATATACATTTCTGACATTCAAAAACAAAACAAAAACAAATCAGTGACCAATATAGCCACCTTTCTTTGCAAGGACACTCAAAAGCCTGCCATCCATGGATTCTGTCAGCGTTTTGATCTGTTCACCATCAACATTGCGTGCAGCAGCAACCACAGCCTCCCAGACACTGTTCAGAGAGGTGTACTGTTTTCCCTCCTTGTAAATCTCACATTTGATGATGGACCACAGGTTCTCAATGGGGTTCAGATCAGGTGAACAAGGAGGCCATGTCATTAGATTTTCTTCTTTTATACCCTTTCTTGCCAGCCACGCTGTGGAGTACTTGGACGCGTGTGATGGAGCATTGTCCTGCATGAAAATCATGTTTTTCTTGAAGGATGCAGACTTCTTCCTGTACCACTGCTTGAAGAAGGTGTCTTCCAGGAACTGGCAGTAGGACTGGGAGTTGAGCTTGACTCCATCCTCAACCCGAAAAGGCCCCACAAGCTCATCTTTGATGATACCAGCCCAAACCAGTACTCCACCTCCACCTTGCTGGCGTCTGAGTCGGACTGGAGCTCTCTGCCCTTTACCAATCCAGCCACGGGCCCATCCATCTGGCCCATCAAGACTCACTCTCATTTCATCAGTCCATAAAACCTTAGAAAAATCAGTCTTGAGATATTTCTTGGCCCAGTCTTGACGTTTCAGCTTGTGTGTCTTGTTCAGTGGTGGTCGTCTTTCAGCCTTTCTTACCTTGGCCATGTCTCTGAGTATTGCACACCTTGTGCTTTTGGGCACTCCAGTGATGTTGCAGCTCTGAAATATGGCCAAACTGGTGGCAAGTGGCATCGTGGCAGCTGCACGCTTGACTTTTCTCAGTTCATGGGCAGTTATTTTGCGCCTTGGTTTTTCCACACGCTTCTTGTGACCCTGTTGACTATTTTGAATGAAACGCTTGATTGTTCGATGATCACGCTTCAGAAGCTTTGCAATTTTAAGAGTGCTGCATCCCTCTGCAAGATATCTCACTATTTTTGACTTTTCTGAGCCTGTCAAGTCCTTCTTTTGACCCATTTTGCCAAAGGAAAGGAAGTTGCCTAATAATTATGCACACCTGATATAGGGTGTTGATGTCATTAGACCACACCCCTTCTCATTACAGAGATGCACATCACCTAATATGCTTAATTGGTAGTAGGCTTTCGAGCCTATATAGCTTGGAGTAAGACAACATGCATAAAGAGGATGATGTGGTCAAAATACTCATTTGCCTAATAATTCTGCACTCCCTGTAGTGTTTATACTGTTTTGCAGCCAATCTCCTCCGTGCAGGACAGCAGCATCCCTCAACTGTGACATCAGAGCGTCCATCAGAACTGGTAAGGTGCAAACTGATTTCTATAATCCAGGAAAGAGGCTGGGCAAAACCACCGCAAGGGTTTATATAGGTTTTGCCCAGCCCCCAAGGGGGAAGGGACGGCCGCCCATGAAGGGCAATTACTGGCCGAGGGCCTATGACTGACAGACTTGTGATGAGGCTGCATCACCAACCTGTTGTCATGCTGCCCTTTCATATATTGCATTATTACAGGACATTACTATCTGTTTTGAGGATTTGGGAGATACTTATTTTCAGGGTTCTTAGAGTAGATGATGATTTAGCAGAAACGGGAAGGCTATTCCACATATGAGGAGCTCTGAAAGAGAACGCACCTCTACCCGCTTCCTTTTTGAAGTGGGGAATCGCTAGTGAAGGGTTGGTGCAGGATCTGAGATTGTGGGATGAGCAGGGAGTAAGAGCGAGCATGCCGCTCAGGTAGGGGGGGAGCGTTCCAGAGAAGTGGTTGTGCACTAATGATCTAGGAGCTTTTTAAACTAAAAGAGGGGGACAAAGTGGCATCAATCCAATTGCCCCCCAAAACAAGGACAGAAGGTGCCTGTAGTAAGTGTACTGAAAAATGATGAGCTTAGAGTCATGTCTACAAATGCTTGCAGTTTAGGGAATAAGATCCATGAACTTGTGGCAATTTTGGCAACTGAGAATGTAGATTTAGTGGCTGTTACAGAGACATGGTATAATAAAAAAAAAATGACCGGTGCATATAAATACCAGGGTACTCTTTATATAGAAAAGACAGAGAAGGCAAGAAAAAGGGGAGGGTGGCCCTGCATGTGAGGGATAGCTTAAAATCTAATCTAATACAAGTTAGTGAGGCGAACATACGTTAGAATTTGGAAATCATATGGTAACTCGGGTAGGTGTGATTTATAGGCCCCCTGGACAAACAGAAGAGTTAGATAATCTACTTGTTGAGGAAATAGCTAAAATGACAATGAAGGGGGAAATGATCATCATGGTGGACTTTAATCTTCCTGATGTGAACTGGGAATCCAAAATAGCTACTTGCACCAGGAGTGCGCATATCCTAAACTCCCTACTGGCATTATCTCTAAAGCAAGTAGTTGAGGAGCCAACTCGAAAGCAGGCCGCATTAGATTTAGTGTTCACAAATGGAGATTTGTTCTCAGATATTACTGTAGGTGAAAGTTTAGGATCTAGTGATCACCAGACAGTGTGGTTTAATATAAGAACACAAAAACAAAAGTTTTAGATTTTAGAAAAAACGACTTTTCTAAAATCAGATTATGTGTAAAGGAGTCATTATCAGACTGGGGTAATTTCAATGGAGTCCAAGAGAAATGGGATTATATAAAAGTTGCACTACTGAAGGCAACAGAAAATTGATTCGGCTTATCAATAAAAAAACCTGAAGAAACCACTGTGGTACTCTGCAGAGGTGGCCAAAATAGTAAAAAAAAAACTAAAAGCTAGCATTTAGTAATTATAAAAAAATCTCAGAGTGAGGAAAATAGAAAAATCTATAGGAGTAGGCAGTAAGAGGCAAAGCAAGCTATAAGAGCTTCCAAAGCACATGCAGAAGAGAAAATAGTTCAGTCAGTAAAAAAGGGGGAAAAAAAATAATTTAAATACATACATGGGAAAAGGAAAGTAAAACAAGGATTAGTCAGATTAAAAACAAAATAAGGATGTTATGTACAAGAGGATAAAGGCATAGCAGACTGCCTTAATGAATATTTTTGTTCAGTTTTTACAAACGAAAATGAGGGTAAGGGACCTCATTTATTGAAAATTACTAATGAGTCATTTGATGCATGTTTACAGAAGAAGAGGTTTTACTTCAGCTGTCTAAAGTAAAGACAAATAAGTCAATGGGCCCTGATGGGATACATCCAAAGTTATTAAAGGAACTTAGTGGTGTACTTGCAAAACTGTTAACAGATTTATTTAACCAATCGTTGTTAACACCAGTAGTCCCAGAAGATTAGAAATTAGCAAATGTTGTGCCCATTCACAAGAAAGGTAGTAGGGAGGAGTCAGACAGACAACTATAGACCAGTAAGTGTTAAATAGTAGTGGGGAAAATAATGGAAACCATGTTAAAGAATAGGATTGCTGAACATCTAAAATTGCATGGATTTCAAGATCAGAGACAACATGGGTTTACTTCAGGGAGATCATGCCAAACTAATCTTATAGATTTTTCGATTGGGTGACTAAAATATTGTATTTGCTCAAATATAAGACAAGGTTTTTTCAGAGTTTTTAAAAAAAAAAGTCTTATATTAGAGGTTCGTCTTATAATCAGACCTCAAATCGAGATCTGACTATAAGACTGGGATCCAGGTCCCCCTGGATCTCCCTTGCAAGTAGCCTGTGGATGTCTGCGCAATGTGCGCAGACATCCTCCGCTGCTGCCCATCACACCCATCACGTCCTATGACGGATGTCCGGAGGTCATGTGAGGGAGGAGAGCCAGCATTGGGGGAGGAAGGGGGCAGAGCAGCATTGGGGAAGAGAGGGGGGAGCCAGCATTGGGGGAGCAAGGGGGAAGGAGAGCCAGCATTGGAGTGGGGAGGAGAGATAGCATTGGGGGAGGGAGGGGGGGAGGCAGCATTGGGCAAGTCTGGGGAGGGAGGGGGAGAGGCCGCATTGGGCAAGTCTGGGGGAGAGAGGGGGAGAGGCCGCATTGGGCAAGTCTGGGGTAAGGAGGGGGAAAGGGAGCATTGGGCAAGTCTGGGGGGTAGGGGCAGCATTGGCTAAGTCTGGTGGGAAATTGCTGTGGGGGGCAGATGGTCAAATAAAAGGAAATAAAATCAAGAAATGCATTTTTTATATCATAATTTTTATTAAATATGAAAAAGCAATTTACATGTGAATATACACAAGTGAAACTTTTTTTTACCTATAGGGTAGTCCTATATTCAGGCTTTTAGTTTTTTTCGTAAAGGAATATCCAAAGTTTTTTTTTTGGGGGGGGGGGGGGGTCATCTTCTAATCAGGGTCTTCTTATATTCGAGGAAATACGGTAATAGATCAGGGTGGTGCAGTAGACATTGCTTACCTAGATTTCTGTAAGGCTTTTGACACTGTCGCACATTAAGCTTATTAATAAACTGCAATCTTAGAGTTTGGATTTCAGTATTGTTGAATGGATTAGACAGTGGCAGGCAACAGAGGGTTGTAGTCAATGGAGTATATTCGATGCAAGGTCTTGTTACTAGTGGGGTACCTCAGGGATCTATACTTAGACCCATTCTCTTTAATATTTTTATTAGTGATATTGCAGAAGGTCTTGTTGGTAAGGTATGTCTTTTTGCTGATTATACAAAGATTTGCAGCAGGGTTGATGTTCCTGGAGGGATAAGCCAAATGACAAATGATTTAGCTAAACTAGAAAAATGGTCAGAGCTGTGGCAACTAATTTAATGTGGATAAGTGCAAGATTATGCACCTTGGGCATAAAAGACTATAGAATAGTTAATACAGTGCTAACCTCAACATTTGGAAAGGAATTTAGGAGTAATACTTTCAGAGGACTTAAAGGTAGGTAGGCAATGCAATAGAGCAGCAGGAAATGCTAGCAGAATGCTTGGTTGCATAGGGAGAGGTATTAGCAGTAGGAAGAGGGAAGTGCTCATGCCATTGTACAGAGCACTGGTGAGACCTCACTTGGAGTATTGTACGCAGTACTGGAGACCGTATCTCCAGAAGGATATTGATACTTTGGAGAAAGTTCAGAAAAGGGCTACTAAACTGGTTCATGGGTTGAAGGATAAAACTTACCAGGAAAGGTTAAAGCATCTTAACATGTATAGCCTAAAGGAAAGACGTAACTTTATGATAGAAACATGCAAATACATGAAGGGAATCAACACAGTAAAGGAAGAGAGTATATTTAAAGGAAGAAAAACTACCACAACTAGAGGACATAGTCTTAAATTATATGGGCAAAAATTTAAAAGTAATATCAGCAAGTATTACTTTACTGAGAGGGTAGTGGATGTATGGAATAGCCATCCAACGGAAGTGGTTGAGGTAAGTACATGAATGAATAATAATATAAGGATTTTGGTTACGGAGTATAGTTGCAGGAAGATAACCCTTACGAACACCACTGAACTTGGACCCTGAATATGTACAGAATACCAAGGCAGGAGAAAGAGCAAGAGTACTTCAGGTTGAGGACGAGCCGAGTTCAGGGGTACCAGATAGTGGGGTAAACGTAGTCCGAGCAGAGAGGTCAAGGCAGGCGGCTGGCAGAGAACGGTTAAATATGCAATCTGTGGTCGAGCGGTACCAGGGGGCAACATAAACTGAGTCTGAGCAAAAGGTTGGGACAGGGGGCTGGCGTAGAATGGTCAAATATACAATCCGTGGTCAAAAGGGGAATAGACAACCTGGGAAATCCACAAACAGCCAAAGGTTCAATATTAGGGGAGCAAAACACTGTAGCGAGCACTATAACCACACACCACCGGGGCAACAGGAGAACTGAGCAATGACTAGCAAGCAGAGTTGACTTTTATGCCTCTGGGTGTGTTTAAGGTTCTGGCTCCGCCCCCTCCATACCTATATAGAGCACTAGTCTGAGCACACCCACTCCTTACAGGCTCTTCAGTCTGCCCATCGTCTCTCTGTCAGCTACACAGATTCGCCTCCTCTCTCCTGGAGAGCCTGTGCCCAGCTTCCTGCACCCTCTGGGTGCTCCTGCAGTCTGACCTACACCTCTGGAAGTGGGTCTGAGAGAGTGGTGACCCATTGCCATGCCGTGACTGCTGGAATCATGGTGGGCTCCAGGTAAGTTACCCGGTTGGTGTCTCCGTGTTGGGCCGCGGGCCTGACAAATAATTTAAACCAGTATAATATCATCCACCCTGGTAAGTAAGAATATAAAAAAAGGATTCAGAAGCAGTCGACCCTGCAGTGTGTCTACTCAGGGCAGCTACCCTTATTGCTAAGTGGTAAAAACGCCCCTGAGAGAGCAGACCAAACCATTCTGACAGGGGGAGTATAGAATTAAATAAAAGTTTTTTGACTATTTTACAGGTATTTTTCATGATCTACATATCTAGTTCACCAAGCCTAAGCAGCCTACTGCTTCTCCCTCCCTTGATAGGGTTGCCACCTGGCTGGTATTTTACTGGCAGGCTGGTAAAAAAAAATTGTCTTGATCCCAATGTTAAGTCTATGGAGGTAGTAACATGGCCGGTTTTTGTTTTGAAGAAATGGTGGCAACATGGATGCCTAACTCCGGTCAGAGAATAATAAGATTCATAGAGGTATATCATAAACTAAAATATGAAGTGCAGGTCAGTTTTCATCTCACAACTTAACTATATATTGTTCAGAATTATGATGAACTTTTGAAAAATGAGCTGTATTTGTGTAGTCAAGATATTTAGGCCCAGTCCCACTGCACATGTTCCAGCCGATTTAAAAGCGGGTATCCAGGTAATTAGCCACAAAGCCACCACAAGCCAGTTACTAACCAAGTGCAAATGAAAGCAGTACTATTAATTAGCAAAGATTTTACAACACATGGTCCTAGAAGAAGTTATATAGATACAGTGGCTCACTTTAGCCACACCTTATTAGAAATGCAGTTTGACATTAGCATCATTATGGTAATGTGTGAGTGTAGGTATCACATGGTATTTACTTATAAAAAATATATACTTAGTGATTAAATTAGTGATCAGAATTTTTTTTTTGCAGCCTTCAGGAATGAATTCTGGTTGAGAGAATTTACTATATATCCAATTAACAATTTTCCCCACTTGGAAACATTTGGTAGGACTTCATCAAGGCCAGAGTTGGAAGATTAGAGGGCAATGTAGGTAAAGTAGTTCTGGCTGCATAGAGCAGTGTTAGTTAATTTTGGCACTGCAGGTGTATTGAAACAACCTATCCCATGATGCTCAATCAAAAGGCTGACTAAACATCATGGCACATGCAGTGCCCAAAATACTGTTGTGCCAAGATTAGTCATCAGTGACTTAAAGACCACTTTTAAACATAAAAATAGTTACGAGGACTGTCTGATTTACACCAGAAGCAACCTATGTGTGCTCAAATCCCAGGTACTGTTAGTCTCACTCATAAACCACACCAAAAACATATCAAAGGCACAAAGAGGGGCATATCTGCTTAAGAGGCTATGACTAAAGGTGTGGCTATGGGCTGAATTTTATCAATAAGCTTCAGGTGACTTTATGACCTATTGATTGATATTCATGTAACTATTGATTATGATTTTCTTTATATAGATGGGATACCATCACTGGGTTGGGGGGGGGGGGGGGGGACTTAGCAGGGTGTTACAATAATGAAAATGCATAGAAAAATTGTTAATAACAGCAATCAGTATCACAGGCAAGATAACATATGAGGTTTATGGCAGTAGATAACTTGCATTCATGCATGTAAACAAACATGTGGTAAGAACAGTGTACTCAAGACAAACATATGTAAACCATGGCTATGGTCTGAATAGGGGCCTGGAATATTGAAACAAGTAGGAAGAAAAGGGAAATAAATGGGGGGATAAATATATAATTTCGGTTCGGTGTGTGAAGACTAGCATCTAAGTTTGGAGTAGTGGGCGAATCATTGGACTGTCCACAAAGGCTAACCAATGAAACCATATCTGTCTATTTTTATTAAGCTGATGTCCTCAGCCCCATTTTCAAATGGCCCAATGATTTTTGGCTCTAGACAGGATCCGTACTTTTTGTAGCCTATCCTATGTATCTTTAAAGAGCTACTAACAGGGCCGATCCTAGGGTAATGGGCGCCTGGGTGCAGGTTTTTTTGTGGGGCGCCCCCCGGTGGGTGTGGCTATATTATGAACTCCTCCCCTTTAGACATGTATGTTCCAGAAACGCCCATTTCATTATTGGGGAGAGGGGGAGGGGAGCACAAACTTTATTTTGATGTAAAGGACCAGCACAAACTTTTATTTTAAATAAAGATATATATTTTGCCATAATACTGTGTAGTGGTTTTATTTATTTCTATGATGCTCAGCCAGCAACATGGAAGACTTTTTGCTGGCTAGCTGAATGAATTTTAACTACCGTTCCCAATCAGCCAAAGTCTCTCATTAGGCGAGCATCATTGGAAAACAAGTACAAAATGAGCGATACATAGTATTCCACCATGCTTACCATGTCAGTCACTCACGTGTCTCTCTCCCCATACCCTCATGTCCATCTCTCAGAAAGAATTGTAAAATAAAGTGGATTCAGATCCGCACTCAGATTTTTGTGAGGTGCTGAGGTCCCGAGATGCTTCCCAAATCTCCAAACGTAGAAGACAAAAATATGAAGGACCCAGCACTCAAAATGGTTTAGTGGAGGTGTTTATTCAGCATGCAGGCGACATTTCAACCCTCACAGGGTTTTTTTCAAGCTTGAAAGGGTTGAAATGTCATCTGCATGCTGAATAAACACCTCCACTAAACCATTTTGAGTGCTGGGTCCTTCATATTTTTGTCATCTCTCAGAAAGAGCTGACTGAAGTCTAAGGGGAAGCAGGGCACCGGTCTGCATAGCCGGCTCTGAGTGGCAGCAAAGCAGCACATGGGCAGCATATTTGCAGAGGTGTACCTAGGGTCTCTAGCACATGCCACAGTACCACTTTGCCCCATAGTTCATGTTATTTTGACCCACAGAAAATCCCACAGCATCACTTTGACAATTAAAATGAGCCAGTCAGGTACCAACCAAAATATGCCACAGGTTGCCCATTAATATGCCACTGTTAGTTGTCCATTAATATGCCACCTTCCCAAGTACTCACCTTGCTGCTCTCTCGTGTCCCCAGGCTGTATCATCTGCACAGTCTTCCCTCTAAGCACGCTGAGTGCAGGAAGTGGGGTACTAGACTCCGGCTGGATGATGCCTGCTGCCCTCCATGTGACACAGTGACATGCGCAACGGGACCGTGTTGGGGCCAGCGGGGAACCCGGTTAACCAGTGGCCCTGGGCAAGTGCACACCTACACACAGTCACACATAAATAGACACAGTCACACTTATACACACGGACACACACATACTTATACACATTGACACACACACGCTTATACACACAGGCATACACACACTTATACACACTGGCACACACACTAATACCCATTGACACACACACACTTATACACACATACATTGACACACACACACTTATACATCTAATACATTGATAAGCTTAGAGTATGTTACCCAACATACATATCAAATAACATTAAATTGCCACTTGAAACAAAGTCTCCAATCACCATTAGTCTTGTTTGCCTCCATTAGTCTTCTTTGAATCAATGTTAATGTAGCCCTGTCGGGAAGAGCCTACTATTATTCCAAAGGTCAGGAGATGGGTGAAGGCCGACATACTGAATTTAGGGATGCAGCATGTCCCCGTGGTCATCATTTGACGACTGAATGGAGACATATTATGTCAGCAACATAACTGATTTTAGCAGAGCGCTGGACGGCATCTATCTGTCTTTCACCAGTTTTATTACGCCACAAGATTAATGATTTAATGCTCATGGAAAAATTTACTAACGCACTATAACACTATAAACGTCAGCACCAGGCAAACCTATGAGACAATATGTTACAATACATCCTGAAAGAGGCTTTTCTTTCCCCTCCTCCCACCTTGTTCTGGTTTTTCTCTTGTTGTACATTATTTTTAAATATAAACAACGTGTAAAGGATGAATAACCATCATAAAGTTGTAAGTGGGGAAAAAAAGGCTTCATATCAGAACAAAAATAGGAATAAATAAATAAGGGATATGATAGACAACCCAACAAAGCAACAGTTGAAACAAAAATCAGTATTTGTATTCCACATTAAAAAAAAAACAAGTGCAAAGCAAGTGCCCGAGACCCCACAAATGTTGTACAACAGTATTTCATGAAACCCTAATATATATATATATATATATATATATATATATATATATATATATATATATATATATATATATATTTATTTATGTTTTGTAAATCAAAATTTATTGGGTTTTATGGTTAGTATAATGATGATAGTACAGGTTACAGAGCCTACACATAGGCAACACATAAACAATAATAAAATGAGTAGTGTATTATGATGACATTAAGAGCTACAGATATAATAAAATATAGATATATCGTAGAAATAGAGAGGAGGAAAAAATTAATATAACGTATTTGCTTGAATATAAGACAAGTTTTTTTTCAGAGCAAATGCTCTGAAAAATACCTCTCGTCTTAAATTCAATGTCGTCTTATAATCTGATCTCAAATCGAGGTCAGGTTATAAGACTGGGATCCAGGTCCCCCGCAGAGCTGCAGGGGACCTGGATCGCCCCCTCTAACAGCTGGGGGATGTTTCCACTACCCACCAGGAGAATCGGGCAGCAGTCTGCACGCCCCCGGCTGCCCCCACTAGCCACCAAGGAGCAAAAAACAGGTGAGGGGGGGGGGGAGAAAGACAAGGGGAGGGGGGAGAGAAAGACGGGGCAGAGAAAGACGAAGGGGGCAGAGAAAGACAAGGGGAGGGAGGGCAGAGAAATACAAAGGGTGGGGGGCAGAGAAAGACAAAGGGATGGGGGCAGAGAAAGACAAAGGGTGGGGGGCAGAGAAAGTCAAGGGGAGGGGGGCAGAGAAAGACAAAGGGATGGGGGCAGAGAAAGACAAAGGGTGGGGGCAGAGAAAGACAAGGGGAGAGAGGGCAGAGAAAGATGAGGGGCAGAGAAAGACAAGGGGGGAGCGAGAGAGAAAAGTTTGGGGGGAGGGAGACAACGCAGGGGGGTGGAGAGAGTGGCAGCATTGGCACAATAAATACAAGTAATGCATTTGTTTAATATCATTTTTATTTAATATTAAAAAGTAATTTACATGTTAATATATACAAGATTTTTTTTTTGCTATAGGGTTGTCTTATATTCAGGATTTTAGTTTTTTTCCTAAAGGAATATCCAAAGTTTGGGGGGTCGTCTTATAATCAGGGTCGTCTTATATTCAAACAAATACGGTAGTTAGAGAAGTAGAGGTAGAAAAGAGGATGAAATGTCGGGAAATATAGAAGAGAAATAGAGATCAGAGGAGAAATACAGATCAGGGAAGAAAAATCCAGAGAAATCGGGATAACCAGAAAAAGAAAAGATAAAGATAAGTGGGGATAAACCCCAAATGGGAAAGACCACCAGCAGCACAAGAGTACCGCAACAGGAGGGCTATAATGGCCAGGAGAAAAAAATAAAAGAACACATTCTCCTGGGCGCACTACCAATACCGTCCTAACCATGGACGGGTTGGAATGCCCTGGGGGGTAACGCGTACCAGGGCCACATTGTAAGATGTTCGTTGAAACATTAGAAATTTGCAGTGACATAAAACTTTTATAACATAAAAACTTTGAAAGATTTTCGAGTAGGGTCAGAGCCTGGTCTCAGAATAAAAAAAAATAAAAATAAAACATTGTCACACAGAACACAGTCAGGCGTAGCAAAAGCCGGTTTAGGGTACAGCTGTACATCCAGTGTCAATGATAATAAAAGCTAATGCTCAAGTAGCCCTCGGACATGCCACAGAAGTCCCGCAGATGATAGTATTAGCCAAAATGTCCAAAGTGGCTTGGAGATCATGTGTGCTGGGATGTTCAAGAAACGAGATAGTCGACCAGTCTGCGTACCTCATAACAAAGCATCACAAAAGATTATTCCTTGTCTGAAGCAGCCGGTGGGGGCACATCAATGAGAGGTGCTGGAAACAGCGTAGACGAGGTCCAATCTGGAACCTCTATAGCTGGGAGTGCCAGGTCACTGAGGAAGAAAGGTAAGTCCCTTGTGTGCCTAAGGACATGAGACCGGTTGTTTCTCCGTACTTGTAGAGAGAAGGGAGAGCCCCATGAGTATAGCATGTTTGCTGAGCGCAAACCAAGGCCAAAACCCGTTGGTCCATGGATTGGATGTCAGTTCTGAGTTTTGCCATATCAGCCCACAATGGATGGATAGCAGTATGAATGATCTCAATAATGCCTGCTTTGGTAGGTATTTGGCGGAGGAGCTCTCCCCAGTCATCTGAGGGCTTCCTACCCTTCATGAGTTCAGGGGAATTGCTGTATCCCCGGGGCTGGTCAGGAGGGCCGGCCGCCATCTTAGGTATTTCAGCAGCTCCAGCCGGACTCAAGGCCCGCTGAAAAAACGTGGCCGGTGTCTGAGAACTGGTAAGTTGTTTAGCTCCCTTAGGCTTTGAGGTATCGGTAGCTTTAGTCTGGCGACCCATTTCAGCTACAGAGGAGGTTTTTCTAGCTTATACAAGAAGTCAGCCACGGAGCTTCACAGAGACACGTCCGCCATCATGGCCTGCTGGCTCCACACCCCATATATATATATATATATATATATATATATATATTTAAAGGCTTCCTTTTTAAAACTGTTTTTTTTATAGTATTTCTATGAACTACAATTCTAAAGACATTCAATAATCTTTGTTCAGAAAACAAAGAGTTAGGGAGTTAATTTAGAGGTCGACCCAATATAAGACGCGATTCAGCTACCAAAAAGATGCCTCCAAAGTCTGGATTGATTTGGGACACATTAAGAAGCGAATTATGAGCTACCCAGTTTGCCACGATGTGCCTCCAAATATGTTCGCAATTCGCAATTTATAAGTCATAGCTGATTTCACACTGATATATTTTGAAAATGAATGCAGTCAAAACATGCCCACATTTTGTACACAGGAAAAATAGCCTGGAAATGCCGAAAAGGATCCAAAATCCTACCACAAAAAAAGAAATACCCATAGTTAACAGGCCTAGGTTCAGAGGCATCACTAGGGTTGGTGTCACCCAGTGCGGTAACTCATGGTGTCACCCCCCTGGATTTCCTCCATTACCGTGCCAAAAAGATTCCTTAGTAATGCCAGTCAGATGGCCCATTAAATATGCCACATACAGGAGCCCCACAAATGATGTCACACACAGGAGCCCTTTAACTATGCAACACACAGGAGCCCATAACTATGCCACATACAGGAGCCCCATAACTATGCCACACCAAAGCCCCATAAATTATGCCACACCAGAGCCCCATTATTTATGCCTCACCTTGTAGCCCAATTAAGTATGCCACACACACAGGCACCCCTTAATTATGCCACACACAAGCACCCCATAATTATGCCACACAAAAGAGCACCTTAATTATGCCACATATGGGGCCCAATAAATATGCCACACATGGGACTGCCATTAATCATGCCAAACACAGAAGCCCCACAAGGTGACAATTGTACAATTCAAAAACAATACATATCTATAAACACAGACATCTCTCTATAACTAGTTGCATTTATACTTATTTGAATTATTTAATATTAGATTTAATAAAAATGTTATTGAAAAATTGCATTCCTATTTTGTATTCCCTTCCTCTGCACCCACATTGCACCTAAAGGACTTAACACAGCACCATACAGTACCCACAGAACTTGCCATGCACCTATATTGCACCCTCAGCACTTGGCTTGCACTCATATTGCACCTACACGATTTGGCATGCCACAGTGTCACTTTGCCCCACAGAACTAGCCAGTGTCACTTTCCTCATAGTACATGTTATTTTGCCCCACAGACCATGCCACAGCATCACTTTTGCCAATTAAAATATGCCAGTATTTAACCTTTCAATATGCCAGGATTTTGACCCTCAATATGCCAGGATTTTGCCCCTCCAATATGCCATTTAAAATGCCAGGATTTTGCCCCTCAATATGCCAGGATTTTGCCCCTCAATATGCCAGGAGTTTGCCCCCAATATGTCATTTAATATGCCAGTATTTTGCTCTCAATATGCCAGGATTTTTCCCCCCTATATGCCATTTAATATGCCAGGATTTTGCCCCCCTATATGCCATTTAATATGCCAGGATTTTGCCCCTCAATATGCCAGGAGTTTGCCCCCCAATATGCCAATTAATATGCCAGGATTTTGCTCTCAATATGCCAGGATATTGCCCCCCAATATGCCATTTTATATGCCATGATTTTGCCCCCCAAAATGCCATTTAATATGCCAGGAAAAAACGTTCTAACAAACTTTAATGAAGCCGCGCGGCTGGAGGGGAGCGCTCAACGGTTCCTTCATAGCCGCAGACCTGCAGAGCACTGGGAGACAGAGCAGGAAGGAGGTAAGTTATTGATTTTCCCGCCCCCCCATTCTTCTTACGGTAGCGCCTGCCGCAGTGATTTTTTTTTCAGTTCAGCTGAGCAATGCTGGCGGTGCCGGTGAGGTCTGTACCTCCACGGGATGCTACTGCCTAGGTTCATGAATTGTCTAGAACACCATTTGAGAGCGGGCATCATCAACAAAAATTATAAAAGAAAATTTAAATTGGCAAACCAGGGAGCAGGCTAGGAAGGGGCAAGGACAGGGGCTGTGCCCCCTCAACCCTCAGCATCATCTGGTCATGAGGCGCTATGGCCTGCATAGCACACACAAGATCTGCCAGCTTTTCCCCCGACTTCGCCATGTCAGACGGCTCAGTAGGCCTTTGTGTCAGCTACATTTTCACTTGTCTACAATGCCCGCAGTCACTAAAAATAAAAATAAAAAAATGGCCCTCAGGGAATTAGTCCTGTCACTATGTCCCAAGTCCAGATGAAATATAAATACATCCCCCTGCCCCCCCCCCTTGTGCCAGGGGCTGGCCAAATAACCCTGACGCAGTAAATAAAATAAATACAAATTACCTACCCTCTCACCTCTACCTTGAACAGGTGGGGGGGGGGGGGGGCATTAGTCCTGTCATTATGTCCCAAGTCCAGATGAAATAAAAATAAATGTTCCCCGTCCTCCCCTTGTGCCAAGGCATGTATATATATGATGTCTAGGTGATATGCCAGTACATTTAATTTTATTGGGGGGTGGGGCATGCTAGGGGACTGGGGTGGGGGGGGGGGGGGCAGTTTTAAATTTGGTAAATTTTAAATACCGGTAAAAAAAAACACCCTTTGAGTTACATGAAGGTGGGCATATGTTCTAATAGCTAAATCCTCAGTGCTGGATTGCATCATACCTTCTGCTATTACACTATACTTTAGAGGTCAAAGGTGAAAACTTTTATTTCCTTGAAGTGGTACTTACTCCCTACGCTAGAAAAAACAGGAGAAGATGCCTGCTCCATTTTTTATGTACAAAATGTACTCCAGGACACAGAGATCAGAGTCCACGCTCAGACACTCCAAATTCACTTCAAATGGAACACAAGAGGCCATTTGGGGGGGAAAGAAAACCCGTACTTGTGTCACCCATCCAGATGTCACGCCCAGGAGAAGGGATGCTTTGTTTGTGCAGTTGTCGAGGTTACTCAGTCACAGATCTGGTTTCGGCCTGCAGTGATATTAGGCAGCCGCCACTGCAGGGGGAGACTAGTCTGCTTTTCATTACATCTCGTTTGTTGTTGGGTCTGCACAAGCCAGAGAGCACAAACCACTGTACTGCAGAATGTTTCTAATAATGTACAAAAATTCAGTGAAGTGGGTGTGGTGAATCCATGTGAAAAGTCAGGGCAGAATGAGGGGAAATTGTATCTTTCACAACTAAAAACAGACAGTTTGCTCTATGTGAAGAGATCCTGGGGCAACAAAGTTATGCTACATTTTCAGCAAGTTATTTAAACATGACCTCAATGCTAGACATGAAACCAAACACATTATATCACCAATAAGGTGGGAAAGCTGGGCAGACTTATCGGATTGTCAACATTTTAGACTGCACTAGATTATTTGCTGCATCCATATAATGGGATGTCATTTTAAAGAAAGTAATGTTTAAAGAAAAATACTGCAATAAGTGTTGTGGGGGCCTTGTGGCAATGTGTCACATTTTTCCATAGCACAGTGTCACTATGTCCCACACAGAACCTGCCACAGTGTAACTTTCCCTCTTGTCTCTCTGTCTCTCTGTCTCTCTCCCCAGTCCCTCTGTGTCTTTCTATCTTTCCACTCTATCCCCTTTGTCTCTCTCTCATTCTCATCCCCCTTTGTCTTTCTTTCTCTCGTTTCTATCCCCCTATGCTTAAAGCCGATTTATAAGTCACACCCTTGATCTAAGAATTTAAATTGGGGTGAAAAAATTATCTATAATTGGGACAAAGCAGTAAGTTTCCTTGAATAAGAAAAAAATATATTGCATAACAAGCAGCGTACTTAAAGACTAATAGCAACATTTAAAACCTATTAATACATTTACCCTGTTTTACTGATTTAATAGCATATTAAATTATCTTTTCATTATGTTTCGTTTAGAGGGTTACATGGGAGGAAACGAGCACTTAGGGGCTATTGTATGTACTGCAAGGCTAATCATATCTTAGGAAATGCTACCTGTTTGAATTAATTGTGCATTAAAAGTTGGCCTGTATCATGAGACCATCTGTATCATGAGACCATCTGTATCATGATATCATCTGTATCATGATATCATCTGCATCATGAGAACATCTGTATCATGATATCATCTGAATCATGAGAACATCTGTATCATGAGACCATCTGTATCATGATATCATCTGTATCATGAGAACATCTGTATCATGAGACCATCTGTATCATGATATCATCTGTATCATGAGAACATCTGTATCATGAGACCATCTGTATCATGATATCATCTGTATCATGAGAACATCTGTATCATGAGACCATCTGTATCATGATATCATCTGTATCATGAGAACATCTGTATCATGAGACCATCTGTATCATGATATCATCTGTATCATGATACTACTGAGGAAAAAATTGCCAGATGAAAACTGAAGTATATGTAATTATGTCAAAATCCTTAAAAAGTCACTCAACATCAGAAGCCAAAGTGTGAAATGAGCTAGAAAGCTTGGTGCATCTCTACCAAAACCACCAATTCCAGGCCAGTTACTTGTAAATATCCTATTTGCAAAACATCAATCCCATAATCTCATTATATTCAAGGGTATAACATTCATATACAGAACTTTAAGACGGACATTCTAATGATGTTCTATGGGCCTTAAAGTGTCAGGAAAGGATTTTTGTTAGTGTTTGCTTCACTAATAGAGTCCCCCTGCCCATCATAACCCCTACAATCCATTTGTCCCATCCTGTGCCACTCTTCTCTTCCCCATGTATTGTCCATGTATTGGAATTAGGGTTGACACTCAGCTGGAGACAATAGTATGGCCAATATAAATTTTTAAGAAAAGTGGCAACCCTAGTAGGTAAACAATGTCATATATATATATATATATATATATATATATATATATATATATATAAACATACCAATACATGTGCATGTATGTACCAAACCAATGCCCACCGCCACTAAAAATAAAAAAATAAAAAGGCCCCCAGGGCATTAGTCCTGTCATTATGTCCCAAGTCCAGATGAAATAAAAATAAATGTTCCCCGTCCTCCCCTTGTGCCAAGGCATGTATATATATGATGTCTAGGTGATATGCCAGTACATTTAATTTTATTGGGGGGTGGGGCATGCTAGGGGACTGGGGTGGCTATTACACCCCAAGTCCCCTAGCATACTTTTAACTGGGGAAATAGGGAGTAATGGCGTTTTATGCAAAATGCTGCTTTTCGCCCACCGCAGTACCATTGCAGTTGAGTTGCACAGAATATCATGTGGCAGCCTAAATGTACAGTATTTAACAAGGTCCATACAAGCTGCCGAAAGTGTTTTAGATGTGTCTGTGGTGGCTCCTGTTTCTGAAATCCCCTTATGGCTTAATATGCAAGTTACAATTTTTTAGTTGTAAATAGTTAATTTTTGAGCTCTGTATAGACAAATTTTTGTCCCTTCAAAATTAAACTTTATTTTTCACTTGTTCTTCTAATATAGCTTCCTTCATTAAAAAAATTACAATGCAAATCCCTCTTTCCTTTTCCCCTATTTTGGTGTTTATAAGTATATCACATAGATAAAGAAATAAAAACTCACACTAAAGTATAACAACTGCAGTAAATGTGATTATATATCACATGGGGTTACAGTAAGTCTACAGTACAAACACTACATTTTGTTGACTGAATCTACAATAATACCCAACCCGTCATATTGCTACCCTAATTTTATTGGATTTGTAGTTACAGACTGACATTGACACTGCACACAAACTTTTTTTTATTGTTGACCGCAATACTTCTACAATGGTCATATAATTGTGCAATTGATGGGTAACTTTTGTAACATTTGCCTCCCACCAGGAAACCCCTCTCCTGAGCCAACAAAGGTAAACAATGGGGAGGAGGTAGGAGGTATTGGGGGTACTGGGGAGGATATTTTGTGCTAATAGCACCAAATGCATTGAGCTCAGAAGTTGAGTTGTGCCTCCTCATGATATCACTTTAGCTGTTATTGATTCCATGGATTTGTCTCACCAATTAGAACTAGAGAATGTGCAGAGGAGTGCTACAAAACTAATAAGGGGAATGGAAAGTTTCAGTTATAAAGAAAAGCTGAAAAAGTAAAATTTGTACATTCTAGAGAAACGGGTGCTTAGAGGGGATATGATAATGTTATATAAATATGGACAGGGTCCATACAAAGGGCTTTCTAAAGACCTGTTCATTAACGGAACAGTACAAAGGACAAGAGGTCACCCGCTAAGACTTGAAGAAAGGAGATTTAGTCTATGACAGCGGAAGGGATTTTTTACAGTAAGGACAATTAATATATGGAATTCACTACCTGAAGAAGTGGTTCTAGCAATTACGTTAGATGCCTTTAAAAAGTGGCCTGGATACTATTTTAATGAGCCGGAGCATAGAGGGCTATGCATGTTAGTATAGACAGTTATATTTATTTAGTGCTTGTTGATCCAAGGAGAAATCTGATTGTCTTTCAAAGTCAAGAAGGAATTTTTTTCCCCACTGAAAGCAGAATTCGAAATTGCTGAAGGGGTTTTTATTTGCCTTTTTCTGGATCAACAGCGGTAAACATGGGGTAGGAAAAGGGTTGAACTTGATGGACACAAGTCTTTTTTTCAACCTAAACAACTACTAATGTAATTTCCTTTAATAAATTGCTGATTTACAGACGCCGTGAGTCCATTCCTGCTTTGAGGTTAAAGGAGCCTAACCATAGGTAGAAGAAGGATGGTCATTTTTGTATATGATTTTTTTTAAAATTCTTTTTATTTTAAATTTTAATTATAACTTATATTATATATTATTCAAGTCATTATTATTACATTATATATAAAAAAATTAATAATAATATATTACAATGTTATACAATATCAGTAATACATACAATTGCACTAAACATAATAATATAATACATTATATAAATAATAACATCAATAAGTATAATGTATAATTGTATATGATTTAAGTGAAATCTATCACACACCAACGGAAAAAGAATATCACAGTACAGGTTGATTCTTTATCTAAAATGCTTGGGACCAAAAGTATTTTGGAGATCATTTTCACCAATAAAATATATTAGCACTGAAAAAAATAAAATAAAATATATTAGCGTGAAATGCAGTAGTATCAATGCAAATACTGTAAAGAGCAAATAACTCCCTTTTACTGTGATGTAGCTGTATGTGAAACTTCATTGGGAACCTGCCATTGATGCATCAGTCCTGCAAATGTGCCATTGTATTTCCCTTTATGGGTGTGGGGTAATCTGAGCTTGCATGGAAAGGCTATAGCCCAGCTTAAGAGGACTGGACACTGAATAAACTTGTATTCTGACAGGTGTGTGTGGATTTGCAATATGTAGCAAAATCCGAGGGAAAAATTGGATAAGGGATTTTTGGATACATGATGCTCAACCTGTACCATTCAGTCATATACCTTTCTGCACTTTTTATTTTCTCTGTCTGAGGTGGAGGTACACCTTATACACACTGTTTACAGCCAGTGATTATTTATTATTACTGTATATATACGCTATATCTGCTCTTGCATTTGTATTGTTGTATGATAGGAAGATGAATGAAAAGGAAATGGGAATGGCACTCTGAATGAGTGTGAAAAACGAATTTAATGGCAGAAAAAATAATATAAAGTAAATACAGCAAAGTAGTGGGAAAAAGACTTGATGCGTTTCGCGTGACTAGCACGCTTAATCATAAGTCAAGTTGTTGTATGATAGCAAGAATCCTTTTGTATGGCCTTCTTTCTTTGTCAGTTATATTTAATACATGTTTTGTTTAAAACCATGTTACTTTAGCTAGAGGCAATGTTACTGACTAACCCTGTAACTTATGTCAGGAACTGTGAATCAGTGATTGATATAGAGTGAAATAAATCAAAGGCTCTACTGAGTAAACATATCAGTCTTCGCCAATTAAATATGTTTGTTTATTTCGTTTTTATAATGTTACTGTAGTTATGTAATAACACTTACTGTAAGAATATATAAATTATATATACAAATTTGGTAGGTGCAGTTTTTTGTTTTCCAACTTGAAATTTTGACATGCAGACAGCCTGCACCCATGTCCCATTTGGGACATATTTGTAGCCAGCCAGTGTATTTTACCCCATCAACCCAAATATTTTTTTAAAGTAGACACCCTAGGCTATCTCAAATGGTGGTATTTTAACACTTTACATGTACAAATTCTACCACCAGCCTTTGTCAAATTTTGTGGTAGTAGTTTTTTTGTGGGGGTTTTTTCCACAAACATAGTACTTCAGACATGAATTCACAGATTTTGGTAGGTCTCGCTGTCAAATAACACCCCAATAAGTGTTCAGCAACATCTCTTGAGTACAGGGATACCACCCATGCATAGGTTTGTTGGGTTGTTTGGGGGCTAAAAGGTCACATTTGGGAGGTGCAGTTTTTGGTTTTCCAATTTGAAACTTTGACATGCAGACAGCCTGCACCCATGTCCCATTTGAGACATATTTGAAGCCAGCCAGTGTATTTTACCCCATCAACCCATATATTTTTTTTAAAGTAGACACCCTAGGCTATCTCAAATGGTGGTATTTTAACACTTTCCATGCACTAATTCTACCACCAGCCTTTCTCAAATTTGTGGTCGTAATCTTTTTTTTTTTTTCACAAACATTTTATTTCAGACATAAATTCACAGATTTTGGTATGTGTCACTGCCAAACAATAACCCAATATGTGTTCAACAACATCTCCTAAGTACAGGGATACCACCCATGCATAGGTTTGTTGGGTTTTTTGGGGGCTGAAGGGACACATTTTGAAGGTGTGCATTTCCAACTTGGAATTTTGACGTGAAGTCAGCCTGAGCCCATCTTTCATTTGGGACTTTTTTTTTTAAGCCAGACGTATTTTACCCAAAAAAGCATATATTTTGAAAGAGTAGACACCCTAGGCTATTTTAAATGGTGGTATTTTAACACTTTCCATGCATTAATTCTACCACCGGCCTTTGTCAAAATTTGTGGTAGTAATTTTATTGTTGTCAGGGTTCAACACTGACCTTCTGACTCATGCATTTAAAAGTCATTATTTATGTGCTTATATTCCTCCTGCCTCCTCTAGAGGCCTCCCTACCTTACTTTGCTTGTATTCCTTCCCCTCTGTTTGGTGTCAGGTGGGCTCGTTACCTTTTGCTCATAGAAGGTCAAGAGCAAGTAGCTAAAAACTGCAATCGGATTACTCCTCTCGGCGCTCCAGCCGAATACAGGATACAAAACACAGGAGGGCTGCTCCCAATCGCGGATAGAGGAGTCCCAGACGCTGGCAAAAAACTCCAGAACCAGGTGAGTATACAGTTAAAATGTTGTTTATTAAGTACAAAAAGTTAAAAAAACAATGTTGAGGAGCTGGGTATGGTGAGAGGGTCACCCGGTGAGGGAAAAGATACTGATGAGCCTACGCGTTTCGCGCCTAGCTTGGCGCTTCGATGCCCCTGACGATACCCAGGTTAAATAGCTGTAGTTTCTGGCAAACAGTGCTTTTGCATTGAAGTTGGAGGTCTGATTTCTGAGAGCTGCTGATTCTGTTCCTGATACTCTCCTTAAAGCCCATTTGTATTGTGACCTTGTCCAGGAACTGGGAATCTGAAACCTGAGTGGCTCAACCATCTCAGTAGATGATTTTCAGCATCTCCTGAGACCCTCTGAGTACATCAAGATCTCTTCAGCTAAGTTATTCCCTTTAAGCTACCCTTCTCATTTCTCACCCTCTCCAGGGTGTTCCTGCTTAGTCACCCTCTCCAGGGTGTTCCTGCTTAGTCACCCTCTCCAGGGTGTTCCTGCTTAGTCACCCTCTCCAAGATGTTCCTGCTTAGTCACCCTCTCCAGGGTGTACCTGCTTAGTCACCCTCTCCAGGGTGTATCTGCTTAGTCACCCTCTCCAGGGTGTTCCTGCTTAGTCACCCTCTCCAGGGTGTACCTGCTTAGTCACCCTCTCCAGGGTGTACCTGCTTAGTCACCCTCTCCAGGGTGTTCCTGCTTAGTCACCCTCTCCAGGGTGTTCCTGCTTAGTCACCCTCTCCAGGGTGTTCCTGCTTAGTCACCCTCTCCAGGGTGTACCTGCTTAGTCACCCTCTCCAGGGTGTACCTGCTTAGTCACCCTCTCCAGGGTGTTCATGCTTAGTCACCCTTCTAAGGCCTCACCCCTACCTTTGCTTTGTCTACAGTCCCTGCTTTAGCTCTTTGTTCTTTCTGCAGTTCCTACTCATACCCTTTTCCTATTCTGCAGTTCTTTGCTAAATTCCCTCTTGTCTCTCCTTCAGTCTTTATTCCAATACCTAGCTCTGTTTCTTTATCTGTTCTCACTTTGCACTATATTTAACATGCAACCAGACACCTCCACTATCCCTGCACTTAAACTCCTACCTGACCTGGTAAAGGCCCTGACAATTGTGTATTTTTTCCCACATACATTGTACTTTAGACACAAATTCACATATTTCGGTATGTGGCACTGACAAACAATGCCCCGAAATGTGTTCAGCAACATCTCCCGAGCACAGGGATACCATCCATGCATAGGTTTGTTAGCTTTTTTGGGGGTTGAAAGTCTACATTTGAGAGGTGCGCTTTTTGATTTTCCAACTTGGAATTTTGACATGTAGAGCAAGGAAGGGGTTAATAGCTCTTATAAGAGCCTTTGTAGTACTGTACAAAAAAATTAACCCCTAAAAATGCACAGACAAGAAAAAAATGTCTGCTGTGCAGTGATCAGTGACAGGGAAGGGGTTAATACACAAGGTACACTATACAAAGGGTATGGCTTTTATAAAAGCCCTTGGGTCTCACAATTTTGTAACATTTTATTTAATTTATTACAATTAAAAACGTATATTATACAGATCTGTCTCTCTCTCTCACTAAAACTCAAGCGAGGAGAGGGCGGCAGATCCATATGGGTCAGAACAATATTTACCAATATTGATCTGACCAGGCGAATGGTGATGCTCATCTGAGCAATCACCAAACCGGCTTTGCCACTGATCGGCTGTTACTGATCTCTATACACACGTTCAGACAGCTTCAAAAGGAATACACGTAATCCCCTAGTGGGTATAATTAACCCCTAGCGAGTGTTACAAAAAAAAATCCTTCTGTGACCAGATCGCTCCATATGTGGTGCTTAGGAAGTGACCATATGCGCTGCTTAGACAGTGATATACAGCAAGCAAGGGGTTAATAGCTCTTAAAAGAGCCTTTGATAAACTGTAATAAATCACAGTAAAAAATTAACCCCTAAAAAATGCAGACAGCAAAAAATGTGCTGCTGTGTAAGATCACTGCGTACACAACGATCAATGGCAGGGAAGGGGTTAAACACTGGAAACGGCTTTTATAAAAGCATTTGGGTCTCAATTTTATTAAATATATTATAATTAAAAACTTACATTATACAGCCCTAGTCACTTTATTTGTGGTCCCCACCCGCCGCTCATGGGTGGGGACAGGGGGGGATACTAGGTCCCCCCCTCATTATTATTAGGGTCCCCACCCGTGGGAAATGGGTGGGGACCGGGGGGGTGGGTTATTTTACTAGTGACTGGGCAGCAATAGCTGTCCAGTCACTAGTAATTTTAAATTTAAGGCGATATTAATCTCCGAACCCCGAACTCCAACCCGGACATACAGTGCAATGTCCGTGTTCGGGTCCGGGGTCCAAAAATCGTAATGTTCGGTACGAACCCGAACTTTGCGGTTTGGGTTCGCTCAACACTAAACATTATTACATTATAATCTAAGTGACCTTGCTCTTGTACACAGAAGGATCTCTTAACAGTGCAACACATTGTCTGATGACATCACTAGAGAAACAGGATATTCCATTCATTTGAATTAAATTATACTCATTGCTTCCTTCAGCAAACTGCTGGAATTTCACAATTTCACCTAGCTATAAGTATTTTATATTTTAAGCACTGCAAAATGTAAAACATCCATTTTAAAGTACTTTTAAAGCACATTAATATGCATTAACATTTTGGCCACCAGACAGTCCCTTTAAATGTTACTTTAAGAATTGAGTTCCTGCCCTGGGAGCTAAGCAGTAAATCTATTTGTAGGATGTTTCAGGCCCCGGTGACAATTTTAAAAAATTAAAAGCAAAGTGACACAATGTAGACACAACTGCTCTCTCTATAGTACAGGGTGTGCAGTGGTGTACATTTTCTAGTTTTTTTTTTTTAATTAAATATTATCTTATAAAAATGAGCCTATCTGCACCTTGGAGCAGTGGTCACAATGTAGCCCAGTCGCAGCAGCGTCCCGAGGGGTGTGCGTGGGGTCCTTACTGCACCGGTGGGGTGACACCTGTGCCGCCTGCTTCCTCCCACAGCGCATTTCGCTGCTGAACTGCTAACAGTGCTGGTTGCTTCCCATGGACGACGATATGAATAGCGGTAAATTCTGTACTGTTTACAGGCTTGGAGGAGTCTGGATTACAAGTCTGTAATCAGTTAAATGAATGAGTACATTATACAAAATATCCACAATGTTGCATTGGCAAGTCTAGTTGACATAGACTTGCCATGTATGTCAATTGATATGTATTAACACTGTTCTCTCACTTTACTCAGGGCTGGCCCAAGACTTTGTGCTGCCTGGGGTGAAAAACTAAATTACACCCTCCCCCCCCCCCCCCCCCCCCAAAGAGCCCACAGTCATGATAAATCAAACTAAATTGAAACTTATCTGGAAGTGATAATTTAATGCAAGAACACCTTTATATGCAAAATGATATGGTGCGAGTATTGGCTGGCCATGATTAAAATGTGTACCCTAAATGTTTGAGCATTTAAACTTAATGTACAATGTTTGAGTCATGTTATAGGTCAGTGGTCACATATTATGTTTAGGGGAATTGCACAGCGTATTTTCATAATAATGTTTGTGTTACCATTTCTTTCTTTTCACCTCATGGGTGAGCTCCTAGAACACATTTTTTTTCTTTTTATTTGCCCACTTAAGCACTTCTTATATACATAATAATCTATTTTTTTTTTTTCACTCATGAGGTGAAAAGAGATTAATGGTAAGACATTATTATGATAATAGGCTGTGCAATTCCCTAAATCATAATGTGACCAGTGACCTATAACAAAATGCAGACAGATATAGTCAGTGTCAGAGGAGTTAACCTTTGGACTGCTTGACATATATAGGCAGTATCAGAGGAGTTAACCCCTTGGGTGACTAGACAGATATAGGCAGTATCAGAGGAGTTAACCACATGGGTGGCTAGACAAATAGAGGCAGCATCAGAGGAGTTAATCCCTTGGGTGTCTAGACAGATGTAGGCAGTGTCAGAGGCTTTAACCCCTTTATCCACACACACACACACACTCACTCACACAAATACACAGACAGTCACTCATACATACATACACACACACTCACACTGAGACACACACACTCACACTGATACACACACACACTGTCCAGCTGTTTAACTTACCTGGTCCAACCATCTCTTTGCTTTGAGCTCCTTGTGTGAAGGAGGGACTGAGCCAATCACAGTAGGCTTCTGAACTCTCAGGAGAGTTGAGAGGTCTCATCTGATTGGCTGAGATTTCCTTCTATCAAGCTCCCCCGGAAAGAAAAAAGAAACAGACCACTGCATGGAGCAGCAAAGTGCTGCCACTGCCCCAGTTTGCCCCATTAAAGGGCCAGTCCTGACTTTACTCATAGCATCTGGTGCTATGCCCCCTCCACCTCCAGCATTATCTGATGACGAAGCACCATTGCCTGCACATAATGCAGAAGATCTTCCTATTCCTCCACAGACTTCACCAGGTCAGACTACTCAGTTGGCCTTGGTGCCAGTGACCTCGTCACCTGTCTATGGTCAAGCCTTCCAATACATGTGTCTGCAAATCAACTGTAGCAGATACATGTGTAACAGATAGGGGGAATTGCACTAAATTGTGAACGGAGATCCCAAGTTACGGCCAAAATTCCTGACTTGAAACATTCTCAATATCAGCAGCTCTTCAGAATCATTACAACTGGGCTATTATGGCCTTAATTTGGGAATTTCATTCACCATTATATGCAGCTCCCTGTTTCATGAATGAAGCCCAGTGAAAATGCTGATGTGAAATGTTCTGCACCCATCTGTATGCACTCAACATTACCAATGCACTGTTTTTCATCTCCAACAGACATATCTTCTCCCCCTCTTGTACCAGGTTCCTCCCACCAACTGCAGGCTCCTAGTCTACAGGCCCAGGGATCCACCAACCAAGGTGGATAAACATGGAATGACATATCTGTAAGTACTACTATTCATCCGTGCACATGCAAATTGTTGACAAGTTGTATGACACGTATTTAATTGCGCGTTACAGTAACATGAATACATAAGCCCTCATAGGTTCAATCACAGGATTATCATGCAATTCGCATTGGTTTGTGTTATGTTATTCTGGGAATAGCTATGATAAGGTCAGAGAAAATGTTCCATTGTTATAAGGTGTTCATCAGTATTAGGAATGACAATGTACCATCGTTCAGGATTCAGATGACCATGGATGTGAACTGTAAGAGAATGTGCTGCCTACCTTCTGTATTGAAATGTCCTAAACATCTTCCTCTTTTCCAGCAGTTACATCTGTGGTGATGATGGCATTCGAAGCTGGTCTGGTTGCTGGAACCCAGAGTTGTGTTGGATGCTCACCATAATGGTGAGCATCCAAGAACTGTTCCATGTCGAGTTGATGGAGATGCAGAATTGTGTAGTCAGTTAAGTGAATTAGTTGTGTAACAGGCGCAGATGAGATTGATGTACCAACAGGAGTGTGAGGCTAGAGCTGAACACTGCGGCCAAATTTTTCAATTTAAATACGCTAAACTGGAGAAGCAGCGTGCCTTCTTCCAGCGTACCACTTCTCCTGTGGCAATTCCCCCACATTTGATAAATACAACTACACAACACAGTTGTCCTGTCTGTGAAGGGAGGGCAGAGAGGAAGTCAGACAAACTGGAGACTGAATGATGTCTGTGAAGTAAAAAAACAACTTGAGCAACAAGTTAAAAATGCATTAGTCAATTATTTTAAAGAAAATGGAGATAAATAACCATTACCTGGTGTGCTTTTAAGTGTTATTAGAGGAGAGTTAATGAAAATAGATGGGGGGGGGGGGGGGGGGCGAGAAAATAACTATTTAGACAACACTCAGTTGCCTAAGAATGGATGAGGTCCATAGAAAAAGTCTAAACGAGCCTATCTCAGAGGAGGAGGTAGGAAGGGCCATAGATAGCCTCAGACTGAATATGATGCCTGGTCTGGATGGATTCAATAACCAGTTTTATAAAATCTTTAGAGACTTAATAAAAAGGGACTTGACGAAGGTGTTCAATGAGATTATACAGAAGGGAAACTTACCATGGGAAATGTTGCAGGCTAACATTGTAACAATTTTGAAAGAAGGGAAAGACCCGGATCTGATGCCAAATTATCGCCCTCTCTCATTGCTAAACACTGATGTTAAGATATACAGTTCACTGCTGGCAGATAGACTTATTTGTCCCTAGGTTGATCAACCCGGAGCAAGGTGGAATTCATCCCGTGTAGAACTTCCACCAATAACATGAGGCGGTTGATCGATGTGCTGGATTCTGTAAAACAAAAAGAGATGCCCAACCTGACCCTGTCAGAATGGCAAAATAATACTGGCAAATAAGTGGCCAAATTGACCGTGGCATATTAAATGGCAAAATAATACTGGCATATTATTAGGCAAATTGTCTGGCTTATTCATGGCAAAATGATACTGGCATATTATTGGGCAAATTGTGGTTTATGAATGACAAAATAATACTGGCATATTATTGGGCAAATTGGCCGTGGCATATTAAATGGCAAAATAATACTGGCATATTATTAGGCAAATTGTCTGGCTTATTCATGGCAAAATGATACTAGCATATTATTGGGCAAATTGTGGTTTATGAATGACAAGATAATACTGGCATATTATTGGGCAAATTGTGGTTTATGAATGACAAAATAATACTGGCATATTATTGGGCAAATTGTGGTTTATGAATGACAAAATAATACTGGCATATTGTTGGGCAAATTGGCTGTGCCATATTTATGGGCAAACATTGGCAAATTAATGGGTAAACTGGTTTATTTTAATTGGCAAAGTGATGCTGTGGCATGGTTTGTGGGGCGAAATAACATGTACTATGAGGAAATTGACACTGGCTAGTTCTGTGGGGCAAAGTGTCACTGTGACATGCCAAATCATGTAGGTGCAATATGAGTGCAAGCCAAGTGCTGTGGGTGCAATATAGGTGCATGGAAAGTTCTGTGGGTACTGTATGGTGCTGTGTTGTAATTTAGGTGCAATGTGGGTGCAGAGAAAGGGAATAAAAACAAGGAATGCAATTTTTCAATAACATTTTTATTACATATGAAAATAGTTGAATATAATATTAAAAAATTCAAATGAGTATAAATGCAACTAGTTATAGAGAGAGAGAGAGAGAGAGATGTCTGTGTGTGTAGATATGTATTATTTTAGAATTGTACAATTGTCACCCTGTGGGGCTCCTGTGTGTCGCATAATTAATGGCGGTCCCATGTGTGGCATATTTATTGGGCCCCATGTGTGGCATAATTAAGGGGCTCCTTTGTGTGGCATTATTATGGGGCACTTGTGTCTGGCATAACTATGGGGCGCCTGTGTGTGTGGCATAATTAATTGGGCTCCAAGGTGGGGCATAAATAATGGGGCTCTGGTGTGGCATAATTTATGGGGCTCTGGTGTGTCATAGTTATGGGGCTCCTGTGTGTGGCATAGTTATGGGGCTCCTGTATGTGGCATAGTTATGGGGCTCCTGCATGTGGCATAGTTATGGGGCTCCTGTATGTGGCATAGTTATGGGGCTCCTGTATGTGGCATAGTTATGGGGCTCCTGTATGTGGCATAGTTATGGGGCTCTGGAGTGTCATAGTTATGGGGCTCCTGTGTGTGGCATAGTTATGGGGCTCCTGTATGTGGCATAGTTATGGGGCTCCTGTATGTGGCATAGTTATGGGGCTCTGGAGTGTCATAGTTATGGGGCTCCTGTGTGTGGCATAGTTATGCTAGATGGAACCACTGTCAGACCATTCTCTGTAATTGGATTGAATTGCTCAACGCTAAAAATTGAGATCTTTAATTAGCAGAGATAAGCAATAAAATTCATAAGATAAAAGATAAATACAAATAATAGAGAGAAAATAAACTGTTTTGGGAAAAAAGGAAAACAAAGGACAGTTGGCCGAGTGTATTGAAATTATTAGAATAAAATGTACCAGGCATATTGAGATGTATGTTGGAGACTGAATATGGGTAGAAGGAGATGGTACATACCTGGCTGCCCAGAAAATCAGGGATATCACGGGATTAATCTTCTTATTAGCCCAGAAGTATTTTTTGCTGCATCTTAAGTTCCCAAAGATGTCAAAAAATGACAGGGAATTCATAATACACTTTTTTGATGGCAACAAAAATGGAGAAGGGAATATAAGGAACCAATCAGCATCCCCAGAAAAGAAGATGGGATAATGGATAGATTTACTATCACGAGCGAAGCAAGAGGAAGTTAGTTAAAAAGGAAATCTTTTCTACAGCCAGAGTACTAACGCAGGTTGTACCACTAGCCAGTGACCCCCTGAGCAGGATTGTGAGATCTGGTCCTATCCCCCTCCCCACAAAGACTGCCGTGCCCTGTTTTTTTAATTATGTTGTTTTGTTGCATGGTTTGTAAAATATTTTATATATACTTGAGTTGTGCTCACATGTGGAAAGGAGTGCACTTTCTCTGTATTCAAATGTGAATTTTTATATATGATTATATTGAAAATAAAAAAGTATGAACTATAAAAAAAGGATAAATACAACTAGTGATGCTAAGTCTGTGCACATATCAGGTCTACTATTAAAACAGTATGTGGCTATCTACTCACTCAGAGGGGAAATATTAGGCAATGGCATTCCAGCTGCTATAAACTACAACTCCCATGATCTCCAGCCTGCCATGGCTCAGTCAGCTCCAGTGTTGGTAGATAATACTTGGTATAGGTCCGTCAGGGAGGAGGAGAATCTTGGGTTAGATGGAGAAAGATCTTCATGTCATCAGTTATCAGATATTCTTTAAAAGCAAAGTTGGAAATAAAGTGAAATTTGAGAATTTTTCCAACTTAGCTATATATATACACGTATAAATAGCAAGCTGGGATTTCGGTCAGACACTAAACCAAAAGACAGGAATTTTCAGCAGGAAAAAATA
Source organism: Pelodytes ibericus (assembly GCA_036172795.1). Lineage (NCBI taxonomy): Eukaryota > Metazoa > Chordata > Amphibia > Anura > Pelodytidae > Pelodytes > Pelodytes ibericus. The sequence continues at coordinate 183,593,126 of CM069858.1, read as the reverse complement.
AATAACTAGAACATGGAGTATTTGTTGAATGTCCTTCCAAGTGCAGCGCTCCGGTGCACTCTACATCCGATATGATTACATTACATATCCAGCGTTGTGTCAGCTAGCGCTCAGTGAGCTGCTGCTCCAGAAGGGGGATCTGTTCATAACAACTCCATGGCCAAGGCTCTAACCTGAAGTTCAGTGGAATAGCTGCAAGTTGCGTCATGGATCACCCAATTGCGCTGTGTGTCACAGCGGAAGTCTTTGCGTGGCCCCTGTAGTACGCGTGCCATAGGTTCACCATCACTGCCTTATAGTGTCCTTGGTGGCTGGAGTGTCCCTTTAAATATACCCATCACCCTAGTTACACTAGATTGTTAGCATGTTACTAACACAGCGATGATGTCATCCAGCATCATAATGGGAGCAGGGTATAAAGCATGCTGACATTCAGACAGATTGCCACTCCTGGCAGCTTATCAGTTGGAGGAAGATCATAAGCAGGTACATATGACTTATTATAATGTATTATCTCAGGATATAATGGGGATCTTACCAGATAATATGGGAACCATGCTGAACTTATACAGTCACTGTAATTGTCTTTGCTCTCAGTTAAAGCATTGGATCTAGTAACGAGCTCCCACTGTACGTAGTAATAAGACAACAACACTGACAGACAGTGAGGTTCTAGGTTTCCACAAATGCGGAATATATTTGATATTTGTATAGTTGTCACGTGTAACCTTGTCTTGCTACTGCTGTTTCATATGCTGAGTTTATGAGCCCAGCTGAACTGTATTTTTCCATTTAATTGAATAATCCTGCTACAATTAAGGGCTCTATATAATAACTCCTCACTAGCCCCAGTCTGTTAGCTCCTGATAAAGTAGGTGTACCTATGAAACGTATAGGGTGTGGCTAAGCGCAAACTGAGCTTTTACTTGTTTGGTTGGTATAGTTGGAGAAGGCGTGTTCCGGAGCACTCCCCTCATCTGGCTGCTGAGCGATTCGTTTTTTCTGGTCATAGACTTCAACCTGTTTGTAAGTGTCTATCTTTTTATTCAAATTAAATTATCTAAACGTTATTGCGCTATTGGTTTTTTTTCTTTCTCCCCCTTATAACAGGAGGAGGTCCCGTCACCTGGCTTCCGGACCTGCGGAGGTGAAGCGCACAGGCAAGTACAGAGGGATGGTAGCCCAGCTCATGCCAATTCTTTCATTTCGGGGGGGGGGGGGGCTTATAGGAAGCAGGTTAGGGGTGATTCCAGGAACAGGGTATCGGTCAGTCAGGGGAGGGGTATGGGTAGCCATAGGGGTTCCCATAAACGTAGTCTTCAGGGTCCCACTAGTCAGTAAGGGATCGGTCAGTTGGAGGTATGGTCAGGAGGGCAGGGATTCAGTTAGTGGGAGCAGTTCCAACAGGCGTAGGATTTCTCCCAAATCTGGTAGGTCTCGGGCGCGGCCCAGTAGGAGGAGTTCCTTGTAGCGCCATTGTGTCTGTATCCTCATCGGGTGATGGCAGGTATAGCCACAGAGGTCTCAGCGTTCCAAGAGGCACCGATTTAGATGATCTAGAACCTGCTTTAGAGTTAGGGGTCATAGGTCGGGGAGTTCAGGGACCAGGACACGGGGAGGTGGGACAGGGATAGGGGGACAAGCAGTGGACAACGCGAGACCAGCCAATGAAGTAGTATTATTTTAATAATAATAAAATGGCTGCGGCCTTTTCTACCCTTTACATCTGAGCCATGTGGTTTGATTTATGGTAAGATACAGCTGGTAGTCGAGGCAACACCTGTCATGATAACATATTAATTCTCTAATTCAGGTCATTTGAAGACCCTGGTGAAGCTGCAGATCGATGGATATTGACAGGTGGAATCGTGACATCGGGCCGAGGAGATACATTGTTATACACATGCACAACACACTTTTAGCCATCCCCTTAACTGCTAGAGTAGACACCCTCGATCCAGGGTTGTAACACCGATCGCCTTTTAATGGGGTCAGGAAGGAATTTTTTACTTGAGACACAGGTGACTGCTTCGTCCTCCAAGTTTTTTCGCCTTCCTCTGGATCATAGATTAGTGGACAGTGTAGATCAGTGTCTTCTCACCCTTTATCCAAGGGCACGGAAGGAAATGTTTTACTTTGCGACATAATTGAATATGTGTCGTAAAGGTTTTTATTTCCTTCCCCGTAATGATAGAGTAACCTATTAGCCTTTTATTCAAAGGCCTGGAAGGGAATTTTTACTTTGGGGCATAATTGGGGATAAGTGCCCTAAAGGTTTTTTTCCCTTCCACTTTAATGGAAAGTGTAGTTTATTTAGTTACCCTCTCGAAGGTTATGGAGGAATTTTTACTTTGTGACATAATTGGGTATAAGTGTCCAAAGGTTTTTTTTCCTCCACTATATAGTAGTAATGTTTAGCCCCCCATAACTCACAAGCAGTGAGATCATTACCCTCTCTGGAGGGTCTGGAAGGAATTTTTTTACTTTGTGACATAATTGGGTATAAGTGTCCAAAGGTTTTTTTTCCTTCCATGTAAAATAAATAGAATCTTAACACAAATCCCAATTCTCTGTTTTCATTTGACTTTGTCTCTTTTAATCTACACCAACCACAAGGTTCACATTATATAAAATGGAGATGCCAGCAGACATAAGATGGTAACCTGGGATCTTGCTATATTCTCATGGTATTACACTATGGACTGAATAAGTCATTCACACTGCAATGTATCTGATAGTTACAGAGATAGAGAGATCAGCAGCAAAAATATTTTTGTCTACTCTGTTACCAAATTGGTGATCAATATTAATATAAGGGGTAGATATATATTAAAAAACATGGAAAATAACTGGCTATAGTTCAGCTCTTAAAGGCAAACAAATGGTGGTATAGTACAGTTATCAGCATATAGTCTGCTAGCCACAGACACACATATCGTAGAGTTATCAGCATACACCGATCAGCCATAACATTATGACCACCTGCCTAATATTGTGTAGCTCCCCTTTTGGTGCCAAAACAGCCCTGACCCGTCGAGGCATGGACTCCACTAGACCTCTGAAGGTGTGCTGTGGTATCTGGCACCGACGTTAGCAGCAGATCCTTTAAGTCCTGTAAGTTGTAAGGTGGTTTTCCATTGATTGGACTTGCTTGCATCCCACAGATGCTCAATTGGATTGAGACTTTTTGGCAGGGTGCGTCATCCTGCTGAAACAGGCCAGTGCCATTAGGGGAATCACGAAAGGGTGTACATGGAACGTGTCAAAGGAACATCCACATGAATGGCAGGACCCAAGGTTTCCCAGCAGAACATTAGCACTATCTCTTATGCTAACCCTAATTTAATTGTAACTCTAACAACTATTCTAACCCTAACCCTCAATTTTAGCTAAGTCTTTTTTATTGCAATGTTGCTGACTGCCTCTAGGGGCAGTCAAGCAACAGCATCAGAGCATCAGAAGTGAATTTTTTACACTTCCGAAGCTCTACCCACAAGAGGAGCCATATTGCAGGAGCATGCTCCCTTGTGATGTAATAGTTTTATTACCATCACATTCAATTCAGAATTCTGACTTATAGACTGCATTCTGTGTCCCCAGGCCCAAAAGGAGAAATTTGTGCTGTAAAGTCACTAGAGGGTGGCACTCAAACATTATATTTCACAAAATGTCGGCGCCCAGTCACACTTGTTTAGTTACATATTTTATTAAATTCAGTCAAATAAGAAAAACAAAAGACATATCTGAAATCAACAATACAAAATAAAAAAAGTAAAACCTTTTCATTTTTTGGTGGGAGTGTCCCTTTAATTAGACTTGGATCTAGTGTTAGGGTTAGAGGTCAAAAGGTCACTGTAGAAAAAAATTATTAGGAAACAAGAAATTATACTGTTATATTTCAAAACTCAGGACAAAATTTTGTACCTATTTAGACAGGGTCCTTTTTACTGTTTGTAATTGTGTCAAAGATTTTTCAGGTCAAAGTTGGAAAAACTGTTTTTTTCCCCCAATTTATTAAACAAATTTTATGATTTGTTTGTAGTAATAAATTCTAAAGAAAGTCCTTCTAATGCCACAAAAACATAATTGTGTGGGTACAATAAATGAGAGAGATTACAGCTAAACACAAACACTGCAGAAATGTTTAAAGCCCATGTCACCTTTATCAAATAGTCCAACGCTCGGCAACCAGTGTGACGCTGCACACAGGTGCACTGCTGAATATTGGGAGGTGTGCCACATCAAGTGGATGTTGGCTGCCAGGCCACGAGAGGAGAGCTCGATGTTGACTGAGACAACATCGTGCTCACCTTTCGGACCCCAGCGGACGGCATCCGCTGAATGCTGCTCCCAAAAAAAAAAAAAAAAATTTTTTTAAAAAGATTACCTCCGGATATGACAATACATCATATCCGGTGGCTGTGTTTCCCTCCTCCGTGCAGTTCCCATGATGCTCAGCCAGTATAAAAGCACACATGATGGCTAAGCATCATAGGCGGGTAGGACACAACAGAACTAAACTCTGCTGTGGATAATAACCTATAATGCTCAGCCAGCCTAGGGTTGCCACCTGGCTGGTATTTTACCGGCAGGCAGGTAAAAAATTGGCATCTGGCCACTGTTAAGTCTATGGAGACAGTAGCAAGGCCGGTATTTTTCTGAAGAAAAGGTGGCATCCCTAAGCCAGCCATGCTCCCATGGTGTTGGCTGAGCCTCATAGTATATGTGCTCCACAGGAGCTTACCAATAAACCCTCCTCCCAGTTGCCCTAATACACAAATACAGCTGTCCACCCAAATATAAAATAATTCTCTTTATTCAATCAATTAATTAAAAATATAAATAGCCTGAGCCAGCATCCAGCTCAGTGTAACTAGTCACATGCTCTTCCCAGCAGTTTATATAATAACACCAGCAGGGAATCGGTAACTAGTGACATGCCAGCAGATGTGGACTCTCATGACGCTCAGCCAGCCCAGCCGCTGCGCATTATCATGAGGACTGTAGTCCACAACAACTGGAGTGCCACAGATTAGTGATCACAGCCATACACTGTGATAGGGGGGAGGTGTGGGCAGGAGAGGGTAAAACACATGGTGATGCGTTAGAGGGGGTCAAAGCTGCAAAATTGGTGCACTCCTTAATCATGTGAGGGGGGCTGTGCATGCTAATTACAAACCCAATGCTATTATCACAGCCTCACATTGTTATATTGCAGGCAGTAGGGGTAGCGCAGTACAATTAGTTCACTGGCCTTATAATGAGTGTATTGCATATATTAGACCAGGATTGTTTTACATCCATTTGCATTCTGTGTACTGCCTGTGAGATAGTTAGTTAATAATTACTAGGTAACTTGTTTAAGATAATGCTATATCAGGTTACTAGCCATGCCTATAGAGGATTAATGATATTGGAATATAGTGTCTGGGTGGATTCTGTGAGCCTTCTTTACCATCTTTCTGTTTTTCACTGTTTAGGGTTTTACTAAATCCCTCCATAGTCTCCCTTTAATAAGCTGCTAAAGGATTCTACTTTTGGATTATAAAATTGAAGCACAAGTGAAGCGCTAAGTGGTATGAAGTATGAAGATAATACTATTGGGCAGTCTGTCTCCCTCACTAAAACTCAAGTGAGGAGAGGGAGGCAGATCTACATGGATCAGATCAAATATTGACAAATATGTATCTAACCAGGCGAATTGTGATGCTCATCTGAGCAATCACCAAACCACCTTTGCCACTGATCTACTGTTACTGATCACTATGCATGCGCTCATACAGCTAAAAAAAATGTTTACTATAAACGTAATCCCCTGGCATGTTTAATTAACCCGTAACGGGTGTAATAAAAAAGTAAAAAAAAAAAAGGTAAAATGCTTCTGCAGCAAGATTGCTGCATTTGCGTCAGATCGTTGCTTATACAGTGATCTACAGCAAGCAAACACATCGCGTACACAGTGATCAATGGCAGGAAGGGGTTAAACACTTGAAATGGCTTTTATAAAAGTCCTTGGTTTCTAAAATGTTATTAAATATTTAATAATATTACAAAGATTTTTTTTTTTTACATTATCTGTCTCTCTCCCTTACTAAAACTAGTGAGGAGACGGAGGCAGATCAATACTTGTCAAAGGCAATATTTACAAATATTGCCTTTGACTGTATGATAAGTGCTCATCAGAGCACTTATAATACATGCCTGCACACAGATCGCACTGATCTGATGTGCAGGCATCGATTGACGCCCCTAGATTCACTTCTGATGCTCCTGCTACTGAGCCGATGGGGTCGCTCAAGAGAGCGACCACCATCAGATCTGGGGGAGCTGAAGGTGTTGCTAAGTAGCAAAGCACTTTAGCAACACCTGAGATGCTTAGGAAGCAAATGATCGTTTGCTTCCTAAGCACATGTGTGCAGCCGGCGCTGACATTTTTAAATGGCAGCTACGGTCACTCTGGGGAGTGATCGTAGCGCGCCCCTGCACTTTATTTTAGTGTTGCACAATGCATCTGCATAGAGGCATTGTAGCAACACTGATAGAGTAAAGAAAGCGACGTTGATCGCTTTCTTTACTCTATTTAGTGCATGCCTGTCAGCAAGCCCTCGGTTTGCCGTGGTGTGCCAGGCACGTCATCTGTCGTTAAGGGGTTATTAACTTTTAAATACTTAGTATAAATTCAGAGTCCACACTCCTTGCTTTCAGCAATTCAAAAATATTTATTTACTACAGGCTATAAACAAACAAATAAACAATACATACAAATACATATGTGAACTGGTACTATGTTGGTATATGCTTTCACTGATTATTTATTGATTCAATGGAATTAACTTGTTGAAACAATGAGTCAAGCATTCACACATGATACATTTACCACTCCTTTGGCATCACGTGTTTATCAGGCAGCCAATCATTTGTCCCTTACTACATAGAGTCTCATCTCCAGTGGGAAAAAGTTTAAATTGTTGAGTCTTTTAAAATGTCAATATTGCAAAATTTGTGTATTTTCTCATTCTTGTGCACTTCTACTACTTCACTTTCCACGCCCCACAAATATTAAGAACAAAATGTGTGTCCCAATCTAGTTTGTTAATGACACATGCATTTTCTTATTCTGGTAACATGTACAATGCACAGTCAGTGTACACTGGCACACACAGAGTTAACTCTGAATGTAAATATTAATGGGCTCCTCACTTAGACCTAATGAGCTGCAACTTTGCAAAGGAGATGCCTAATTACCAGTAATTGTAAAGGTAATATTTATATAATTGCATTAAGAAAAAACATGTTTTTTTTTGTTAAAAATTATGTGTTAATGACTGTCACAGCATGTGGGAAAGTTCCAGAATGTAGGCCGAAACCGAAAATAATCATGTAACCCCTTCATGGCTGGAACAGTATCTTAAATGTGCTAAGCATCAGACATCCTTATTTAAGCTCGGCCCAGATCGCATAAGCAAACTACATGCTAAACTCATTTATAACAATTAGGAAACCTTTCTTGGCTTGCTGGTGGTGACAGGAGTTGTGCTCCAAAACCCACCTTATCTTTGAAATCTACATTACATTTTATGTATTAATATCAATGCTACCCTGTGAGGTGTGTTTTATTTCGCACCACCTAACTGCATTTTGTAATTAGCGGTTGCCCCACATTGTATTGATACAGGTTCCTTTCTCATTCCAGATAGGATGTTAACGGATGTAATGATGTCAGACTAGGCAAATTGTCTTGATAATTAATTTCTTTGGATGAACTGGATCTTCTGCTTTGTTAATTTCCTTCCTAAAACCATTCACAGTGCAATTTGACCCCCTATGGCGTTGACTTAAATGTTACATTTTTTTCTGGTTTATTTTATCTGCATTTGTTGTGTACCCATAGGAAGCCTACAACCTTTAAATTGGTATTCTGTCAATGTCTCTTATGCTTATTTGTAGTGTCACTTCTGTTTATTTGTAGTGATGGAACATTTCTTTATAATTATGTAATATTGGGACAAATCTGTATCCATTTTCTATCCCATATGCCTTTCTATTATGTTTTTCACCCATAAATCAACACCTGTAAAATATACCCCTGACCTAACTGGCCCTTTATTCTCATGTGATGTGCACTCGTCGTTATATGACGTATACTTTGCTGATACTTTTTGGTACTTCTGTTTAAAAATGTGCAAAATCAGTAAACAAAGATTAAAATAACATATAATTTCATTATATGTTATTAATTTTACAATAGTATTGAGGAACCAGAGAAAATTGTAGAAGATTACCCATAGGGTCAGTGTCATATCCCAGAGAGCAATTAAATAAGTTCCCCTGGGTACAACTTCATTATACAAGGGAACACGATGCTTAGGACTAAGGTGAGGTGTAGTTTATTTCAACAAACACGGCAACGTTTTGACACCCCATGGGTATATGTCAAGTATTTAGAAAAAGGAGTGCTGTTTTCCAATAATTATTGGGGATAGTGATGTTGTGATGTCACATTTCAATACAGTGATGTAACATTATTACAAATCTGTTCTCACTCATATATGGTGGAAATTCCCCAAAATATGGAACAAATTAAATAACATCATTAATGTGATCATACCCATCCCAGTGAAATTAACACCTTGCAATGCTCCGCTAAATCTGAAAATGAGTACCTGAAAAAATATAGAAATATATTAATTAGATCATTAGTCGTGCTGGTAAGAATATATACAATTAGCAGATGGAATACATTAGACCTATCCTGGTATGATTTCATTATGAGAATAAATAAAATCTTTATGAATGAAAAGCTATCGAGTATTGTGGACAACAAATTTTAGATATTTCTAAAAATATGGACATTGTGGGTTTCTAGCACTTATGGTAGATCTGCCAATAGTAGTAACTAATTATTGATTAAGCGATGGTTGAAAAAATGTTTATTTATTTGTATATCTGATATAAAATACTTTACAAATATTTCTGATAAATGATATGATCTGTAAATGACACAATGTAATATTTGGAAGATAAGTGTATACCCTTATAAATCCCAATAAAGAAATATAGTGTGCAAAGTAGATCAGGAGTTTGCATTAAGTGTAGGCTTTTTATTTATAAATGCTTTAATGAAAGAATACAATTGAAGTAGCTTATTGAGCTCCCTTTGCTCCGAATAGTTCTACCAGGAGGCAGACATTTTGTTTAGAATCTTTGGTCAGATGGGTCAGATCTTTCTTTATCTGAACCAAGGTGAGTGGAGAGCTGACCCAAGATTCTAAAAACATGTCTGCCCCCTGAGAGAACTATAGGCAGTACAGAAGGCTCAATAAGGTACTTTATTTGTATTTTTTCAATCAAGAATTTCTTTATAAATAATCTACACTTGATACAATATTTCAATTAAACATAAGTACATTTTTTGCTACAGTTGTCCTTTAATGCTTTGCCAACATTACGGTTGTAAATAAAAGGTTGCCTACCCCTGCTGTAGATCAATTGGGCCCCAAGCAGCTCAGATTTTTATATGGTTATTGGCAACTTTATAGCAAAATTGGGAAGGACATGAATTGTAACATGTACAGTATTTGTTGCCCATTATTTCTGCGACCTTCTTGGCAGTTTAAGTTGTTTGTAGCTACAGAAAAGGATGTGTCACTGAGCTGCTCTCCGGTGAAATAAAGAGGTTAAATGTACCTGGAAAAATGAAGACATAAAACCTTTATTGCTCTCTTTCCTTGGTTCTACTTCTGACCGGGAGCTGAGTTATTCCGAGCGTATGCTGTGTTTACAACAGAAAGGCCAAGCGGGTGCAGAGTCGTAATGGGGAATAGAGTGTTTGCCAATGTTATTAGAGAGGAGCCAGTGATCTTAGTCTCAGATTACACAAATAGCTCCTTAGGTATCCCATTGAACCCCAGGAATCTCCAGATGGCGCAGTACAGCATCAGGTCAATGAACTATGAGCAACACGCTATTCAGCTTACTAAAATTAAAGCAATTTCTGGAAAACCAGAGAGAAGTGTCTCCTTTTATAACTCAGATGGTATGTGCAAGCTGTTCTCTCTCCCTGGGGAAGGAGCAGAATGGCGGAAAGCAGGTTTTATTAAGAATATATCTATCTGTGGGTTCTGCACACAACGGGTTTGCACTATTTTCTTCCTCTGGTACCTCTGTTTTTTGTTGTTGTTGTTTTTGTTTCATTTGCTTTGTGCCTGGAAAATGTAAATTGTTAAATGCATGGAGAAGTCTGGGAAACCCGTCTGTTGTGCCTGCTGAAAAGCCTGATGCAGTTCCAGATTTCTATTTAATAATCCTACACTGCTGTTTACAAGTTCTTTAATTGTTTAAGCAAAAATAAAGTTCCACTGTGTTACTGTATTCTCCAACTTGAAGTCTTGAATGCAAATAGCATGCCTGGGGGGTTCTGTTTCCTGCTGATGCGCACAAGCCCCTCTGAAGGGAGATTAACATACAGAGTATGTGTATAGAAGAGGTCGAGGTGACAATGCTTTGAGCATTCAATACATTGCACAGCGTTGCCAGTAGTATGGGTAAAAGGAAGAGCCGCTATTACCCAGGCAGATTGCAGACATCTTGAATATTGACAGCATTTTAGGTTCTGCAACCACTTTACCAAGACATAAGACAACTAAGACTTGTTCAGTTGTATTAGGTATATTAAATTACAGTAAAGAGACAAAGGAATATCTTAAATTAATACGCCCTGTACCCAGTAGTGTATCTTCCACAAGGCAAACAAGGCACTCGCCTAGGGCGGCACTCGCCTAGGGCGGTGTTAAAGCACACCTCTGGTGCTTCAAAAAATTTCTCTCCCTCCCCCACCGTTCAGCAATCTTTATCTCCTTCCAATTAATCGGGGTGATGGGGGCATGTAATGGACGTGGTGGGGTATGTAATGAGGGCGATGGTGGCATGTAATGGGGGTAATGGGGCATTTGGTGTGTATGCAATGTGGGTGATGGGGGCATGTAATGGGCTGATTGGGCATTTTTATGTGTGTGCAATGTGGGTGATGGGTCATGTAATGGGGTGATGGGGCATGTCGTGGGTGTGCACCGTGGGTGATGGGGCATGTCGTAGGTGTGCAACGTGGGTGGGGGAGTGCCTGAATTTTGTCTGCCTAGGGCAGCACAAAACCAAGATACACCACTGGATGTACCCCCAATGTTCTGTAAAAACATTTTATGCGGTTGTTCTTTTTACAGAGTTCTGTTAGCGCAAAAAATATCTTAGGGATCATGTTTGAGGAATATGTATTATATAACATCTGAAGTCCATCCACATCTGCACTGCCTGCACACACAACCTCCACATTATATGAGTCATAGAATGGCTGATTTTTTGCAGTTAATTTGTGGTTCACATGTCCTTTCACCACAACTAGATTTTCATTGAATAGACCCTTTGTGTACCTTGCATGCACTGCATAGAAAATCTCTAATAGATGTCTTAATCAACAACAGCGTCTATTGCATGGTACATGCCTAACCTCATCATGTATGGTTATCATATAGGATCTGCATCCCATGAACAATAACTAGAAACCCTGCACATTACATGAAATATATACTGTACAATGTGGATAATATGGGGGTCATGTATAAATGTGGCGCACAAGCAGATAGCGCCAAATAATGGCGCTATAGTCTTGTGTGCCTATATATGAGACAGACTCCTGACAAATTCGGGGAGTCTGCACAACATGCGCCTCTTACTTTTTGATTGTGCCTGCGCTGATTGCGCTACAGCCAATGTATAGATAATCATCGCCTGATTATTAGTGACTAGTGTGTGGTGAAGATCCCTCTGCAAAGGACCGGGATCTATAAAAAGGAGCAATCACCGGTATACATAACTAACAGCGATTGCACTTTCTTACACATCTCCCGACATTCTGCAGTGTGGGAATTTTCATACATGGCCCCCATTGTCTCTTATTGGGCCACGGTAGAGGACTTACATTTCGTTTGGGCTAATGGCACCACCAGTGGCAGAAACTGCAAAGGAGCATGGATCTGTGCTGTGCCTGATACAGTTCCCGTGAGCTGGTATGATGCAGGACATCATACCCAATACTCTTATACTATACGCATTACTAGTAGGCACACAAGGCTGATCTACCGCAAATCAATATAAAATACCACTCACAGGTCTGGCTCCAAAGTAATGCAGAGCTATTATCTCACATGACAATACCAATGGTTTGAATGTTTGTCAGGACCACTAGTGAGAATTTGAATGCTCTTCTTTAAGTCTGCAGTCATCCATTGAACATCCACATCCATGGGGCTAAGGTACTGGCATGCCAGAATACATAACTAGACTGTAACTCGCACCTCTACTCACCAAACATGCGTCATCAATAGTTTTCTAAGCCTATACCAATGTAAAAACAAATGGGTAAATGAACACAAATACTACAGGCTGAGTATCCCTTATCCAAAATGCCTGGGACCAGAAGTATTTTGGATAACGAACCATAACGGATAACAGATTATTTTCACCAATAAGATATATTAAAGCTGCTCAGCACTCATGAAATACAGTAGTATCATTACAGATCCTGTATAGAGCAAATATATAATTTTTACTGTGATGTGAGGCATCGCTGGGAACCTGCCGTTGGCGTGTCTGCCATTGTATTTCCCTTTGAGGGTGTGGGGGAATCTGATAATGCATGGAAAGGCTTAATGTGGCTGGACACTTAAACTGTTGTGCCCTTGTATTCAGACAGTTGTGTGTAGTATTTACATCTTGTGGCAAAAACTAAAACGTTTTTGGGATAACGGATCATTTTGGATAATGGATTTTTGGTTAAGGGATACTCATCCGATATACTATTACTAATGAAAAAGAGGTCCTTCACTAAGGATAAATACATGAAGCTCATCATTAGTCACTATGTGAAGAGGAACAGCCACTATACAGTTTAATGGACAAACATCAGTAATTGCCAGTCTTATCACCAGAAATTAAAATACAAGCGCTGTAATACTGTCTCATATTTTAACTGATTAATACACAAGACCAAAAAGAAATTTGTGCAAAATATGCAATATAAGGAAAACTACATTACCATTTGGGGAAAAATCTGAATTATGCAAAATACACATTGCAAATGCTTTGGAAATGTAAAAATATTCTAAATATACATCAGATGTACTTCTCTATTATATATATATATATGTATGCATATCAAGCACAGCATCTGGTATTGATGCTTATGAAGGCAAACAAAGGAAATAAAGGTGGGGTGTGGAACTTCCTGATGATTCCAAGACAATACGATTAATCCATGGATCAGAATGCATTCATTTCAAATAATGCTCCCATGGGGATAACAAAACATGGAAAAATGTACAACATGCTTAACATTGTAATCCAGGGCAATCTAAATGAATGTCTACAATTTACAACTACACACTGATTATAAAAATACACTATTGTAGCAGTGGAATTTACAACCTGCTCAGCACCCAGGAATTCTGAATTATGTTTTCCCTTAAAGTAAAGCCCTGGATTTAAGTATTACAGGAAGGGCTCCATGACTAGGCCCAAATCAGGGGATTTCCCACTAGTTACAATGGAGAATGTGTTAATCATTAACCTAAGTCATGGGTCCTCCTTGAGTGACAGGCAGGATATCCATTAAGGTATCCCCTCTAGGGGTGGAGAGATTTTTTTTATACAAGCTAGAATCTTCCCATAATCAGCTCGTTATAACAAGTTTAGCCAAGCTGATTTCCCTCCCTCCCCTGTTTTTGAGTTAGGCATTCCCGTGGCGTGGCAGGGTGTCCTAAGAGAATTGACTGCAGAGCTGGATGTGGCCCTCACGGGGAGGGCTACCCTGGGTGCACTGTCCAATGGGCGGTAGTGCGTGGTACCACCAGTTATGAGGTGGCTGCTGGTGGTTTTCCTTATCATCTATGATAAGGAATACCTTTATATGTGTTATAAAGTTTATTAAAGTATAATAAGTCATTACAGGTGTTTGGAAATAAACAGTTTTCCCTAAGTAGATGGTGCTAAGTCATGTCATTTCCCCCTCTTACTCCACCCCAAACTCAACTTTATGCCAAAGTTATTTTGTTAACTACACACATAAGGCCATAGGTCACGTATATGGTCATTTCAGCATATGGATTGGCTACAGGTTGTCATGCTGCCTCTGCACCTATGACTTTACTCTTGTCATTCGTCCAACACAAGTACTTATTTACTGTGGCTATTACTTATAGATAAAATATCTTGGGGACACTCTTATCTTAATACTCACTAAATCAATTTTCTTCCCTTAAAACTTTTCCCATTAAATTAAAATAATATCAATACATAACACAGAGCATTTTAGGAGACAATATAGTCCAATTATTTGGAATGAAATAATTTCACTGTGAAATACCAATTGTCATTATTATTCCCAAAGCAGGAGCAACACAAACTGTAGTTTGCACCAGGCCAATACTCTAGATTACATCTTGTTTTTGTATATATTGTGACAGGGTCCCAACAGTGATGTTACACCAGCAGCTAGAAGAGTTTATTAAATGGATTCTGTGTTGATCTCTCTACACTGTCTTTCTGTTTAGATCAGCAATTTATTCCTGACCCTCTTGGTAGTAATTCTCTCATTCATAAATTGACCAGATGGCTGTTTTAATCCACAAAATATATAAAATAGGCATACTGCAGTTCTATAATTAACCACTGCAGACCAGTAAAAAAAAAGTTTATTTATACCCCACATTGAAAGAGCTATTTTAATTATGCATAGGAGAGAGATCAGTTAAACCATTGCTGCCTAACTGGAGATCTGTGGGAAGATGTGACCCTCAGGCATGTTTTCTGTTGGCCCCCCATATTTCCTAAAGTGCTCTTACATTTTGTTGCATTGCACCATTAATTTTATAGTTTCCTATCCTTAATGTAAAATCAATTGAATGGTATGTAGCTCCCTCAGGTAATAGGCAGTGTGTCCCCTTTAACTACCTACAGAAACTACAGGAGTTGTATTCCCTAAGTTCTAAGGACAATGGAGGTAATATAGATTTGGCCCTATTGGGTCACCTTTGGATGGTAAGCCCTCTGTACAGAATAGACTCTCTTGATGACCTGTAGAGTAGTAGATGCTGTTCCTGAGATGTTCTACAGCTGCCCTTGATGGGATGGAATGACCTACGGTGGAAAGACCAGTCTCCAAGTTCAGCCTAGATAAGCATGGGACAACCAGAGTTCCCAAAACCTAAATACCTGCTAATCCCTTTTCGATATGATGGAGATGAACTACATCATCAAGTAAGTGTAACTCATGATAAACAGCCTACATGAGGCCTGTTATCTTTGACACAGTTTGCACTACACTCACAAGTGGTTCACTAATGCCAAGACCCCCACCCAGTGATGGAAGTCACAGGAGACACCATCATCAGCAAAACCTCTGTGATTGGTGCATTATACTCAACAATGAACTGGCCAGCTGGAATGTCCTAGTGAACCATGTAACCAAACTTGCTACATTTGGCTCCCAACGTGGGGCTGGGAAGGTAAAGTTCACATAGCTGTAAGCTGCCCATGGAAAGCAGAAAAGGCTTACCTTCTGTTTATAGTCTCTGCATTGTGAATTACCCACATTTACATTTTCCACTTTTATCTGTTGCCACTGGTTCTCTTTAGGTTGTGGACATCGACAGATTAATACTATACATTCAGTGCTTGTTAAACCGAGCCAATGGGTTGGGGTTTTTTTTTACTGCTATTTGATGACCACAAAGAAACATTAATGTACCAAAAATAAAGCCCGTCAGCCCAAATTGTTTAAGTTTATAAAATTTGTTTTCCTTTATTACGTTTTTTGTCTTCTCTTGACTATGTAGAAAGGCTTGTGATGAATTTAGAGAAACCCTATTGCTTGTAATGAATGAAGCAAGAATGTAATGAAATAGGTAAAATGACAGCAGTGAGATGGAGGTAATATCAGAGCAGTCATCATCTGTTTCAGATTGTATTGGTTATTTCACTAGCTAACACTGCCACAATGGCTGAATAAGGCTGCCACAACTAGCATTGGGAGGGCTGGTTTAAATCTCAGTGTTTAAAGGAGGGTATTTGTGTAAATGTATCGCACACACATTTTCTAGGCACAAAACATCCCAAATAACTAGAGCGCGTTCAATGACAGATGGGTGTTAGTTGCTTTGCACAGATTTCTTGGCTGCACAGTTGTAGAAACAGGAAAAACTTCAGACACTGCTCCCAAATCTCTTGTGCTGCGTTAAACTCTTGAGCAAAGTGTTCCTGTAATTCTCTTATTCTGTCAGTCCCTTTCCAATTGCTTGGCTCATAGTGATCCACAATAGCCTTTGTTAACATGGCGGGGTGTGGTGGGGGTGGGGAGGAAACTAGGGTGGTTTCCCCATGGTAGCAGCAGGTGGGCTGTGTATACAGATTTTGCTGGGATTTCAGTAGGTCTGGATAGAGTGTGGGCAGATCTGGTCAGGGAGAGGATGAATGTGGTCAGAGAATTGGGCGGATTACTGGAGAAATTGGTCTGTCTCTGGAGTCCTGGCATTCAGTAATTCTAATCGCTGGTTTATGGCCATAGTGCAGTGCATCATGGAACCAAATGTTAGAGCAACCAAAACATTGCTGAAGCTAACATATAAACAGGTATAATATAGGGGTTCATTCACTAAACAGTGACTTGTGGATAAAACTACCAATTTGGTACATTGAATGAAACAAAAAGTAAATATGACTCAAACGTAATAACTTAAGTGAACTATATCAAACCACATAAAGGATAGGTGGATTCAAATCATATGCCCTTACCCTTTAATAAACAATACATTTCATGCCAATCTTCACAATAGCATCAATTATGTCATGCCCAGGAGAATGACAAGCAAATCCATACATTCAGTAAAATATGTTTTAATTATGTCATGGTGACTCTTGCTTATGACAATAAGTTCAACACACTCATTCTATAGAAAACAAACATATAACAGGTGAGACTATTATCAGCAGCAGACTTGTTAAATCCATAATAGAGGCTGAGAGGAGGCAGCTAGAGGGGAGGACAGGAAACCCCATGGTGGGGGGGGGGGGGGGGCAGCAAGAAGAGATGCTCCTAACAAGACGTTCCTTCCCTCCCTTTATCGTACGGTACTCTCCTACTTCGAGCCCCCTTGACCATATCTTCTAATCCCTATTCAGTCTCCCTTCCTACTGAATTCCATAATGTCCAAATGTCCTTAAATTCAGTACTTGTTATATTCCGTCTCCTCCAGATTTAACTCCACCATTTTAATTCTCTAGGCTCTACAGAAATAAATGGATATTTAATATCGATACCAACCAAAGTGACAAATCAGCAGGAATGAAATAATAAACCGTTTACTAAATAAAGAGAGAATAGCATTGAATTGAAATGCGAATTTCAAACTTTAGGCCACAGTAGCTGAGTTGGAAAAATTCTCCAAAGCTGCTGAATGAGAGAATGTTTCCAAATTTGCTATTTTGGACCTAAGTTTGAAATTCCCATCTCAATTCCCTGCAATTCTCTATTTATTGACCAGACACTCATCATTTTTAAAACTCATCCCCACTACTAAATCTTTTAAAAAGCAAAAGAGATCTGTGGCTGCAAATTATACAAACACTTGCTTGGCATTTTACATCTAAAAAAAATTATGTATGTGGCTGCCTGCTCCAGGATCATGCAAGTAGCTCTGCAGTTGGGCAAAATGGACAGTCATCTAATAAGCCTGCAAGTTAATTACTAAGCAGTACCTAGGAAGATTCCCACTAATAGGTATTTGTCTCTCATGCTCAGAGCAGGTCTGTGCAAGACACAATGGCAGGTTTAAGATCTGCGTCTCCTCTCACCCTCTGTAAAATTTTACTACAAATCTAAACTCCTCACATCACTGTATAGGCACTTATCCAATAATAACATTTTATCCGTGGCTGACATTTAACGTCCTGGAGTGACCTACCTCTTTTGAGAGATTGTGAGATACTGCATAGATCATCCTAACCAGAATAAGACTGTGTGGGACCCTGGAACATTATTGGAGCTCCCAAACACTCTACCCACCTATCTCATTTTGCCCCAGCCTTTCTCCTCTAGCCTTTTTCCAACCTAGAATCCTTTACAGGGCAGTCTTTAATGCAGGGCAAATGGGGCAGCTGCCCCGCGCCCATTTACTCCTGGGAGGCCCTAAGCAGCTGCCCCATGGGCACCCGGCCAGTGGTGTATCTTGATTTTGTGCTGCCCTAGGCAGACAAAAT
This sequence comes from Pelodytes ibericus, assembly GCA_036172795.1. Taxonomy (NCBI): domain Eukaryota; kingdom Metazoa; phylum Chordata; class Amphibia; order Anura; family Pelodytidae; genus Pelodytes; species Pelodytes ibericus. Next base: position 183,574,820 of record CM069858.1, on the reverse strand, counting down.
CCGGGCACCCCCCTACCCAAGCTGCACACCCACGTTACACACCTAAGACATGCCCCATCATTCAGACTCACATCAAGCTCATACTCCCATCACACTCAGTCACACACTCCTACTCCCATCACACTCAGTCACACACTCCTACTCCCATCACGCACACTCTGACTCCCATCACACTCAGTCACACACACTGTCTCCCATCACACACACTCTGACTCCCATCACACTCAGTCACACACACTGTCTCCTATCACACACACTCTGACTCCCATCACACTCAGTTACACACACTGTCTCCCATCACACACACTCTGACTCCCATCACACTCAGTCACACACAGTCTCCCATCACACACACTCTGACTCCCATCACACTCAGTCACACACAGTCTCCCATCACACACTCTGACTCAAATCACACTCAGTCACACACAGTCTCCCATCACACTCAGTCACACACACACACACACACACACACACACACACACACACACTCTCCCATCAGCACTTACCTTTCCCTGGCAGGCAGGCAGCATGGTCCCTCCATGCTGCCTGTTCGGCTTCCCGGCGATTGTGCCGACAGGTCACGTGACCGGGCGCGCGTATGACGTCAGCGCGCCCGTCACGTGACTGTCGGCACTTCCGTGTCGGCACACTGCACGGGGAGCCGAACAGGCAGCACGGAGGTTGCTCTGTGCTGCCTGTTCGGCTCCCCATGCAGCCTGGCAGGCAGAGCGATGGTGAGGGGGGATCTTCCGATCCCCTCTCACCTCCGTCTCTGCCTGCAAGCGCGGTGGGTTTTTTTTTTTTTTTAAAGGGCCGGATTTTTTTTTTTTTACATTTTTTTTTTTTTACATTTTTTCTTTTTCCAGTGCTGGGGGGCGCTGCCGCCCCCCAAAATTTGCCGCCATAGGCATCCGCCTAGGATGCCTCGCGGTAAATACAGCCCTGCACCCGGCCCTTGTGGTTACTCTTTGCAACGCATTGCGTTGCTGAACTTTTTTTTTTCAGGCAAGCCGCTGGATGTGGTGGCCGAAAAAAAATAAAAAATAATTAATTGCCACCTCGGTGCAGGAGGGAAGACTGCAGTGAGGAGACGTCCGGGGACACTGAGCAGGCAGGAGATGAGTATCGGGAAGGGGGGGAGGAGGGTTGTATATAACAAGCACTGTAACATTGAAATATTATTAGAAAAACAATGAAATACGTGCAAAATGAGTGCAAGCCAAGTGCTCTGGGTGCAATATAGGTGCATGACAAGTGCTGTGGCTACTCTATGGGGCTGTGTTAAGTCCTTTAGGTGCAATGTGGGTGCAGAAAAAGGGAATAAAAACAACATCCTCCGCTGCTGCCTGGCACTTCTGCTGGGGCTACTATGAAGGAAGCAGGAAGGTCACATGACCTCTCGGCTTCCGTTATAGAAGTCCTGATGGACATGCCGGGCAGCAGCGGAGGATGTCTGCGGCAGTGGCGTAGCGTGGGGGGTGCAGGGGGGGCCGGCCGCACCGGGCGCAATATCTGGGGGGGCGCACTAGCCCTATGCGGCCGCGCGGCCGCAGCCACAACCGCGCGATACTTCCTGTCAGCCGCCGGATGTGAGCGGCAAATGACGGCGTGACGTCACATCCGGCGGCTGCGCGGCGGAGGCTCTTCTGAAACTGCATCGCGGCCTTTCTTCCCTGAGCTGTTGGAAGTGGAATTTGTAAAGGTAAGAATAAAGGCTTGGGGGACCTATTGTATTATGTATTGAGGAGGGGGTCATTAATGTATTGGAGAGGGGGAGGGGGGGTCATTAATGTATGGGGGAGGGGGGTCATTAATGTATGGGGGAGGGGGGTCATTAATGTATGGGGGAGGGGAGGGGGGTCATTAATGTATGGGGGAGGGGAGGGGGGTCATTAATGTATGGGGAGGGGAGGGGGTTCATTAATGTATGGGGGAGGGGAGGGGGTTTATTAAATGTATGGGGGAGGGGGGTTTATTAAATGTATGGGGGAGGGGGGTTCATTTAATGTATGTGGGAGGGGAGGGGGGGTCATTTAATGTATGGGGGAGGGGAGGGGGTCATTTAATGTATGGGGGAGGGGAGGGTCAGTAATGTATGGGGAGGGGGGGAAGTAATGTATGGGGGAGGGGAGGGTCAGTAATGTATGGGGAGGGGGGGAAGTAATGTATGGGGGAGGGAGGGAAGTAATGTATGGGGGAGGGGGGCAGTAATGTATTGGGGACGGGGGGCAGTAATGTATTGGGGACGGGGGGCAGTAATGTATTGGGGAAGGGAAGAAGGGGGGCAGTAATGTATTGGGGAAGGGAAGAAGGGAGGCAGTAATGTATTGGGGAAGGGAAGAAGGGAGGCAGTAATGTATTGGGGAAGGGAAGAAGGGGGGCAGTAATGTATTGGGGAAGGGAAGAAGGGGGGCAGTAATGTATTGGGGAAGGGAAGAAGGGGGGCAGTAATGTATTGGGGAAGGGAAGAAGGGAGGCAGTAATGTATTGGGGAAGGGAAGAAGGGAGGCAGTAATGTATTGGGGAAGGGAAGAAGGGGGGCAGTAATGTATTGGGGAAGGGAAGAAGGGGGGCAGTAATGTATTGGGGAAGGGAAGAAGGGGGGCAGTAATGTATTAGGGGATGGGGGTCAACTGTGTATTAGGGGAGGGAGGGGTCAGCAGTGTATTAGGGGGTGGGGGGTCAGCAGTGTATTAGGGGAAGAGGGGGGGGGATGGGAAAGATCTGACTTGGGAATTTGAGATGAGGCAATGATTATATTTTTTACATTTGTGGCCTAATGAATAATCTATATATATGTGTGTATGTAGAAGGAAATGTAAATAGGTGGGGCTACAGGGGTGAGGGAATTATATTTGTAATATATTTATTAGGAACTGTGGAGGGAAGGGGGTTGGATGAGTGCATTAAATATCATAGCATTAAATATTATATTTATGGGGTAGGAACTGTATTATATATTTTTGGTTTAGTGCAGGGGTAGGTAACCTTTGACACTCCCTTTGTTTTTTGACTACATCTCCATTAAGGCTTGCAAAGCATCATGGGAGGTGTAGTCCACAACATCTGGAGTGGCAAAGGATGTCTACTCCTGGTTTAAAGCATAGGTGTATAACCATTTGGCTTCCCCAGGCCAAAATAACCCCTTAAACTCTTAAAGGATCACTATAGTGTCAGGAAAACAAAGCGGTTTTCCTGACACTTTAGTACCCTGAGGGTGCCCACACCCTCAGGGTCCCACTCCCGTGGCGCTGAAGGGGTTAAATTCCCTTCAGTTACTTACCTTAAAGAGACAGAGCAACAAGCCAAGTTAAAAGCAGGCGAATTTAAATTAATCTGTATATTATATACAGATTGATATCTTGCACTTCTATTAAAGAATTAAAATTAGAGGTACAGGATTGAGGAAGTTGGCTCCATCTAGCCCAGTCTTGGATCATCTCCAGGGTATGGTTCCATTTTGATGTTTAGTTTTTGTTCTTGATATTTTTTGTCGTTTACGATGGTTGTGAGACGACATATAATAGCATGGCCCATGCTAGGTTACTACATGTGTATATTTGTATTCATAGACCTGCTGAAAATGTGGAGAATGTGTGTAATGCATGTTCGCACTCAATAAAGTGTTGGAAAATAAACTTGTATTTAGATGCATTTTACTTTAATTACATAAGTATTTTCATAACAAACAATACATGTGCTTGGGGGGTAAGGGTTTCTTTAACTAATCTAGTAGAAGAGACTCGAGTGCTAAAATCCACGGGTTAGGGGGCGCAAATTACTTGCCTTGCCCCGGGTGCTGACAACCCACGCTACGCCACTGGTCTGCGGTCATTGCGCAGACATCCACTGGTGTTGCAAGGGAATCCAGGTCCCCTGCAGCTCTGTGGGGGACCAGGATCCCAGTCTTATAGTCAGACCTTGATTTGAGGTCAGACTATAAGACAACCTTGAATATAAGACGGGGCGTCTTTTTCAGAGCATTTGCTCTGAAAAAAACCTTGTCTTATATTCGAGCAAGTATGGTACATACTTGTTATCATATTTATGCATTTGTATTTTAAGTGTTGTTTCTTGATAATGTAATATTAATTGTATAAAAAATTATATTCTTCATAATCAACTGTGTTTGTGTGTCATTTATACACTTTGTTTCTATATTTTTACTGATGTTTTTTGCCTTGTCTCTATAGTGCCCAGATCATTACAAAAAACTCATTGTATTTACTAAAGGAGAGACACCAGATTATTTGAGCTAACCTTTCAGGATATGACGTTTTTTTTAAAATTATTATTATTATTACTATTTAATTTTGAACCGTATGCACTTACTTCAAAGGGTTTGTATTATTCATTCATTGTTTTTTCACATGGTGTTAAATAATTTCAGTGCTGTATTCGTTTTATTTCATTTAACTAACATGCACTGCACAGCTACAATTCTCTACACACACCCTTGCATCTTCTCCAAGTGTGGCAGCCATTATGACATGTGCAGCCATGTGCAACATTCCCCGTGAGTATCCTAACTATTCTTGACAATGCTAATACATGTGTTACATGAACTACAGTTGTGTGAGTTCAGTGTGTGCTGCAATATAACATGCTGCCTATGGTATATAACTATTTTGTACTTACCTTTTCTTCACCACCTACTCATGCCTGTTTTTCCCCCCATCTGAGTTCAGTGAGTCCACAATCTGTTGCCAGAGTTTATTTTCTGCCCTCTGGCATGTCCAGTTTGCTGTTTCCCCTATCACCCAGGTGTAATTTTGGCACAGCTTATGTACCAATGCCTTGTTCTCCTATGGTGTGAAACTCTGCTGGTACCTTTTGGGCCTTGACTTCCTCCCTCTCTGATCCTTGGCTTGGGCTTTATTTTAGATGTTTCAGTCTGTTAATCCTGCTCTAAAATGGTGGTCTTGACATGTGTTCATTATTTATGTCAACAGTGATTGAGTTTCAGTTGAGTGCACCTATAATATTGTATTGATTTTTTTGTGTGTGAAAGCCCCCATAGGATATAATGGTGTGTTTGAGGTGCTTTTCAGGCATATTTTGGCTGATTCCAGCAGATATTGGTGTGGAATCGGTTATGATGTACAGATTGTGGAGGCACATTCATCAAAATTCAGGTATTTCTGTGCCACCAATGTGATCCGAATACCATCTTGGGGGCAGAAAATCAGCGCATATTGGGTCGACCCAATGATCTCGCACCTCCTATAGGTAACGCTCCACTAGATGAGAGGTAAAAGTTCAAACCCTCACTGAGTATTTTCAGCATGTTTAAGACTAGAGACCTGCAGATAACAAAGTACCACGCAGTAGACTGAGCAAGCCATTGGCTCTATTTATTTTGATTTATAATATATATTGCTTTGCATGTAATGTAAATACATACAGATGAGTTCTAGATGAAAAATGGCTCTATCTATAGGTCCAGCCCAACATAAGAGAGAGTTTTAATGATACACAAGCTACACAAGTAACACGTCATGTCACATATCACATATTCTCTTTATTTCGATAGGAGAAGGTCTCAGCATGTGCAGTTCTTTGAGTGCAACTGTACGATTATAATTTTAGAAATAGGATAAGTGGAGCATGCGAGTTTTATGGCATGCTTAATTATGCAAAGGTGAGTAAGAAAAAAAATAACCTGCAAGTGCAAAAATATCTATACATTGTGTTAGTAGGATTGCCAGAAAATTTACAAATTAAAAGAGAAATGTGGTTTTAATGTCTGTAATATCACCAGTAGTGTACCTTCCACAAAGCAAACAATGCACTTGCCTAGGGCGGCACTTTTCCAGAGGGTGGCTATTTGCTAGAGGGTGTTAAAGCACACTTCTGGTGCTTCAAATATTTTTGCTTCCTCCCCCACCGTTCAGCAAGCTTTAGCTCCTTCCATTTAATCGGGGTGATGGGGGCATGTGATGGACGTGATGGGGCATTTAGTGTGTGTGCAACGTGGGTGATGGGGGCATGTAATGGGGTGATTGGACATTTAATGTGTGTGCAATGTGGGTGATGGGGGCATGTAATGGGGTGATGGGGCATGTCGTGGGTGATGGGGCATGTCGTAGGTGTGCAACGTGGGTGTGGGGGTGCCCGAATTTTGTCTGCCTAGGGCAGACAAGATATACCACTGAACATCACCTTGTGGGTTAATATGCAAATTAAAAATGTCTTAATGAAAAGAAGTTAATTTTCATATCAACACAGATTTCGTCAAATACAGAATTCTCCACAGACTCTTAATTTATGCATTTGCTTGCAATTCTGCTAACACAATATATAATTTATTTATATTTTTTTTACCTGGCTGAAGATTTCAGAGTTGCTCTGGTTGACTGCACCCTGTTCCCTGCACATGATGGCAACTTCAGACTTGCAATAAGCATAATATGCATGCTAGTTGAGCAGCCTCAATTCTTCTAAAAGTTGAGTTCAAGCAGAGGGAGCTTCCAAGTAGGCGACTTTTTATGCCACCCCTTGTAAGGTGCCACCCTAGTTGGCCTAGGCAAAGATACATCACTGCCTCCGGACGCCCATGTACCACGCTTGGTCTCAGACACTGGATAATGAAATCGGGACTGTGGTCCTGTATCCTGCTATCCCACAGAGCTCCTGAAAACAGAGGTAGAACTAGGCATAATGGAACAGCCTGCCAAAAATGGAACTGCAAAGAGGGACATTTGGAAGGCAGATATACTATTTAGGTAACAGGATCCTTTTACCTAATTGATACTGGTGAAAAAAGAACGGGGTGGCAACATATGTTATGACAGATTTGTTTAAATGTCATAAAAATAAATAGGGATATATGCTTATTGCTTACTTTAAACCAAAATAAGGCATTTTCCAATGAAGACCACACAAGAAATTGAAGAAGGGAAATCATTTCAGAATTTTTAGTAAAAAGTACTAAAACAAAAAGACACAATTTGAAGTTAAAGGCTAAAGGACTAAAAGGGTAAGGGTAAAAATAAACTATTTCACAACTATTTTAGGCACCTGAAATAACATTTCAGTGGTTGTTTCTTATCTACAGTGACCACCAATGTTTCTATAGATGAACCTATTTTCTGTTTGTCATACCTTACAAGGCATTATAAGTATGATACAATCACATAAAAAAATAAAAAAATAAAAAAAGATTTCAAATATAAGTATTTGTTACAATTAGTGTTTTTTCCCCTTATGTCTCCAAAATAAATAACAATATATATATATATATACTATCTGTAGGCAGAAGAGGGCTATATTTGCAGTCAATGATATATAAAGCTTGTTCTATTTTGGGGCTGTACCACTAAAAATGATCATTTTGTGGTTCAGCGCATGTGAACAAAAACCCTCAAGCAGACAGCTTCATTTTGTTTGATTCACCAAACACCCATTCAGTTTCCATTTGGTTAATCAGATAACTGAATTGTGAACCCAATGTGCTTTATTGAATAGCCAGTAGTAGATTTTTCTTCTATTCAGAGTTTTTAAATGAACCAAGCACATTAGGTTCACATTTGGGTCAAATTCAGAGCTCAATGAATCACAGATTTGCAGTGATTCACATGCCTGGGTCCAGCCCTGGTCACCCAAATATCTTTGTTCATGCCAGGCCATTTTAAGACACTTCCAAAATTTAGCACAATTTTCCTAGTGTGGACTGTTAAAACAGTGGCCAAACCTCGAGCTACACCTTGGAAAGTAGCACCATTCAACAGCTACAAGTAATGTAGTCTCCCCTTCCCTGAGCAGCACTGAATGTATTTTCCAATCTGGGCAATCCTAGGGGTTGTGTCATGACATAGCCCTGTCATTTATATGTAAAAAAAAACCAGCTCAATGGGTGCTATTTACTAAAAGATGAGTTCTGTGGGGGACTAAAATGGGTGGGGGTGGGTGGGTTAGGGGGGCTGTGTAAATGGGAAGGAGGGAATTTTATATAAAACAGGTTCGGAACCAGCGCTGCAAATAGATGTTTATGAAAAGGTTGCAGGACACATAACACTATAAGCTCCTGTAACTAGGTGATAGGAAAGGGTTACAAGAGTTAGATAGTAAAAAAAAGACTGTAAGTTTCAGTAACTTCTGCCTGTATCAAAGTGTGTTTATTCAGCAATAACTACCAGCACATTTTTAATTGTCTGTTTTTTTACTCTCTTACTTAATGATCCAAGTGACTATTTGAAGCCCTTTTAATTTTTATATTTTGATTGAGATTTTTTTTTTAAAAAAAATTCCCAAAGCAGCAAAGTAGCTAAGTAGTGTAATTGCTGTGAGATTTAAGTCAGTAAATGCTCCCCTGATCCTCACCTCTCTCCCTCCCACGTTTGTAATTCTTTTACTCAATTTATTCCACATTTATGTTCTGGTTGGAGATTCCTTAAAATTTGGTGACACACATCTTACATCACCTTTAACTCATACAAAGATATAGCTTTTGATAACGAATGCACATCCACTGGATTAACAATTTGGCATGGATACATCACTTAAGCCATTATAATGACATCATAAAGATTTAGCTTTAGATAAAGACTGAGTATCCATTGTATTAACCAGTTGGCATGGACAAAGGTCTATGACATGATTTAATTCTGGGCACACCTTCCCGACCTCTGTATTTATCTACCTAGTTTGTAGAGAACAGTTTCACTCCACAGTGACAAAAACAATGTCTCCCAACAACAACAACAACATGGGGCGAGAAGAAAGACAAAATGGAGAGACAGACATAGATGGCATGGATGAATGTCATGGGGGAAAGAGAGACAGACATGGATATCATGGGGAGAGAGGCAGACATGGATGGCAGGGGGAAAGAGATAAACATGGATGGCAGGGGGAAAGAGACATTGAGGGAGAGTGAGACATACATAGGTGGCATGAAGGGAGAGTGAGACCGACATACATGGCAGGAAGGGAGAGTGAGAAAGATATACATGGCATAGAGGGACAGTGAGACAGACATACATGACATGGAGGGAGAGTCAGACAGACAGCGATGGCATGAAGGGAGTGCCCTGGAGAAACTAAATAGACAAAAAGATTGGGATGTAAAGGAATTTGAAACAGGCTTTACTATATAATGTGCAAGGCTTCATGCGCGTTAAGAAACACAAATATTTCTGAACTGGGAACTCTTTGTCCCACCATTGTTCAGGCATGGTAATAAGCAGGATGAAGAGGCCAACTTCCCAGGGCTCCATTTAGAGGAGGGAGTGAATATTTGGAGGGATAATAGCCTGTGTTTCTTCAATGGATCTATTTATTTGCTTAAAATTAGAATATATAAATGTGAAATTTGGTGAAACCTACTCTTTATGGAAGGTGGAGTAGAACTGATGCATGAGCTTCACTGGTGCCTCTGTCAGTCTCTATCCATGCTTGAGGATCACCAATCTTATCCCAGTGGACAATTTAGAGGATTCTTTTTTATTATTTGGATATGATATACCAAAAAAACTATAGTTTATGGTCAGCCCACCATGTGTTGCATCATGTATAGCAGGGGTGTCCAAGTTTTTTCTGTGGTTGGCCACTTTACCAAAAATGTATGTGAGCATGGGCCGCATTCATTTTTCAATCAAAGAAAGTTATGTATATATTTATATACTGTGCGTGTGTGTAATTAATTTATTTATATATATATATATATATATATATATATACCGTATTTGCTCGATTATAAGACAAGGTTTTTTTCAGAATTTTTTTTCTGAAAACTACCCCTCGTCTTATAATCGAGGTCTTCTTATAATCTGACCTCAAATTGAGGTCAGATTATAAGACATGGATCCAGGTCCACAGCAGAGCTGGGTCTCTAACAGCAGGGGAAGTCTGCGCGATGAGCTATACTTTACTATACCTATGTTACGAAGAGTTTTGGAATATTGCCCTTTTGTTATACGGCGGCAGGCGACAGTACCAGCCCCACCGCAGAACGGCAGGAGAGGGTGTATCTCTAAACCTCATCGTATTGTGGGACTCTGAAACACTACCTAGGTCGGAGATCGCTGGAAGGAGAGACGGTGTCGTATAAGTTATAATGTTTATTATCTGACTCATCCTATCTATCCATATGTACACCTGTTGGGCCAATATAACTGTAGTTGGGGGGAGAGCCACCAGGGAGCCTATAACCGAATAGTGCTGTACCCCACTACCCATGTTCACCGGTCACACCGGGTACAAATAATTAACCCGATACGGTACACACAGCGAAAACGAGGGAACTCAATTGCTAAGAGCCCTGTAGCTGTTATACAAGAGAGGAGAATAGTGGGATCGTAATATAGAAAGCCCCTAGAGGCCGTGGACAGCAAAACTGAAATAGGGATGCCCATCAGGTCCCTGGACATGGATAGATAATTAGTGTTAAATGTTTAAGTGTTATATGTTTGCGGACCAAGGTCCCATATTTACTAACCAGCAATCCATTGTTTTATAATGTTAATGCTCATATGTCGTGTTAATTTTCTATGATGACAAACCAAGTGAGGGGGGCGGGAGTAATGTACTATGTGTAGGTACTGAGAGACAAATCCGACAGTGGAGTGGTGTGCAAGTTCCTACTGGGCCATTCTTCCTTCCCTAGTTTTCTGGGACGGTAACCACCGCTCCTTTTACAGAGACCATTTTTTATATACCAGGCGGGACCTAAGGCACGATCCGGGCGCCGGACGTGGGCTGGGCACCCAGACTGATATATACGTCTCAAAGTAACTTGTTTCTTTACATATTACCTGTTTTTTTTTCTGTTCCTTCCCCATTTTCCCAGTGAACCCCACAAACCCCTGGTTTTATATTTGTTTTATATACCCACCACACAGCGGTCACATTAGTAAACATGACAGCCCCAAAAATTAAATCAGCATATACCCTGAAAAAAATATATCCCTGAAAAAAGATCACGTCTGATGAGAGACCTTAAATTTCATAAGATATCGATAGCTTTCCTACAAGAGACCCATTTTAGAGGTGTGGTCTTCCCCAAACTGACCACTAGAGAATACCCACTCGGGTTTTTTAGCAACGATCCCCAAACCAAAACCAAAGGAGTAGCAATATTGGTAGCCAAACATATCCCGTTCCAAGAAACTGCAACCCTCTCAGACCCAGAAGGCAGGTTTGTCTTTGTCAAAGGCACTATTGCGAACCAGATATACACGTTGGCCAATGTATACATGCCCAACAGCAATCAACACGTCTGTTTTTCTAAAATTATATCCAAATTACGTGATTTCCAAGAGGGCCTTGTTATCATGGGGGGAGACTTTAATGTAGCACTAGAACCTCATATTGACACATCCACCTCTACCACACACACACCGGCACGTATACCAAAAAAGATTTTGAAATTACTTAAAGACAATCAATTTGTGGATTGCTGGCGTGGCTTACACCCAACCACGAGAGATTATAGTTTTTACTCCTCCCCCCACAACAGATACACTAGAATAGATTATTTTTTTCTGACTCACTACCACCTACCCCTCCTACGAACTGCCCGATACGGACCCATAACCTGGTCGGATCACGCTCCACTTTCCTTATCAATTGCTGGCCCACTGACACGTCCCACACAGCGGTCATGGAGGCTTAACGAGTCTATCTTGACTGATGAAGCAACGACTACACTGACAAAGACAGCCCTAACAGACTATTTTACTGACAATATAACTGCAGATGTCACTCCCCTTGTGGTGTGGGAAGCCCACAAAGCCGTTCTTAGAGGACACTACATGAAAGTAGCCTCTGAGAAAAAGAAACTACATACCGCAAAACTCAGTGACCTATATAACCAGATCACGAAGCTTCAATCCTCACACAAAGAAACTTTGAATGGGGTAGACTTCCAGAAACTGTTGCTCTTACGTCAAGAGCTAGCTGACATTCTGAATCAAGAAGCCCATAGAAACTATACGAAATTGAAAGCAATCTATTACGAACACGGGGATAAACCCGGAAAGTATTTAGCCAGGGCACTCCGTAAAAAGAGACAACTGACTTATATTTCTAAGATAAAAGATAGAAAGGGGGTGACACGACTTTTACCCAAAGACATAGCTAAAGAATTCGTTGATTTTTATTCAGGCCTTTACAATTCCTCCCCCGACCTACTAAACCCTGCAAAAGCAGAAAAGCGTAGACATACCATTAAGCTATACCTAGAAAAACATACATCCCTAAAACTTACCCCAGAGGACGCGGAACATTTAGACCGGCCAATATCACTACCTGAATTATATCTAGCAATCAAAAACACAAAAACGGGCAAATGTCCAGGTCCAGATGGTTTTCCCTTACAATACTATAAAACCCATAAGGAAATACTAGGCCCTCACCTGATCCGATCACTGAACTCAATCTTGGAAGGAGGGGTTATACACCCCCACACTCTAGCAGCTAGTATTTCATTGATCCCCAAGGAAGGTAAAGACCCAGATATTAGTAGCAATTATAGGCCCATTTCCCTCCTTAACGCGGATTTAAAACTTTTCTCCAAAATCCTTTCGTCACGTATTCAAGTGCTAATGCCATCCCTGATCCACCCAGACCAAGCAGGGTTCATACCGGGAAGGGAGGCCAGGGATTGCACTATCAGGGCGATAAACCTAATTCACTATGCTAGGGAAAAGATCCCAGGAACCATTTTTCTCTCCACAGACGCCGAAAAGGCATTCGATCGCCTGGATTGGGTATATCTCCTGGAGGTTCTAAAACATGTAGGTTTTGGCCCCCACATGTTAAGCTGGATCTCATCCCTATATACTTGCCCAACGGCACGTGTACGAGTCAACGGTGTACCGTCAGAATCTTTCCAGATTTCCAACGGCACAAGACAGGGGTGTCCATTGTCCCCACTATTATTTGTATTGTCCGTAGAGCCCTTCCTTACAGCGGTACGTAAAAACCCTGATATACAAGGTCTAGTAGTAGGGAAAACCCAACATAAAGTTTTGGGTTTTGCAGACGATCTATTATTCACGCTCACCTCCCCCACGGTCTCCCTACCGGTACTGATGACAGAATTCAAGGAATACTGCGCATTGGCAAATTTAAAAATCAATTACAGTAAGTCGGAAATTTTAAATATTTCTCTACCTGGTTTAGCGGCTTCAAGACTAGAACAGTCCTTTTCATTTAGATGGTATACAGATAAAATTAAATACCTGGGGATCTGGCTGTCTGCAGAGCCACTTAAGCTATACCAACACAATTTCCCCCCACTATTGTCAGTGTTGCAGAAAGATTGCTATGCTTGGGGACCCCAACACATAACATGGACTGGTAGAGTAAATACTTTAAAGATGAACGTCCTCCCGCGTTTATTATATCTTTTCCAGACCATACCGATTACCCTTCCACAGGCCTTTTTTGCCTCGATAAAAACGATGTTTCTAAAATTTATCTGGGCGCAAAAGAGATCTAGGGTCCGGTTCAATATTCTTATACGGAATAAGAACAGGGGGGGTCTAGGTCTTCCATCACCAATCCTCTACTACAGAGCATGCCACTGTCTGAGATTGCTAGAATGGGTTTACCATCCACCTCATAAACAGTGGATTGAAGTGGAAGAGACCTCCCTGGGTTTCCCCATGAGAATACTGCCCTGGATAACTCCTTCTACAGCTAGACCCTTGACCCGCTCTCACCCATTGACTTCAGCCACTCTGGCAATACTACATAACACGCATCGTAAGTTTTCACTGACCACCTATCCTTCTCCTCTCACACCTGTGAGGAATAACCCAGATTTTCGTCCTGGAATGTCGAAGGGAGTTTTTCTACAGAAACCTCAAGGAGATAAGACACGGCTGGGGGAGGTAGTAACCAACGGTAAACTGAAACCACTGGGTGACATTCTAACTGACAAGACCCCCACGATTCTGGACAGATTTCACTATGCACAATTAGAACATTTTTATCAATCCTTACCAGGCAAACATAATTTGACCAGAGAGCTAACAGATTTTGAAGGGATGTGCCAGGAGGAGAAGATACCGCCTCATGGCATCTCCCTGTTATATCAGCTGCTTTTGAATGCTACAAGCACATCTCTCCCGAGCTTCGCAGGCAAATGGGAAAACGCCCTTTGCCTAACGCTGAGTAATCAACAATGGGAAAAAATATTCAGACTAACACACATAAGTTCTGTCAGCAATAAAACACAAGAAATGTCTTATAAATTACTATCTTTCTGGTATCGCACCCCTTCACTCTTACACACTATATTCCCGGAACGCCCTGACATATGTTGGAGATGCGGAGAGGCATCGGGCTCATTGCCACACATCTGGTGGGAATGCCCACGTATCACCAAATTTTGGACTGAGGTCCATTCTGTCCTCTGTAAACTTACGGATAACCCGCCTCCTCTGGAACCCGCTCCATGCCTCCTTCATCACACTACCCTCCCAATTTCAACATATAAAAAGTCAGTAGTGCGACATGCCTTAAACGCGGCCAAATCCTTAATTCCCTTACATTGGGGCGAGACTAACCCCCCCACTCTTAGAGAGTGGATCACCAAAGTAGAACATACCAGACAAATGGAGGGGTTGATAAAACGGGTGGAGAATGCCCACATAAAATATACGGAGACGTGGTTCCATTGGATGGAATTCGTTGAACACCCAGACACACAAGGTCTTTTACACCCAAACTAATTTACTCAGTGTGAGTTATTCTGTCCCCCAGAGCAAGCTAGTGTATTTTTTTGAAAAAAGCCAAACTGTTGATATTTTTGGGCTATAATATATTGTTAATTACATGAGTCATTTATAATCTATGATTAAAAAGTACATTATGTATCGAAATGTTCACGCTGTGGGGGGGGTTGTTCTTGTTGTGTTTTTTTTTTTTTTTTTTTTTTGATTATATTGAAAAATGATTTCTGTGGGGAAAAAATTAAACATTGATTTATAAAATATTGCATTTGTGTTCCGGCTGCGACCGGATTGAGAAAAGTAAAAGTATTTCATTGTTTCCCTTACCCGTCCCCTAATTATTTTTCGATTTTGTATCCCCCCTCTTTCCCTCACCCCCATTTTTTAATTCTGTATCCCATTCCCGTTTCATTTTTTCTTTTTTTTTTTTTTTTCTTCTCGAAAAAAATCTAATAAAAACATTGATTTACAAAAAAAAAAAATATGTCATGATTAGTTTGCCCATTAAAAATTTGCCACAGATTGCCCATTAAAATATGCCACATTCAGGTGCCCATCAAAACATGTCAACTGTCCCACTTTGCACAGTCCTGATTTGGAGGCTCTGTCCGCTGTCCTGCTTTTCGAGACAGAGGTAGAGCTCGGTGGTACAGAAGGATTCAGGACCGCAATGTTATTGTCCTGATCTCCTTCTCCGGTGTTTGGGTCACCGGAGATTGCATACTGCGCATGAGCAGCACTGTGTCACTGTGTGCATGTGCAGTAGAGGAACCAGTGAACTGGGACCAGTTTTGTCCATTTCCCAAGCTCTGCCCCCTATTTATTATTGCAGGCTCACATATGTATTTATTATTACAGGCTCATATATGTAAAAAAAAAAAAAAAAAGATTATGTTTTATGCAACACTAAATGCACAAAAAAGCCCCTTAGTTTGGTTTGGTGTTTTTAAAAGCTGTTCTTCAAGGTCAATTCTAAAGATATTAATATTTGTGAGCACAAGCTTTAAACCGTCTTTCTGTCTCAATGTCCAGTTTGTGGCCCTAACATGAAAGCTTAGTAGTTGGTAATCTCTTGTGGATAGTCACACATCCAACTAAAGCAGCAAATTTAATGTTCAGCATCATTACATTTAACTCTCCGGGCCCTCCAGTGACACAGGTGAAGGCAAGTCATTGCAAGGGTTAAAATAGAGGCTTAAGTTGCTCATTGGTCTTGGTGTCATGATATTTGGCCCCAGGCAGACTTCTGGGATGATTCCACAGAAACAGATATACCCAGGGGAGGAAAGCATTAACCTCTTTTCTTCTAATTCACAGGCCAGGCATTGTCCCTGCCAAAATAGCATGTGTTTTATATCAGGTAAAAAGGCAGATTTATAAAAAAGAAAGAATCCACGGGACTCTCTTCTGCTAATAGATGTTGCTTCCAGTTTTCTGTCAATGTATGATCGATGGTCCCAGCTTTTCCTAAACATTTTGGGGTTGAGATGGTTCACAAAGTCCCTGCAAGCTGTTTTTATGCTTTCCTTATCTTGATAAGATTTGGACTTTTCTTCTGGAAGGTCTGATGAGGACATGGGACGCTCCACTAAATTACTGTGGTCTATTCACTAAACCATGACAAGTCAGTAGCAAAAATCCCACATTAATAGCTGAGCTGGAATTATAGGCATGTATGTTGGAGAATTTGTAAAAGTCCCACATTACAGTGGCATGAGAGTGAGAAAAAGTTCTAAATATTAGTGCTGCCTGAACCTGAGTGTATATTATTTAGAGATACATGCTGGGTCGTGTGCATATTCCAGGGATGCAATAACTATGCAAACCAGACTACATTTTACTGATTAAAGCCCTAGACTATTTGTTATAATATTACTCCCCGAATACAATGGCCGTGTGCTCATTCTAATGCTGGCATTCTGACATTTCCTCCAGGAATTCAGATCCTACCATCGGGTGAACCGCGCATGCGCATCATCACTCAAGTCCAAGCTTTTACAGCTCGGAGGGAATGCAGACTAGCGTCCACCACACACGCTCAAGCATCTCAGCCGACAACTACACCTCCAATGGTATGAAATATGAGCGATTAGACCAGGGGTGAAGGGTTAGAGTGAGGGTAAAGATTAGGGTTCATTCAAGGGCAGTTAGGGTTAGAGTAAGGGTAAGGGTTAACATTAACTGTGTAGATTACAGCAAACACTTTACCCTTACCCCAATCCTTACCCCGGGTGTAATGTATTTACTTGGGTTGAAAAAATGATTAACCCTAACTCCCTGGTCCAATTGCTCACATTTCATACCATTGTAATCGGGGGGGGGGGGGGGGCTGTGCTAGGAGGGGGGCATCAGGGGAAGTTTAATTGTTGGCTTATGCCCATGCATGGTGCATGCCAGTCTGCATGTCCTCCAAGCTGTCAAATCTGTGATTTGAGTGATTGTACGCATGCGTGGTTCACTCATTGGTAACATGTGAATTCCAGGAAATGTCAGGACACCGGGTTTACACTCAGCTCTGAATCTAAGCAGAGGCAGAGCTGGCGTGGCTGCAGGTGTCTGCTGGTAATGTCAGCTTGTGCTCATCCAATCGAAGCTGCTGTCTGAGGTCCAGATGTTATGTATATTGATTTATATGTATACCAGTGAACACATTAGTGTTTGTATGATTAATTAGACAATGTAATAATCTGGATTGATGCTTTAAAAATGGGTTTTACGGCATTGTTGGATTGCAAATAAAATCCGCTATCTGTAATCGTGTGATATATATTGAGCACAGTTTTCACTTTGCATTCAGCTTGAAAAAGATTTGTTTGGGTTGAAATGTTTTCACCACTGTTTAAATAAAATGGTTTAGTTATGGAGTGCTGAGTTTTCTGTATTTTTATTTCATTGATTAAAGGGACACTATCACCTAAACAGTGGTGACATTTGGAATGTAGATCATAAAAAATTATCTATATCAGTGGGACCGCTGGTCAGTGCACAAACTATGGAGCCCAGGGTTACAGGTTTGATTCTATCTGCTCCTTCTCAGGTCAACAAAATGAGCACTATTAAGCTGCTAAAGGGACTGTATCACCCATACATTGCTATAATGACAGATAAGGTGCAGAGATTGATAGACAGACACAGAGATAGGCAGGGCAGGTATACTAACAGATAAGGTGCAGAGATTGATAGACAGACACAGAGATAGGCAGGGCAGGTATACTAACAGATAAGGTACAGAGATTGATAGACAGACACAGAGATAGGCAGGGCAGATATGCTGACAGATAAGGTGCAGAGATTGATAGACAGACACAGAGATAGACAGGGCAGGTATACTAAAAGATAAGGTGCAGAGATTGATAGACAGACACAGAGATAGGCAGGGCAGATATACTGACAAATAAGGTGCAGAGATTGACAGACAGATAGACAGAGATAGACATGGCAGATATACTGACAGATAAGATGAAGAGATTGATAGACAGACATAGAGATAGGCAAGGCAGGTATACTAACAGATAAGGTGCAGAGATTGATAGACAGACATAGAGATAGGCAGGGCAGGTATACTAACAGATAAGGTACAGAGATTGATAGACAGACACAGAGATAGGCAGGGCAGATATGCTGACAGATAAGGTGCAGAGATTGATAGACAGACACAGAGATGGACAGGGCAGGTATACTAAAAGATAAGGTGCAGAGATTGATAGACAGACACAGAGATAGGCAGGGCAGATATACTGACAAATAAGGTGCAGAGATTGATAGACAGACACAGAGATAGGCAGGGCAGGTATACTAACAGATAAGGTACAGAGATTGATAGACAGACACAGAGATAGGCAGGGCAGATATGCTGACAGATAAGGTGCAGAGATTGATAGACAGACACAGAGATGGACAGGGCAGGTATACTAAAAGATAAGGTGCAGAGATTGATAGACAGACACAGAGATAGGCAGGGCAGATATACTGACAAATAAGGTGCAGAGATTGACAGACAGATAGACAGAGATAGACATGGCAGATATACTGACAGATAAGATGAAGAGATTGATAGACAGACATAGAGATAGGCTGGGCAGATATACTGACATATAAGGTGCAGAGATTGACAAACAGACAGAGATAGACATGGCAGATATACTGACAGATAAGATGAAGAGATTGATAGACAGACATAGAGATAGGCTGGGCAGATATACTGACAGATAAGGTGCAGAGATTGACAAACAGACAGAGATAGACATGGCAGATATACTGACAAATAAGATGAAGAGATTGATAGACAGATATAGAGATAGGCTGGGCAGATATACTGACAGATAAGGTGCAGAGATTGATAGACAGACATACAGAGATAGGCTGGGCAGATATACTGACAGATAAGGTGCTGATATTGATAGACAGACATAGAGATAGGCTGGGCAGATATACTGACAGATAAGGTGCAGAGATTGATAGACACAGAGATAGGCAGGGCAGGTATACTGACAGATAAGGTGCAGAGATTGATAGACAGACACAGAGATAGGCAGGGCAAGTATACTGATAGATAAGGTGCTGATATTGATAGACAGACATAGAGATAGGCTGGGCAGATATACTGACAGATAAGATGAAGAGATTGATAGACAGACATAGAGATAGGCTGGGCAGATATACTGACATATAAGGTGCAGAGATTGACAAACAGACAGAGATAGACATGGCAGATATACTGACAGATAAGATGAAGAGAGATTGATAGACAGACATAGAGATAGGCTGGGCAGATATACTGACAGATAAGGTGCAGAGATTGACAAACAGACAGAGATAGACATGGCAGATATACTGACAAATAAGATGAAGAGATTGATAGACAGATATAGAGATAGGCTGGGCAGATATACTGACAGATAAGGTGCAGAGATTGATAGACAGACATACAGAGATAGGCTGGGCAGATATACTGACAGATAAGGTGCTGATATTGATAGACAGACATAGAGATAGGCTGGGCAGATATACTGACAGATAAGGTGCAGAGATTGATAGACACAGAGATAGGCAGGGCAGGTATACTGACAGATAAGGTGCAGAGATTGATAGACAGACACAGAGATAGGCAGGGCAGGTATACTGACAGATAAGGTGCTGATATTGATAGACAGACATATAGATAGGCTGGGCAGATATACTGACAGATAAGATGAAGAGATTGATAGACAGACCGACAGCGATAGACATGGCAGATATACTGACAGATAAGGTGCTGATTTTGATAGACAGACATAGAGATAGGCTGGGCAGATATACTGACAGATAAGATGAAGAGATTGATAGACAGACAGACAGGGATAGACATGGCAGATATACTGACAGATAAGGTTCTGATATTGATAGACAGACAAGACAATTGAATAGAAAGTGCTACACATGACTAGAGCATTTCAAAGTAAAAAGTGGTGCAGCTCCAGCCTGTGATTAATCTTATCACTACTTCTTATGCCCATTTTTTCTATCGCAGTTTATGAAAAGATGAACATCCATATACCTGAGATAAACGTAACTATGACAACAGATCTAGATCTGTACATAAATACTGGGGTTCGGTAATCACTGCTTTCACTCCAGTCTTTTTAATACTTTTGATAATAAACAGTACAGAATGGCTTGAGACTGGGATGGGGCTGTTTCCCAGGAATGAGGAAGCCAGTCAGTGCATTACTGTTTAGTGAATCTGACCACTACTGTCTATGTTTATTTTGATAATACACACTGCAAGTTAAACCCATGCATCCTGTGTACTGGAGTAGGAGTCACTGCTATTCAGTCATGTACCCTTGATAAGAAGGTTCAGTGTATATCTTGCTTGATATTGCTGTGAGTCACCAGGTAATTCCCCAGACTATTCCCTTCTAACGCTGGCTAGTTTTCCCGCATTTCACTATAGGGTCTGCTCAATAAACAGAATTGCAGGGATTTGAGGCCAATGTAGCGGAGTTGGAATCATTCTCCAATGCAGCTGAATGGGATAATTTTTTCAACTCAGTTACTTTGGCCTTTGAAATTCACATCTCAATTCCCAGCAATTCTTTCTTTATGGGGACACTTATATTTCTCACCCTATAAGCTGGTAGAATTGAAAAGTTCCTAAAAATCTAAAAACTATAGATTATATAACCATACAGTAACATACATTATAAAATGATGCAACATCAGGGCTGGCCTTAAGTGTTCCGGCGCCCTGTGCAGGCTTCCCCCATAGCCCCCCCCCCCCCCCCGTGGCGCCCCCGTCTCTTTTACCCCCTATGTATGTGTCTCTCTCCCTTCCCATGTTTGTCCCTTTCCTCTTCCTTGCCATGTCTGTCTCCCTCTAACTCCCCCATACCTGTTCTCTCTCGCTCTTTCCCTTCTCTCTCTCCCTCTGTTCTGTTTCTCTCCCCCTCCCCTGTTCTGTCTCTCTCCCTCCCTGTTCTGTCTCTCTCTCCCCCCCCTCCCCCGTTCTGGCTCTCTCTCCCCCCTCCCCCTGTTCTGCCTCTCTCCCCCCCCCTTCCTTTGCCTGCAAAAGTGGATCCAGGGAGGGGGCGGAGCTAACCGGCTAAGAGGTGTAGCTCCGCCCCCACCCTGTGAAGCAGAGCAGCGATTTCTCTTGCTGCCAGTGGGTCCCCGTGAAGCAGACGCTGCTCTGCTTCAATGGGTGGGGGCGGAGCTACACCTCTCAGCCGATTAGCTCCGCCCCCTCCCCGGATCCAGCTGAGCTTACTGACGAGCAAGGGGGCTGGTGAGGGGGGGCACCATCCAGTGCCTCTACCTTTTTTTTTTAAGTGGGCGGGCGCCCCCTGGGGTGTTGCGCACAGTGCGCTCGCACAGGTCGCACACCCCTAAGGCCGGCCCTGTGTATCATAATATAGCATATGGCAAAGTAAAATGGTACAGCTGTAAGTCACTATGTTGAAATCACACATATCCAAATTAATAGTCACACTTAAACATACATAAACAGCAAAATAGTCACACCCACAAACATAAACAAATACACACACAAGGTCACACATACACACAAAGCATACTTACACACACAGAGTTACACTTATACACAGACACACACGTGCACACACAGAGCCACACTTACACAAAGACTGAGTCACACTTACACAAAATCATTCTTGCACACACAGAGTAACACTTACACACACAAAGTCATACTTGCACAGAGTCACACTTACACACACAAAGTCATACTTACACACACAGAGTTACACTTATACACAGACACACACTTTCACACACATAGTCACAGTTAAACACTTACAGACACACACTTGCACATATAGAGTCACACTTACACACACCGATTCACACACTGAGTCACACTTACACACACAGAGTCAAAATTATACACACGCAGTCACAATTGCACACACAGACAGAAATACACACAGACACTTAGACACAGAATGACAGACACACACAGAGTCACACTTATACAGAGTCACATTTACACACACACACAGAGTAACACTTAATCACACAGACTGACACTTACACACACACATACAGACACACATTACACACACAAATTCACACTTCCCCACAAACTATTTCCGGTGGCATCTCCTTGCCCAAAAGGATTCCTAGCGGCAAATCAGTACCCAGATTACTTTCCAGTGTAATCTCAGTCCCAAGCTGCCCAAAGCAGCTGCCCCCTGAGACCACAACATTCTTTAGCCACTTGAAGGGGTGACACCAAAATTAATTATTTTGCTGTCACTCCCCCTGATGGTGTTTGAGAGAGTCTGTGCTGAACGTCAGAGAGGGAGAGGAAAAGCTTCTGGTCAGCACAGGGGACACAGAAGAACTTCCTGTCAGAAAGTTGGTGCAGAGGAGGGCACATTGTTAGCTTCCTGCATCCCCAAAATGTTTGCCAGCTTCACAGTGTCTTCTCAGTCCCCAGTCTGCTTGTCCGTCTCATCTCTGTCACAGTGTGGGCATAATGTAATGTTTGTCCAGAGTCCAATCAATATTAAAGATGGCCCTGGTCTTGGTATATGTAAAGATGGGCCTTGGTCTCGTGTCCTTGGTCAGCTATGTACGACTCTCCAGTATTGGACAACAATGATGTAGTAATAGCCTACGCATGATTTGGCCATTTTATTAATCTAGGATTGTTATTTTTATGTAGCTTTAACAAAATCTATGGCCTCTTTTGTGTGGATGTGCACTGATCCCTTTCCCATGAGTGAACCATCACTACCACTCAGGGGACCTGCAATAAAGCCCAGGACTTTATTAGATTAAACATATTTCTAGCAGGGTGCAATGGAGTTGAAAGGCTCCTGGCTAGTATCAGTCAAATCTTACAATAACAATTTAAATCATTATTGTCTTAATCTCTCTCATTTTGTGGCTTTTTGAGGACGTACTTCACAACATTCTTCACATTTGGATTCATCAGATATAAAATGAGGTTAGACAGGGATTTCTTTACAGTCCCTTGGGATTTTTTTTAACTTTAGAATAGAGTAAAGTAAATGAACAAAAGGTCACCGAAGCTTTATCGCCTGAGGTTACGCAAGACATAAATCTCCCCACTTCTGAAATCCATTGTAAGGAGAATGAGGAAAAATAGAGCAAGACGGGTTAATGCAAGGGTTGTGTATTCCGCACATTGTGCATTGAGATTACCTATAGTCACTGTAATTATACTGTGTAATAATGGTGTCACACCTTACATGTGTGTGGCACAAGTAAGGTTGCCACCTTTTAATAATGGCCATGCTACTGCCTCCACAGATTTAACATTGGCCTGCAGCCCACTGTTTACCAGTCTGCCAGTAAAATAACAGATGGGCAGCAACCCTAGATCCAGGAGGCTTCAGATACAGGTGGCTCCTGTCAGGTATATATTCTGACACAAGTATTTGACCAGATGAATGTAACTCAACTTGGTTTCGGATAAAAAAAATTTATCTGAAGGCAGATGCTTGAAGATACTTTTTATTTCATATGTGGCTTGAAAGAGGGTGAAAAAATAGTAACACAGTCCTTAGTCCTCCATTTTATTCACCAAATATTAACCAATGATGTTACACTAGCCATCACCTTGTTGCTTCTATATAAGTGCTTGTCTTTACAATAAACAGCAGAGGTATTGGGAACAAACCTTGTGTGTCTGACTCAAGTATCTCTCCGGACGTTCGATGTGTCAACCCCCACACATGAATCCAAATCATTCCTGATACAATGCCGTATGCCAGAGACATGCTGAGTAGACCCCTCAGTAGAGACTTGGTCCCTTTCAAGTAGCCTATGAGCCCAGGACCAGGCCGTGGCAGGAAAAAAGCCAAAAAGGGGTGGAATGATCTCCAGTTTGATGCTTTGGGCAATGTTCTGCTGGGAAACCAGTGTTAGTGTTAGTATTAGGGTTCAGGGGAGTAGTGTTAGTATTAGGGTTCGGGGGGTTAGTGTTACTATTAAGGTTCAGGGCGGTTAGTGTTAGTATTAGGGTTCGGAGGATAGTGTTAGTATTAGGGTTCGTAGGATAGTGTTAGTATTAGGGTTCAGGGGAGTAGTGCTAGTATTAGGGTTCCGGGGTAGTGTTAGTATTAGGGTTCGTAGGATAGTGTTAGTATTAGGGTTCAGGGGAGTAGTGCTAGTATTAGGGTTCCGGGGTAGTGTTAGTATTAGGGGTATTATTGTTTGGGGGGTTAGTATTAGGGTTTGGGGAATTAGTATGAGGGTTCGGGGTAACTTTTAGGGGGGGTTTAATTTATTGGGGGGGGGTATGTTTGTAAGCGCTGACAGTTTAGCGCTGAACTGTCAGTGCTTACATTGCCGCGGTGAAGCAGCCACAAAGAACTGTCTTAGACAGTTTTTAGTACTCACTGATGGCACTGGCCTCTTAAGGATACTGGATAATGTGCCTTACCACTGAGCAAAAATGGATCTGCAATGGTTTGAGGAACACAAAAATGAGTTCAAGGTGTTGATTTGGCCTCCAAATTTCAATCCAATCGAGCATCTTACAGGACTTAAAGGATCTGCTGCTAACATGTTGGTGCCACATTCCAAAGCACACATTCAGAGGTCTACTGGAATCCATGCCTTGATGTTATGGCTGATTGGTGTACATACATAGTTCAATGCAATGCTGCCTATACACAGTTCAAAGCAACAGTAATGCTCTGATCAAGCTGGATTTTATAGGACAGGACCCCAAAATATTGCCCTGTCCTGGCTGGTCAGTTTCATACACTTCACACAGAAAACATGCATTGTGTCCGGACTGGGAGATGTGAACCAACTGCACCATCTAGTCTGCCATTAATGTAACCTCCTGCTTCTCCAGGATATTCTTAGGCACATCCTGGTTTCTTTAACAGTGTTAGCTACTTCTTCAACCAGAAGGTTATTCCAGATATCTACTATTATTTGTGTAAAATATTTTTTGTCACATTAACCTGGAATCATTAATCTGTTCTTTATACCTTCTTTGATGTTCAATCATGTGTCCTCACTACTTTCTCCCTTTCAAGTTAAATATTAAGGTCTTTCCTGACATGTAACGTTAGTAAGCCATGTACTATTTTAATGGCCCTTATTTGAAATTGCTTCAAACTATTTATGTTCCACTGAACTATGTTCACTTAGAAGCATGCAAGGCTATATTGCTATTCAATCACCGAAAACCTACACATGACTTATCATCCAGTCTCATCACTATCGCTCTAATAAAAGGTTATAATAAAATTATCAGATTACTGTTGGAACATATGTCCCAGACAGGGGCTCCTCCCTGTGGACACTTAGGCTATTACAGTATTGTCAATAGCTATATAAACGGCACTAAATCACTACAAGTAGTGACAATTACCGTAAGAACAATTCAGTTATTGAACACCCTCAGAATGCATGTTAATGTCTTGTTATATATGAATACACTTATAGTTACTCAAGCTTTTTATGAAGCAGTTGTGTTAAAATAAGTGCTGCTGCATTCATGTGGTCTTATTCCAAATTCGTTAAAAAACAAAAACCTGGATATCTGGAGTGAACTAGTTATTTGGCCACACTGTCCTTAAAAAAAATCACACAACCATTGTCATGCACTAATAATGTAGATTACAAATTAGAGTGTGTGGTGTAATGAAGAGTATCAGTATGCCAATATTAGGGTTAAGCATTATGGTCCCCCAAAGTCTAATATTACACCTTGACTTATTTCTCAGCTCTGCGGGGGACCTGGATGCCAGTCTTATAGTCAGACCTTGATTTGAGGTCTGATTATAAGACAAATCTCGAATATAAGACGAGGGAACTGAGATGGAAATTCTCTCTTTATGGCACAGACCCTATAGCGTAACTATGGCCAATACCAGTCGACCAAATGACCACATGTACCCCAAGGTTGAGCCATAGGTAAGTATCACCAAGAAATTTGAAATCCCCATAGAACCAAAGGTCATGGGTAAGGTCAGGGCCGTCATCAAAGATGGCACACCCATTACCCCAGTAAGGGGCCTGGCTGTGCACAGATAACCTTAAGTATTAAAATATATTTACTAGCAAAACTTTTTTTCCCTATACTGTTGCCTTATAATTAGGCATTTTCTTGTTCCATAAATTAAGATTATTTTGGTGGTCAACTTATTTTGGAGCAAATACAGTTTGTTTAATAATTGTTTATTAGGTTTTCAAAGGATAAAACAGACATAAGGCAAACGCCAGGAACAACAAGGTTTACAAAGACCCAAAAAAAAAAAGGGGGGGGGGGGTATTCACTGCATGATGGTAGAAAATTGAACATGAATGACCAGCAATAAATCCAGAACAATACAAGTGAGAAAAAATTTAAATAAAGGTTTAAGATTTAAAAAAAAAAAGGGGGGGGGGAGGTGGGGTGGAAGAGGTGAGGCGGGACAGGAGGAGAAAAGGAGGGCAGACTAGTACACGGCATGTCAACAGCAAATACAGTATGTATTGTTTTTTTCATTATGTGCTGCAATGACGTAACCAGCACCACTATCCCTTAAGGAGGCCCCGGCGCCTTGCTGTATCTGGGGTAGGGCACAACAATGTCTCCTTGTCAGTGGGGCATGGGGGCAGCTGTAGCTATAAAGACCATTGTCCTGGTTGGTGCATATCTGAGACGCTGTGACTATGGAGGGTGAGCAGATGAGCTCATATCCTTCAATCTTCATATAAGTGAGAGACTCCTACAAATTAGCCGTATATTTATAAAACAAACTACAATAAAGTTGGAGAGAAACTGATCAAGAGCCAACTTCTCTAGCAGAAACCTAAAGTAGCCTTCTAGGATCTGTTGCAAAAGGGGCTTTACTTCTGTGGGTCCCGGTAAACATTGTGGGCCACTCTCACCCACTTACACCATTGTAAATTGTCATGCAGCAACCCATTCCTCAGTGTTAAAATTCACCAATCTCTTTATAGTCCTGCTAGTGATTCAGTCCATAAGAGCTTACAATCTAACAGCCATTGTCGTTTAATCATATTGCTCCAGTGAAGTGTGTAGCCGTATCTGGCTCTGGGAGGGCTCCTTTGTTTTTTTCAGTTTTGCCCCAAACTCATTCTGCAGGCAACCCCTTTTATGATTTTAGCTACAGTGAAATAACATTTTGTTCTATCCAATTAATCTAATGTTATGTTAAATGGCATTTAATTAAAAAAGATACAAATACAGTTAGGAAAACATAGCCATAAATCTTTAGTTATCTTGGAAAGTTTTATTCAACAAAGGCCATTAAACAGCAGACGCTGATGCGCATCAGGAGAAGCGTTGCTTAATGCCGATCCGATATTATTACCTAACCCCTGCGTTGCCAGAGCGGGTATCACATGTACAGACAAGATCTGAAGGATGCGGAAAAACTCCTACTCTTACCCAAGTATTGCATTTAGAGCAGTCACAGCTTTGGTTGTGGTGGGATAAGAATTTCAGGGTAACCCCATAACTGTAAAATACAACACAGCTTTACAAATACAATCCAGGTTAGAGGTGGCAGTGGAGGGCTTTCCAATTCCTTTTACATCAGTATGTTGATGCCCAACATATGATTCCAAGCCATATAATTAATATAATTACTTTGTCAGAAGACAATCTCATGCTGATTATGGATGACACAGGCTGTCCATGAATGGGGTTTCTGGCACTACGCCTGTAGCCTGGACTAGGTTTCTAAAGCTGCCTCCAATAGTGCAAGTGAAAGGTGAATACAAATAAATACTTTTATTGGAACTATTTACATATCCCTACACAGCATCATCTGCGATGGTGTTAGATATGGTTATCTGGGGATAAAGCAGCTGAATACTTCCCATGCTGTCCTGTCTTAGCAAGCTTGTGTGACATCATGCACAAATGCCTTGGTTAGGTGTGTCTGATGACCACTCAGTAGATAAAAAGTGAATGTAGCGTTCAGAGGTGGACAGGTTTCTGGAGCAATGGGCAGTCTGTACATTTATTGTATGCAGTCACAGAACCTGTTGCAATCCCTGACCAGGGAAACAAAAAGGATCTTTCAATGAAGGAGTAGGGAAAAGTAAATTGTCTGTAGAAGAACACCAGCATCCGTGGCAAGGTCTGTGGCGGTCCAGAGAACTTCATTAAATTGTCCATTACAAAAGTGCAGTAAATGTCCTTCATGAACAATATTGGATATGGGAAGGAGGTTTGGAAGCTGGGCACCACGATCCCTGGCTGCCATTTAGGCAGCAGTAAGAAAACTCATGGGCATGGGTCACCTGGTGTCATTGACCCCTACATTGTGATAACTAATCAGTACTAATATCAGTCATCCTGGAAACTAACTTACAGGACTTAAAGATATTATTGAGTTATCATTGGGAATGAAATATAGTAACTGAAACATCAGACTGATACTATGTGACCAGGAAAATCTGCTCATTCACCTTGAGACTTTGAGTTCACCACATTCATCTTTGACTCATTGTCGATCTCTGAAAACCTCCAGACACACTTCTGTGGCACAGTAGGGGACAGTCTATAAAGCAATTAGAAAAATTCCCACTTCTGAATGGTTATACAGAGATACAGCCAGCATTCCAGAAACGTGTAATCCAGAACAATAGGAGTATTTCTGGAGTGAGATTAGTTAATAAATTGATGGCAGTGAATAAATATCAGTGCCTCAGGTACCTGTTGTGTATATAATCGGGAGGGATGGAGATGGCTGTTTGAGCACTGAGCAGCTTCGGTGCTGTGAGATGGATAATATCATATTAATGTGTAATATACTCTGGGACAGCAGGGAGAGCAGCCTAATCGGGAGAATAAATACTAGCAGACTGAGGCTAGAATAAAGCTTGATGCCTCGTTTCCACGGTACTTTGTGTTGTTTTTTTTTATCCCTTTTTCACAGACACACAATAAATAACAGAGACACCGTATGAGAGATATCAGCAGAGAGTTAAATGGCCACAAACGCCCAGGAATTCATTTTCCTCATTTTGGTTTATTAAAATTACACTCATGGATCTTCCCTTTTAAATATTTTATTTTTCTTATTAATGGCAGCAATTTGTGGCGCTGTTCTCTTTGTCATTAACGCAGCACAAAGTTAACATCATTAGCAGTTTTTCCTTTAATTATGTGACTGGAAAAGAAAAGCATCAAAGTTTCAGTGAAATTAGAACATGACTCTAAACTGCTTCATGTTTATTTTAACAATAACAGTAAATGAAGTGGATGGTTTGGATGTCATCAAAGCACCGTGTTCCTAAGAATGCTGTGTGTTCTGCCGTGGCAGCTCTATCGTAGGATGGCGGCCTAGGCTGGACAGGAGCACAGGACACAGTAAGACTTGCACAGGTGAAAAAGTAAAATGATTGAGCCGCTTATTAGCTAACTGTGCTCAAGTGTGAACATGCTAACCATATCTCTCTTTTGGTGGGAAAGTTCTTCTCTGACTCTCTTTTCTAGCCTTTTGTATTGAGGATTACCATGTTTGGCGTGCCCACAAGCCATTTTAAAAAAAAAATCAGCTAGTTTAATACAGAATGTGAAAAATAGATATCTGTAGAAAATAGGAGATTGTATACCCCTCTGTCCTAAAAATAGCACTCTCCCGATGCCATTGAAGAAAGACGATACGTAGAATGAATAAAGGATCATCTATTCCACATACATAAAAGTTGATGCCTAGAGTGTCCCATTAAGAGCTGAAAACATAATAGAATTTTAGCATACTATTTAGAACATTAGGTTATTTGTAAAGGTTAGTTGTGGGGCAACATTTTAAAAGTCACAAGATATATTCCTTTGGTTTTCCTGCTGATTGTTAGACTTTCAGACTTTGGCCCACAACTGACCTTAATAAATAACCTCTATTGTTTCTAACTTGTTCACTTTATATTAAATAGAAAAATCCTAAAATTCTATTTCGATTACCTTACTGAAGAACCAAGTTTCACCCCTTTGAACCAAACGTTTATTTTCCTGTTTTCATATCCTACTTGTCTTAAATAGTTAGTATGGGAAACATTCACATCAGTCTAAGGTTTGTATGCAATGCATATCTCATCATAGCTGGGTGACATAGCTCCTTCACTTCATGTGGAATTGTTTATGTGGGTTAAACTACACAATCAATTAGTAATTACAATATTATGACCATCTCTTGTAAGTTGAAACCATCAGACAGTGAACACACAGAATGTCCACACAATGTCATGGTTCTGAACACATTCTCGGGTGCAGACAAGGTGAAGAAGGGGTCATGATACAAAGACAACACAAAGTTAAGTGGATTCATCCCATCAATTGTCTGAACCCTTAGGGTACCAACTACAATATTGATTATTCTTGATTCTTATAAATCTTTCCGTCTCTGTACACCAAGGAGATTTATTGATGTAGGTACTGGTAGATTTGTATTCATTTTTGTTTTCTTATTACAGAAAAAAAAAAGTATTATATAGTTTTTAAAAAAATATATATTTTCTTTATTTTTTTTATTGTTGTAACCTTTGACTCAAATAAATTCATCAGGTACCCTGCCCAGGATGTGTTGTAAGTAAATGCCTAAATTAGAAGAAAAATGTGTTTTAAGAGTGTCTGTGGTGTCTCCTGCTTATGACATCACCTGTCACTAGCACATTTCCCATTGAAAACCAGTTCATTTATATATCAAGCCACAGGTGACGTCATACGCAGGAGACTCCACAGACATGTTTAACTCCTTTGCGACACGTGACGGACTAGGACTGCCCTGTCTGGCAAACCGTTGCCGACATTTTACAAAATAATGCTGTTGCTAGACTGCCCCTAAAGGCAGTCAGCAACATTGCAACGAGGAAACTAAGACTAAATTAGGGTTAGCAAAGGTTAAATTATAGTTAGTATACATTAAGGGTTAGCATAAGTGTTAGTGGCTAAATTTAAAATTAG
Organism: Pelodytes ibericus; assembly: GCA_036172795.1. NCBI lineage: Eukaryota > Metazoa > Chordata > Amphibia > Anura > Pelodytidae > Pelodytes > Pelodytes ibericus. The sequence goes on along the minus strand of CM069858.1, from coordinate 183,543,725 downwards.
GGTTAAATGTAGGGTTTGTGTTGGGGGTCAAAAGGTCACTGTAGGGGAAAATGGTTAGAAAACAAAAAAAAAACACTACTTTTGGTTATTGCCCTATAACTCACAAAAAAACAACAGAAAAACTTGGAAGCATACATATTTCTAAACTCTGGCCAAAATGTTGAAATTATTTAGACAGGGTCTTTTTTTTACCATTTGTAACTGTTTAAAAGATTTTTCAGGTAAAAGTTAGAAAAAGTGTTTGCTTTTTTTCATCATATTTTATGATTTTTTTTTGTAGTAAATTATAAGATATGATGAAAAATAATGTTATCTAAAGAAATCACTTCTTATGGCAATAAAAACAACATATAATTTGTGTGGGTACAGTAAATTCAAAAGAAGAAAATTACAGCTAAACACAAACACCCCAGAAATATTAAGACAGGCCATGTAAGGGAAAGACAAGGTCAAAAGGTCATGTCACTAAGGGGTTAAAACACATTTTCTCCAAATTTTGGCATTTTACAATAATAAATTAATATTTCTTACTTGTTTACATATTATTCCGTGAAAACAGGCAACAAAGCTATTGAGACATTTACCTATTCAGTTGCTGATCGCTGGTGCTTTATAGCAATATTGAATACTGAATGTTCCAAATTGGTTTAAATTAAAGTGACTGTATCAGCTAAACATCAGTTATTCTGTGAATATAGAAAATACAAATTATGAAAACGCTATGTTTTGTCTTATACAGAATTGCAAGAAAATGCATAAATTAAGAGAAAAAAAGTGTTTGAAATCTGTATGTGGCATCTACCTGTGGTTTGATATGAAAATTTGCATATTAAGCCACAGTTGATGTCATAAATAGGAGACACCACAGACACATTTAAAATATATTATTTTTTTATTTTCTCTATTACTGATGGAGATGCTCTGTTTTACATAACCAGACCTAGGGCACATCATCCATACCTGCATCCTAGCTCTAGTTTAATTTCAATAATTGCATAATAATAGACAAGTTACATCCCAGGATTTAAAGGAGTAACCAGCAAACTCCACAGCAGGTGCTCCTTTAGGCTGGATAGGTTGCTGCAGGTTTTTCAGGCTTGGAATAGTGGTTGGCTGGCTGGCATGCTAAGTAGATAGCGGTATTTAGATTAACGTTGTTGTTGGCTGGGCTAGGAGGTGATAGGTTTGCCAGCCAGACTTGATAAAATATGAATCCCTCCTGTCGTTTGCTGACCTTTTGGACAGTGGAGTGGGCATCCTATATGTTCCAGTCGGGGTATGGAATTCTATGGAATTACAATGCAAACGTGTATATCTCCATGGTGCCTCTGTACCCTGTGAATATTATGACAGGGTTATTGCAGGGGTAGATCAATCATTGTCCCTTATTATTTAATAAATAAGGCCTCTACCACTCTGAGAGTTGACAGGCAAGTTCCTGCACCAGACCCCCTTTTGACGTTTGTGTTGCCTACACTCCCTTTACAGGGGTGTAAATCCCTGATTCTCGGCGTACCATGAATGTGTCATAAAACAGGAAGCTTATATCTAGTCCCTGCCTTTCTCCACTGCTCACATTCTTGCACCAACCATGCAGATTATATGAACAATTCAGTGTTGCACAGCCATGTCCATTACTTCATGTCAAAGGTCGGTACCATATTTATCATTCAGCCCAACGTAAATCGATTAAACATATCCCAATTTTAATTAACTCTTTCCTGGTCACAAAGAATAACAATCATGTTCACTGGAGCTTTGTAATCACACAGAGTAGCCCTTTATAACCACGTAGGAAGATTTGTTACTGCTTGTTGTGATTAAAATCTTGGTAAGCTGCTGTGCGAGCATCACACCACTCTGCCCCGCTTGCCGACATCTCTTCGATTAATTTAGTTCAATCAACTTATGGCAGCTTAATTTACCAAGCAATAAAACAACAGCTTTACATCAAAGAGCTAAAGCAGATGAAAAGAAAAAAGAGACTGGGTATTGGGAGTAGTATGTAAGGGGGGGGGGGGGGGGGGTACTGTATTCAATGTTTAACTCTTTTGTATCAGGTTTATATAGCACACTAGGAAGAGTTTTAGATGGATTATATGGAGAACCATATCCCATCTTTATACATAAAATAATGGTGACCACTTTCAATAATTGGGGGCACTGGTATAGAGCAGGGGCATCCAGGTTATATTCTGAAGTGGGCCACATAATAACAAATGTGTTGGTGAATTGGGCCATATGGCTTTTTAAAAAAAAATATTTGACAGTAATAGAAAAGAATAACTTGTTTGGTTATTAGTAATACACAAGAAGTCCCAAAACAGTTCAAATCCACTGTATTCAACCCAAACTACACATTTAAAGGGCTAACAACTGTATGGATAGTTAAGTCAGGTGACCTTAGTGTCATATGGGCCACGCGTTGAACGTCCCTGATATAGAGTAATAAGAGGAGATTTGTCCCAGTGGAGGATTATCAGCACCCCAATCAGCCTTTTCCCCCCGCTTTCCCACTAAGTTCTATTCCGTCTGACCCTCATACATGTCTCGTTCCATTTGTAATTTACTCCCAGTAAATTCCCTTTTTATTTTGTCAATCAAGAGATGGCTAATTTTAACTATCCGGGTGTGGTGTACTACATGTCCCACGATGGTTATAACCAAAAGATGGCAGAGCATTACTGGAAATAATCGACAGTAGCAGTGGGAAAGACTGCCTATTACTACCTTACAGAATTACCTTACAGACCACAAAGGAACACTGCTATGGAGATCTGTGCTGGAAGTTTCACAGATCTCATGATTCAGCAAGTACATGGGAAAACTACAGTACTTTATGGAGCAATGGAAGGATTTATATGAGCAGTTCTATGACACAATAGAATAAGTACCAGGAGAACATTACATAGCACAGCATAAGATGATTTATACAAAGATGATGTCAATGGGAGATGTTAAATGTTGCAATAAGTTCAAAAAAAGTTATATGAAGCAATATGATATGTTCCAGAGAACAGTTGCAAATAACATATATTGAGTATTTGGGCTGATTTATAGATCCTCTGTGCAATATATTAATACACCGATCCATAGTCATATCTGAATTTCAGGAATCTGTGCAGATCTGTTCAAGGCAGCAGATGGTGAGTGAGTGTGAATGGGATATAGTTTTAATTACTGCAGATTGTAAGCAGTACTACAGAACGAGAAGAAAAGCTGCTATTCTTCTGCCAAAGGAGGGGGCGCCCTTACTAATCTGGCAGAGAACCCCATCGACTGTTGGATGGGAGTAACCCTTTACATGCAGTTTGCTCAGTAATTCAACATACTCATCCTCATCCTATGGAGACGGCTGTGAAATAAAACACTTGAGACGGTTTTACTGGTGTGCACACAGGTATTATTTACCCAGGGTAGGCCTGTCAAATGTGTGATTAATGTGGATGTCCAGTCTGTGAAAGGTAGGCATCACCTTCCCGAGGGTGATATAGGTCAGAACAGTGAGAGAAAATAGGGCAAATCCTAAAAGATCATAGGTCATGTCTAGACCAAGAGTGAGGTAAATACCTCTTTTTTGGGTGTAGGTGATTGAACTCACACAGATACACCTTACACTGTATTACTCTGGATCTTTATATTCTATGCTTAGAAGCTTCAGTACGATTAGCCAGTTTATCAGCTTAGACTCTGTTGTGACATTCTCGTATAACTGATTCGTGGCTTGTTACCAGGGTCTCTTTATGGCACTGGTGTAGCATGTGCTGAACTTTTGTGCATAGTGGGTCCTTTTCAGTAGTGGGCCCTCCTTGACTCTTAGTCCCACCCATACTTACAAAACTATCAATATGTCATAAAAAGTAACTATTGATACAAGAAACAACAACTATTACCTCTCCTCATCTTCCATCTTTCCCCCTAATTGCCGCATGTGCCAATACATAACACTAACCCCCAGCAATAGTCAGAAATTAGTCCTCTGTTCCCACACTCCCAGACTAAAGAAAATGAGCTAGGGGCATGGTTTCGATGAGCTCCAAGATGGCCGCAACATGCGGAGGCTCTATCTTGGATGAGGTGAATTTCATTAATTTCAGCAATCAATATTGCAAATCACAAGCCAAACTGTTCAATAATGACTTCACAACGTCAAAAGAAATCTGAGGGGAAACTTTCAGACTACTTTCAGCCTAAACAAAAGAAGAAAAAACTTCACCGGAGGATTCTTCAGGGGGCACCATCTTACGAACAAAATGAGCGGGAAAGCAAGAAACTCAAAGTGGAAATATTCTCCAAAGGCCCAGCGTCAACAGACGACATAAAAAATAGATCTCTGCAATGAAAAAATAATGGCTTGGAGATATTAAGGCTTTAACAGAAGATTTAAAGAAAGATCTATCGGATATTGGCTCACGCACTGACCATATCGAACATAAATGGGAGTTTAATAGACAAAATCCGTCCAGCCAAAGACCACTCAAGGCAAAAACTATTTAAGAATACGCGGAATTCCAGAGACAATTACATCAGAGGATTTAGAAGATTATCTACATTCGCTATTCTCCATGCTGTCAGAACCTGAAACAGAAACTGAAGTTATAATTGACAGGAAGCATAATATTCCAAAGCCTAGAAGAGCCCCTGAAAAACTAGAGCTAGCGGACACCACCAGAGGTACAATACCCAAAAATAAAACTGCTGGAATGTAAAAAAAAAAGGGGGCCATTTTTTTATACATACTATTCATAAAATACTGTCGATTGCCACCCTTTTTAAAAATGTCCTTATACTTTTGTTTGCGTGCCCTTTATACACAACCCCCACTGTATTGCATTAGATCTTGATGGTTTCAAAATATTTTTTGCAGAACTATTTGTCGATAGAGACACAGCGTGTAATGTGATACTATCAATTATCATTGATAGTGTTTAATAAAATCTTTGAAGAGGAATATAATATTTTCAGATTTAACTGTATTACATGTATTATTAATAGTATTTCCCCACTGCCTTATACAAAAAGGCAGATTTATATTAATATTAATAGAAATGAGGGTTTTTCACATGCTAACCAGGATTAATATAAAACCTGTTGGTATTTAATCTATTACTGGTGTCATGCTCTCAATAGCAAGGCTGTATTCCATGGAGGTTATACGTATAAAAAGCAATAGTTAGGAATAGTTTAGTTATGGACCAATCAGCAGGAACTTTCCTCATGAATCACAATTGTTCTTTGTATGTGAGGCTTTGGGCCTGTTGTAGGATTTTACACATTGTAGGAGCCAATCTCTAATACAATTCGTAATATACAAATAAAGAAACACAATATATGTTTACATGATTGCTTACAATATATATACATATTAGTATGTTTATGAAAACTCGATGTCAGTGGCATAGGTCTCATTTTTATAATGTTACATCCTATGCATCCTCAGGTCACAATGTATACTTTATATTGAAACGACCATTGGAGCCTTTGGGAGGTGGCCACGTGTCATTGCGCAGGATGGAGAAGGTAATGATGGTGCAATTGACGTAATCACTTGTAGCACCCGCTGACCCGTCTCCTCTGATTATGTATTTCTATGTTGTGAACTTTAGTTAGGGGTATAAGTTACCCTCCTGTGTGGATGGATTGGTTTAATGGCATTACATAGAGTTATAGATTGGCACCTGGCTTCTGGGGCGGAGCCAATTCATAATATAATATGGGAAGTTTATAAGGTAATGAATATGGTATTTGTCTTTCAATATGGTTATTGTTTAATTGTTAAATGGTAAAACGTCTAGGTCTAGGTTTCTGTATCACTCCACACCCAATGTCTGATTCATTTTCACCGCTTCTTTGTGTGTAACACATTGGAGGGAAACTATTCTTATACATACACTTATTTATATTCCAAAAATGGTCTCATATAATTAGAATTTATAATATGTGTAATCCATGCTGCACTAACACTACACAATTGTGAGGAGATTTTATTAAAACAAGTCTCTTCTAGAACGTCTTATATAAAGCACCCCAACTATCCCATGTTGGACATCCTCAAATCAGAACCCATATATCCTGTGATCATGGACTCCATGGTCCTAATAACTTTTCAGCGCAACAGTCAACCACTGCACTGCGGAGTGGTACCATTGCATGGTAGTTTTCCAGTGTCTAGCACACTGTTGGTTGCCATCTGTCAGGTTACATTGGCATGGTGTGTGACTATTGCACATACGCAATATCATGACTGTGAGGCCATGTACTCTGCCGGCACACAAAGGCAGGTTAGAAAGTTGGGTTGTATGTGTAATAATCTTCCAGGTAACTAAAATCTCTGGGGAAAAAGGCCTCACTTTTAGACACAGTAGGGGGAATTTATAACACAAGTCCATTTACAAGTATCTAAACAGTTAATAAAGGTGTAGTCACAGCGATCATTTTTATTACAGCAAATGCACCATTTCTAAACATCCTGACACTTTTTTGCACCTGAAGTTGCACTTCCGCCAATACAAATTTAGGCGCACTTCTGCACATTTTTAAAAGGTTAGGGATTTAGCATTATGTATTAGTGCATGAAAAGACTGTGCCACTCTTTGGTGCTATTTATATGTTTGCCACTTTTATAAATCTCCCCCAGAAGATTTTTGTTCATGCATTACAACCTTTTAATTTATAATTACCTGAATTGTATTATATACACAGCTCCCTCTGGAATTACAGAAACACAATATCTAAGCTGACTGCTCCACTGTATGCTCTTCTGCTGCTTCATCAGACCATCCCTCAACAACTACTACTGGTCCAGTATTAGCTGGCTATTGTCAGCATAGGCTAGTCAACGAGTAATCCGTGCAAGAACAAGTCGGCATGTTTTCTGCATAAATGTAGGCTGTCTCCAAGTTGGTAGCACCTCCATCTCCTATTCCCTACTAAGAATAGTAGCTGACCACCCTGAAGTTCTAAAGTGCCACAATCCCCTGCCTTCACTAATAAATATAAACTTATAAACATAATATAAATGAGAGGTTTGGGTTTGTTGAGAAGCGCAGACGGTTTTTGTTTTTTCTAATGTGAATGTAAAGAATAAAACATGGCAATTAATAATCTATACATTGTGTTAGCAAAATTGCATGCAAATGCATCAAAAAAAGAGAAATGTATGTTTTAAATGTGTCTGTGGTGTCTCCTGTTTATGACATCATGTGTGGCTTGATATGCTAATGAAGTACTTTTCAATGGAAAAATGTGTCATTAGCATATAAAGCCATAGACTCTTAGTTTATGCATTTAGATACAGTTTTGCTAACACAATGAATAGGTCTTTTTTCAATATATTTTTATTCTCTACATTCACGTTATAAACAATGTTTAGGCTGGCAGAGTCCCTTTAATAAACAAATAATTAAAACAATGTATATTAACTGACCTAGCTACACCTGTGGCTGCACAAAACACCTGACAGTTCAGTCCACTTTCATCTTTGGTCTATTTGTGGTGGTGGTGGTGGTGGTGGTGGTTGAAGAGGAGACAGATGTGGGGATGATGCATATTGACCTCATGTTATGTGCCGTGTTGGGTCACTTCCCAGTATGCTTCAGGTGCTTACCAAACCAGTATAAAGGCCAAGCTCCTGTGTGGACTACAATTCCCATGATGCATGTTCGTGACTCGTTAGTGAGCATATCCCCAGACTGCCTCTTCCCCAGTCCATTGTTTTCCCTCCTTCTTTCCTTAATCTCACACCGTCTTCCTCTTGCCGTATTTATCTCTCTGTTTGTGCAGGAGGGGCAGCGTCACGCTAATGAGTGTTTTAGCTATTCATTTGTTTTACTTGCAGCCCGTAATGAATTAAAAGGCGGGGGGACGTCGGAGACCGATTTTTAATACAAACTCCCCTCCTGGTGCCGACCCCGACCGTCAGCGCCGTGCCCGTTACTACGGCAACCACGGGCATTTTCATGCAAATTGGCTGCTCTATGGATGAGATGGTGCCGGCGCATCCTACAACTAATCATGATAAAATTAGTTTCACTATATTTAAATGACTCTACCTAATGCATTATATCCATATGCATGAAATTGCTTCGGCTAATGCTCTGCATAAAATAGCAAAGACGTTGCAAATTACCATATTGCCGGCCCTAAAACAGACTGCCATAAAGAAGTCTTCCCCCCTCCCCTCAGGATTTTTATTAAATGACTCACCCTCAAGGCATTTATTAATGGGAGAGTGTTCATGTAACCCGAGGCCTAGCCTGCCTGTGGCAGTGACATGGTTAAACCAATTTTTGCATACACCCCTCCCACCCCAATAGTTAGCCCAGTATTTTTGGTTAACCCAGTCACTGCCAGAAACAAAGCAGTATCACTCAGAGCTGGGGGGGGGGGGGGGAGAGACAGACTGTGCGAAAGGTTAACCCTTGCACTGCCAGAGTTGTGCGAGGACGCCAAACTTGTTAAGGAGGTGTATCATACTGGGTGGCAATTGTTTTCTCACCTGTAGGGCCCTCTGTGTCACTGAGCTGTCTGTGTGTTGCTAGTACTAATTGGGGTTTCACATATGAGTCCTTGAGGGACGCTGGACTGCCTGAGATGAATGATTTCACTAACTAATGTGTAATTAACCAATTAACGTTGGTGTATATACATACTCAGTACACACAGAGGATGGTGCAGGCACAGTGTACATTGTACAGGGAGTTAGTATGCACTTAATTGGAATTTTTGCTTTCACTCTCTAGATTGCATATGGGGGGTATTTTTTATTTAATGGTGTGTTGATATGGTCTATTTGTGTATGCCCCTCAATATACATTTATCACCGGTACATCAGGTTCTGATACTGTAAATCACATCACTAATCAATGCCTGGTGCTAGGTCCCTGCATTTTATAGGAAATCTAACTAGGTTACTTGTGTCTCAAATCCAGAAGGCTTCGCTGGTCATTTTTGAGCTACCTGCAATAATCTCCTCCGCCCTGACTCCACTGTTATCTATTCAGTTACCAAAGTCAGTTCGATTTGTAACCCTCTGATATATGTACAATGATTAAACAACAACACTATAATTAGCTGTTTCTATGATCTGAATTACATCAGGTAAATCACAAATGTCTAGTAGATTCGATCATCCATCCTATTGTATGTCTGTCCTTTTTAAGTCAAATTATAAGCTACGAGAGAGGAAATCTTGCCAGTTTTTCATCATCTACAACAGAAGGGTCCAATGTGTCTACTACGCCTGGGGCACTTCGGAGTTCAGTTACCATCAGTAATTGCCACCCTGGTGTGTCTTACCTTGAGTGGTTTTATAGACACAGAGATTTCATAGTGGTCAGGGGCACTGTAACTTATGCTTGCTGCCTCAGGGGTGTGTGTATGTGAAGGGGGGTACCTGGGATTCACGGGAGTTGTAAACCTCAATCACTCCAAAGCAGGAGTACATGGAATGGTAAAATACCTCTTTTACATAGGAATAGCTAATTATACAGAAGATCCACTACAACAATAGACTAGCACGTGATATCATTGTTTTAAAAGGCAGAACCAGGCTTATATATGAATACTATCAGTAAGTGGACTTATTCTCACTGTGTGTTAGGGATACCAGTGTCACTGACAAAAGTCTGTGAAGATCCATAGACCACTATGAACAGTGCTGGTGAGTGGAGCCTGGACCAGATTCCTATCTAAGCAGTATGTTTATAAAAATTAATTAATTGTGAGGGAATGCTAGTTATCGGCCTTACAAAGCAAGGTCTAACTCATTATTAAAATGAAAATAAAATCCTATGAGTTGAGATATGCATTACTCATACACTCAGAACTATTGTACTTTTAAATCTCTGTATAAAGACAATTCTACATACCGTGTATCCGATCTTCACAAGTTGTGTGATTGAGATGGGCTCAAAGAGAGATCTATTAATGCCAATGTTGTTTTACAAGGTTTTAATCCAGTAATAAATATAGGGTGGTGGACAGGATGCTACATAATTAAGTAAGATAATAGGAAGGCAATATAAGAGTGCAATATTTGCCCAGATGGCAACCACATGAACAATAATGCGTTAAATTACAAATAGGGATACAATGTACCATAAACATGATTTTGAACAGCAGAAATGAATCCCTTACATCAGAAGTCTAAACACATTCACCCCACAATTAATTTAAAAAAATTATATTCTTTGTGCAAAATGCTTTAATATTTTTTAACACTTAGTTACTATTAGTCTAAACATTTTCCAAATATAAATGATGGCTTATTAATAGTAAACATTAATAACTAACAAATCTTCAATGCATTCAAAATAAGGAAGCACCGTAAGAGTTAATAAGGTGATGATTGTGAAGAAATGTAAAGATTGTTTATAGTAAAACTATTCCTGAATCTGTGTGCTTTAGTTAGTATTTTATCACTGAGCCTGATGTTACTGCGCTACAGAATATGTTGGTAGTTTAAAGATTATATAGCGTAATACTACAGCTAAGAATAATCATATGCACCCACAGCCAACCCCAAAGACACAACCTGTGAGATGATTGGACTTAGTCAATGAGATGATACTGCTCCCACCATGAGCTCACTTACAGATGGAGCTTGGTCCTTGCATACATCGACTAGTAGAATACAAACAGGCGCTTCTACCTCCATAAACATGCTAATTTGCTACCATAATATTCACAAGGAAAGTATCCATCACACAGGTCCTATCTGCAGACAGCAGCGCGGCTCATCTGTCAGTGGAGCTTGGGCTGCCAACTCACTGCGGGGGGCAGAGAGCAGAACTTAACTTGCATGATGAGACCCTGAGGGGGAGGGGGATTGAAAGAATAATTCTGCAGAAGGAGGGAGCAGCCGCAGCCATAGATAAAATGAGAAGGAGCAGTATGGAACTTGCGCAATACTAAAGGTGCCTGCCCAACATTGCTGCTATTTTTGTAATGCAAGTGACTGAAGGAGTAACATTCCTATTAACATATATTATTAGGTGTCAGGGTTACTTCACCTGCACAGTCAGAATAACCATACAGCTATAGAAATAGCCTCCTGAATAATTAGATGGATTGCCTAAGCCTGAGTCTCATACTGTTGATCTGCTTAATTTCTCAAGTAATTCATTAATCAAAAACAGGGAACAGGTGCCTTCAATACCATTCCAACACATGGCCCTAGTATGTATTTACTATAAACTCTATTCTACATGCTTAGTTATCTAGTCAGTTACCAAAGACTATCGTTTATTGGACATGGCCTATGAGACCACACGTGGAGTGGGAACAGTCTTCAGCACTTCCCTATTGAGTTTAAAAGGAGCAGTAACAGACAGTAACATGTAGAATGTTTACTATGAATGTTATTTTGTAATGAGTAAGGATTGTGAGTTATAGCTGTAGAAGTCACTCAATAAAATGCCATTGCTATCCCAAAAACCCTGTCCATCTGCTGTCAAACGTACCTACTGAGGTAACTGTTCTAGGTTCAATGCCATGCCGCCTATACTTCTAAAAAACCTTAACCAGCTGTTCACATTTACACTTCTTATATTCCCTCCCCAGTCTATTCCACTAAAACTATTACTGGCCTTCCTATTTATCCCTAGTTACCAATCACCAAATACCACTTCATATCCCTTTTTTACATAACACTAAGGGTGCTGACGATACCTATACACATTCCACTTTGCGTTTGAAATAACCACTCCTTACATTTTATCCACTTTACAATCCTACAAACGTACCCTTGTAATTGAATTTAAACTAACTCCTACTACAGGATCTGTAACCACGGGAGGTGCCCGCCTTCCTGTTAGTTTAGGCCCTCCTCCAACTAATTTATTAACAAACTGTTTTCTACAAAAGCCCTACAAGTTTTGTTCAACCCTTCTTTCAACCTATCCTTTCTTTGTCACCCCTACCATTCTGCCCTAATAAACCAAAGAACACCCTATTCAAATATACTCTTTCCTGTTCTTATATGTCTTCCCTCCAGTTTACTCTTTTTTTTTTTTTTTTTACCCCTCATGCTAATTATAACTCTTCCTTGATTTTCCAGGTTTTCATTCTTGATATATTATCACACCTTCTAACCTATGCCTGCATATGTGTATAAATTGTACATCACCACTTCCCCAATCTTATATCATACATTTTTGCTTCAACAGACAAGTATGTTACAAAAGAAGGCATTAATAGTTGAATTGAAATCAGTCTTTCCAACATACCCATTAACAAAAGAGACTCTACCTGAGAGAACTCCAATTTAAGATAAGTAACAGATGGTACCTAGTCCCAGAGAAGCTGAAGAAAATGTACTCAACGTCTTCAGATATTTGCTGAAGATGCGAGAAGGATGTAGGCACATATTCTCATATCTGGTGGAGTTGTACATCTCTTAAAGACTTCTGGAATCTCGTATTGGACATATTAATAAACTTAGAAATAGATATAGTCACACTGGAACTAGAGAGCTATATATTCAACCTAAACTGGCCCCCTATGACCCCTATGAAAGAACATCTAGCAATACACACACTGATCGCTGCAAAGATGTTATTAGCCAGACTATGGCTTCAAACAAAGACTCTTACGTGGATACATCTTAAAGCTCAAATAATATTCCAACTGAAGATGGAATGAGGTCTAAAACAGGGGAAGATGGCAGATGAAGCAATGGAAAAGCAGGTTCAAACATTTGGTCCAGATACTAAAAAAATAATAATAATGATAATTAAGCTATAATTAGCAACCATTGACAATAATAACAGAAAGATGTGTATGGATAGGAGGTAGAACATAAGCTCATACCTTAATAACCCTGAAGGATGAGAAAATAAATAAATAAAAACAAAGATTAAAGAATAAATAAAAGAGAGAGGAGATCAGAAAAACAAAAAGAAGAAAGAGAAAGTGCCTTCGAGACAACTTCACGTAATACTGGAATAGATAAATATTGTATGTCAATCTGTTTTTTATGTAATGTTATTGTTTGTAGTTTGTACACCCTTTTCACAATCAGATAGATCTGAAAGTAACAATGTGATATGTAAACATAATGATTTTATGTCTTTTATATATGGTTTTCTCACACGGAAGATACATTTTGTACAGAGAATTTATATATTTAATAAAATTCAAAAAAACAAAACAAAAAAAAGCTCTGGCAAAGGGAACATGGAGCAATTGTATTAAAAGTAGCCAACCACTGGTTTGTAGGCTAGACAGCCATCTATCTCAAATGAGGCTCTGGCTGGGATCAATAGGATAGAAAAGAAAGCCTTGCAGTCAGATAAGCTACACACTTTGGCCTTCAATGCAGATGCATATATACACGTAAGAGGAGAGTCACTTGCTGAGTCTACCTTCACAGTTTTCCATCCACTCGACATATATAGATCTGAGGTAGAGTAGGATCAGTAGAGACTGGGTAAAAATGCCTTGGGGTTCAACCAGTGCTCTACCAATCTTTCAGTCAGACTGTCTTGTCTGCCAAACCATCTCTGTATCTTATCTGTCAGCATATCTGTCTATCTGTGTCTATGTCTGATAATAACATATTGGCTGGTGAAGTTGCACTATGGGCAATTATTTTTACCTGCAGGCTAAGGGATGCCAGCTCTTCTGTGACTATTAATTCACAAAATTCACTTTTTATTGAATCGATCCCATGGTCCCCTAATAATCAGAGGCAAACAATAATTAGTTTAGACCTTAATTAGCCGAATACGTCTGTTAAAATACCTGTGGAAAACATCTAAATATGCAGGCATATACAATGCAATGTGGCGCCTCATTTGTATACAGTGTAGAGTTGGCAAAAATATGTGCCAATTAAATTAACCCCTTGTGATAAATCTGATAAATAAACATGTTCAAAATACTTTAATGTTATTCTTGAAACGGACATGGAAAAAAGTATGACTCCAAATACTACGTAACTACTTAAAGAAAAACAAACACAAAAAAGACAATAGTGACAATAAATAATTATGCCTTTGCTTGAATAACAACAATGTACTGCCTTGTTGCAGAGCATCATTCTGCTCTGATTTAGCGAGCGCCAAAGCATGCCACAGAGGGAGACTTAATCAGGATTTCGTCTATGTGTTGTAAATCCTGTGGAAACAGAGACAAGCAAATGGTGCTGACTGTACAAATGCAATTTATGAAGAAAAGAATAAAATCATCTGCTTAAAAAGTGGAAAGCAAAAGAAATGTAATGAAAATTGCAGTGTTGGATTGGAATGTTTTAATGTTGCTTTACCTGGTTTTTCTGATGTTTTAAAGGGTATAAGTTGTAAGAAAAACTTGAGAAGAAAAACTACCACAACTAGAGGACATAGTCTTAAATTAGAGGGACGAAGATTTAAAAGTAATATCAGGAAGAATTATTTTACTTAGAGGGTAGGGGGTATGGAATAGCCTTCCAGCGGAAGTGGTAGAGGTAAGCACAGTGAAGGAGTTTAAGCATGCGTGGGATAGGTACAAGGCTATCCTAGTTATAAGATAAGGCCAGGGACTAATAAAAGTATTTAGACGGACCAAATGTTTTTTTTTATGCCGAAACATTCTATGTTTCTATGTTTAGTTAACACTAGGGCTGGACCGGGAGATGAGTTAAATTTTTTGATAATCAGGGCTCTAAAGGATCACAGCACCAGGGCCGGCCCTGTAATGAGGCAGAGAGGGGCAGCTGCCCCAGGCGGCACCCTGACAGAGGTGGCACTTTGCTGCTCCCTGCCGCCGTCTTTTTTTTTTTCCTGTGTCCAGGGGAGCTTCATTGAAGGAGGTCTCAGCCAATCAGGTGAGAATCCTCAACTCTCCTGACTGGCTGAGAATTCAGAAGCCTCCCGTGATTGGCTGAGACCTCCTTCACACGGAGTTCAAGGCAAAGAGAGATGCAGGTAAGATCAAAACGGACAGTGTGTGAATGTGTGTGTATGCCAGTGTGAGTGAGTGTGTGTATGTCAGTGTGAATGAGAGTGTGTGTATGTCAGTGAGAGTGTGTATATGTCAGTGTGAGTGAGAGTGTGTGTATGTCAGTGTGAGTGTGTGGATGTCACTGTGAGTGAGTGTATGTCAGTGTGAGTGAGTGTGTATGTCAGTGTGAGTGAGTGTGTATGGGAGTCTCTCACTGCTAGTACAGAGTGAGACACTCGTTTTTGCATGGGATCAGCAGGGGGACCGAGTTAAGGTCCCCCCCCTGCTGATCCCATGCAAAAACTGCCTGTTTCCAATGGTAGGAAAATGGCTCCATCTAGGTCTCCTTGTTCCATTCCAGCTTGGCTGTCATTGCAAACTTTTAAGAGGGCAGAGTTTGGGTATGTATCCAGTCACCAAGGAGTCATTGACAGTGTTGCAACAGCTTCAGTAACATTAATTATCTTAGCAATCAGGGTGGTGGCACGCAGGGCCGGACTTTGGGGCGCAACACCCCAGGGGGAGCCCTTTAAAAAAAAGTTTGCGCTAAAGGGACTGGCTGGGGAGATCAGATATGGAGGGGGAGAGAGAACAGTGATGGGGGAGGGGGGAGAGAGAACAAATATGAGGGGGAGGGGGAGAGAGAACAGATATGGGGAAGGAGGGGGAGATAGAACAGATATGAAGGAGAAGGCGAGAAAGAACAGATATGAGGGAGAAGGGGAGAAAGAACAGATATGAGGGAGGAGGGGGAGAGAGAACAGATATGGAGGGGAGGAGAGAGAATGGGGAGGGGGGAGAAAGAACAAATATGGGAGAGGAGGGGGAGAGAAAATAAATATGGGGAGGAGGGGGAGAAAGAACAGATATGAGGAAAGAGGGGGAGAAAGAACAGATATGGGGAAGGAGGGGGAGAGACAACAGATATGGGGGAGGAGGGGGAGAGAGAACTGATATGGGGAGAGAGAACAAATATGGTCATCAATATGAGGGGGAGGAGAGATACAGATACGGGGCAGGAGAAAACATATGGGAAGGGGAAAGAGATAACAACAGGTTTGGGGAGGATGAGAGAGAGAACATATATGGGGGTGGGGAGTGGTGAGACATACATGGGAAAGGAGAGAGACATAAAATGGGGTGGGGAGAGACAGACATGGCAAGGAAAAGGAAAGAGACAAACATGGGAAGTGAGAGAGACATGCATGGAGTGAGAGGAAAGAGACAGGCATGTGGAGGGAGAGAAGAGATAGAGAGGAGGGGGCGCCACTAGGGTGGCCCACACAGGGCTCCTGAACACGTAAGATCGGCCATGGTGGCACGTCCGACAAAATAATTATTAAATGCATTTGCTACATCCTGGGGGAATTTCACCATTGTTGGTAAGCAGAGGGATCATTCACTGAGTATACTTGACCTTTCTGTTTACAGAATTATTAATGTATGGATCATTTTTAAAATCTTTTATTATCTACATTTACAAAAAAAGCAATGTTTAGGTGACAGGTCACTTTAATTGTACTACTTCTCTTAAGAATATAATCTAATTATCACTAAACCAAAGAGTGCCTTATGAATTTTGAATATAATATGTGAAGTTCCAAGCGTTCAAATTAAGGTCCCAATAATTAGAGGGTAAGACATAACCCCGGAATATTTTCTGTTTCTCTATACTGGGGAAATCCTCCCTAATTTGCTGCTGTTTCACATGGCACAATATGACAGAGAGACAGATATTAAATGCTCAGCTCAGCTGCTCTAACAAGTCAAATGCCTATTTAATAGTTTTCACATTGTGCCTGACAGTCGGCTATTTTTATAATCTTTAATTTAAAGCAAACTGTTTTATCTCATTTGCAGTGCATCCCGCACTGTCCTCATTACTTCTCTTTATGTCCTTATTGGGCACTTATTATATCACATTGATTTGGCTGAAATGATTTAACCATCTCCATCATATTTATTCTACTGTCTTTAGACCTCAGGTCCAGCCCTAGTGTTTTGCAAGAAACACCACCTGCCTCTTTTGCCTCTGATGCAATTATTGTATCTGTAGCTCAATATTCATTCTTTTTATAGTCCAAGTACATAGATCACTTGTGATACCGACCCCAAGAGATCTGTATAATGATGTTGTGTTTTTATTTGACCTATGTTTTTAAATTAAACTATAAACAAACATTATCCTTTTTTTGCCAGCATAAAACCCATCCCCTTCCCTGGTGTTTGTACTTTAACTTAACATGTAGCTGAACCAGCTATATGGGCATCATACAGAGGGGCGATCCTAATGTCACTGACTCCTGGGTGCAAGTTTTTTTGGGCACACCCAGGTGGCATGGGACCCTGAGCACCCCGAGTTCAGGAGTTATGGTGCAGATATGGAAACACAGGGCCTGGTTCAGGGTAACTGCACTCCCCCCGGAAGCTCTAAGCCTCAGGTTGGTGCGGCCCAGTGCTGTATTCACCGCGAGGCATCCTAGGCGGATGCCTAGGGCGGCAAATTTTGCCGCCCCCCAGCACTGAAAAGAAAAAAAAATGTAAAAAAAAAAAATATGTAAAAAATAAAAATAAAACGCGGCCCTTTAAAAAAAAAAAAAAGACCGCGCTTGCAGGCAGAGAGGGAGGTGAGAGGGGATCGGAGGATCCCCCCTCACCATCGCTCTGCCTGCCAGGCTGCACGGGGAGCCGAACAGGCAGCACAGAGAAACCTCCGTGCTGCCTGTTCGGCTCCCCGTGCAGTGTGCCGACACGGAAGTGCCGACAGTCACGTGATGGGCACGCTGACGTCATACGCGCGCCCGGTCACGTGACCGGTCGGCACAATCGCCGGGAAGCCGAACAGGCAGCATGGAGGGACCATGCTGCCTGCCACTAGCCACCAAGGAAAGGTAAGTGCTGATGGGAGACTGTGTGTGTGTGTGTGTGTGTGTGATGGGAGTCAGAGTGTGTGTGATGGGAGACAGTGTGTGTGACTGAGTGTGATGGGAGTCAGAGTGTGTGTTATGGGAGACAGTGTGTGTGACTGAGTGTGATGGGAGTCAGAGTGTGTGACTGAGTGTGATGGGAGTCAGAGTGTGTGTAATGGGAGACAGTGTGTGACTGAGTGTGATGGGAGTCAGAGTGTGTGACTGAGTGTGATGGGAGTCAGAGTGTGTGTGAAGGGAGACAGTGTGTGTGACTGAGTGTGATGGGAGTAGGAGTGTGTGTGATGGGAGTAGGAGTGTGTGACTGAGTGTGATGGGAGTAGGAGTGTGTGTGATGGGAGACAGTGTGTGTGACTGAGTGTGATGGGAGTCAGAGTGTGTGAGATGGGAGACAGTGTGTGTGACTGAGTGTGATGGGAGTCGGAGTGTGTGACTGAGTGTGATGGGAGTGTGTGTGTGATGGGAGTATGAGCTTGATGTGAGTCTGAATGAATGGGGCATGTCTTAGGTGTGTAACGTGGGTGTACAGCTTGGGTAGGGGGGTGCCCGGATTTTGTCTGCCTAGGGCAGCACAAAATCAAGATACACCACTGAGTGTGATGGGAGTCGGAGTGTGTGACTGAGTGTGATGGGACTGTGTGTGTGATGGGAGTATGAGCTTGATGTGAGTCTGAATGATGGGGCATGTCTTAGGTGTGTAACGTGGGTGTACAGCTTGGGTAGGGGGGTGCCCGGATTTTGTCTGCCTAGGGCAGCACAAAATCAAGATACACCACTGGTGCGGCCCCATACCAGGGCCCTGTGGAAGCAGCTGTATCCAGTATACCAAGGAAGAAATGGGAGAAACCATGCAGACATCCTAGAGCACACAACAATTTTGACAGGAAAGTAGGATGTCGCAGGCTGGGACAGGTAGACTAAGCAGAATGAAATAGCAGAAAGCAAACTAAGGCAGAACAGAACTGAATAGACAGAGTGCAGGGCCTAGGAGAGACTGGAGCAGGATTGAAGCAAACATAAGCAGGGCAGAGCAGGAACCAAGCTAAGGATAAATAATAGAGGGCATAAGGCTAAAGACAAAACATAATAACAGAGACAGCCAAGGGCACAGACAAAGGACAAAGCATCATGGCTTGGCTTGGCCAGTTGCCAGACAACAGCTAGACTTGGGCAGGTACTGGTCTATGACTAGGCTTAGGCAGATGCCGGACAATGGCTAGACTTGGGCAGGTGCCACTCTGTGGCCGGACTGGACAGATGCCCCACTTGGCAGGTGCTGCTCTGGGGCAGGACTGGGGAAGGTGCCACTCTCAGCCTGAACTAGGGAAGGAAATTCAGAATACGTGAATACAAAGAATAGACAGGAACAAGCATAAATAATAAACAAGTGAGAAATTTAAAAAATAATAAAAGAATGACTGGATACAGCCTGTATGAGCCTGCACATGGGTTGACTCGTTACAAACATATCACTTCTAACTACACCCATTTAAAAGGCAACCACTCCACCTGTTTGGGCCCCCCGAATTCACCAGATAACATGTCACCCACTTCCCACAGTATCAGCTTTGGCCCCAAACAACTTCCCAGTGCCATCTTTGTGGCCAAACAGCTTCCCAGTGCCACCCTTATGCCTAAACCAGCATTCCAATTCCATCTTTCTGGCCAAACAGTTTCATCTTTATGCCTAAACAGCTCCCCAGTTCCATCTTTGTGGCCAAACAGCTTCCCAGAGCCAACCTCATGCCTAAATAGCTTCCCATTGCCATCTTTGTGGCCAAACAGTTTCCCAGTTCCATTTTTGAGGCCAAACATCTTCCCAGTGCAATCCTTGTGCCCAAACAGTGTCCCAGTTCCATCTTTGTGGTCAAAGAATTTCCCAGTACCATCCTTATGCTAAAACAGTGACAGCACAAGGTTGATGCGCTCCTTTCAGAGAAGAGTACCCTGGCATGGTACACCCCATGCAAATTAACTAATTTAATGTGTAATCAAGCCACAGCCACAGGAGACACCACATACACATTTAAAATCTATATTACTCTTAGTTTGTGCATTTTTATGCCATTCTGCTAACACAATGTACAGATTATTTTTCATATTTATTATTCTCTACATTCACAGAATAAACAATGTTTAGAATGACACTACTGCTTTAACATGATATTGCTGTCTTCCTTTCTGCCCTTTGTGGCATTGAATTCTGACTGGCAGCCCTCGGGCACAATGTGGCCCTCCAAAGCTTTTGTGTGGCCTCCATCCTGGTTGAAATATCCATATGTTCTACGGTGGACATGAGGGTATGGGAAGAGAGATGGACATGAGGGTATGGGGAGAGAGACATGTGAGTGACTGACATGGTGAGCATGGTGGAATATTATTTATTGCTCCTTGTGTACTTGTTTTCCAATGATGCTCAGCCAGACTAATGGGAGACTTTGGCTGGTTGGGCATCATGGGAATAGTAGTTAAAACTCATTCTGCTAGCCAGCAAAAGCATCATAGAAATAAATAAAACCACTACACAGTATTATGGCCAAAGATAACTTTTTTTTTAAAATAAAAGTGTGTGTTGGTCCTTTACAACAAAATAAAGTTTGTGCTCTCCCTCCCTCTCTCCCCAATAATGAAATGGGCATAACTGTAACAGACATGTCTAAAGGGAAGGAGTTCATAATATAGCCATGCCCCCACCTTTGGGCGCCGAAAGAAAACCTGCACCAGACGCCTGTGACCCTGTGTCCAGTGGTGGTATGCTTGTCACCCAGCTGGCAAAACAATTGTCTTGAACACAGTTTTAAGTCTAAGGAGGGTTTTTTTTTGAAGAAAAGGTGGCAACCTTAAATGAAGGGAAGTTGTTGAGTAAGGCTTTTTGACTTATTTGTAGTGTTGTGCGAACCCGAACCGCACTGTTCGGGTTCGTACCGAACATTACGGTGTCCGTGCCACGAACCCGGACATGTCACTGTATGTTCGGGTTGGAGTTCGAGGTTCGGCTATAAACCGAAAGTCTTTAAACTGAAAGTCATTCGGTTTATAGACTTTCGGTTTATAGAATATCAATAGCATTACATGTATTCTATAAAACGAAAGTCTACAAAACGAATGTCTTTCGGTTTATAGACTTTTGGTTTATGGAATACATGTAATGCTATTGGCTTTCTATAAACCGAAATAGAGTGCCCATTCATACGAATAGGTCAATTGACCTATTCGTATGAATGGGGACTCTATATCGGTTTATAGAATAGCAATAGCATTACATGTATTACAGCTGAGAGTCAAATAGAACCGTCAAATACTGTGCTTACAGCGCACTTTGAAAAATTCTAATAGTTTTGGCTGCTAAATAGTACATTTGCGTCTTGCGGTGCACTTCATATCTGAGAGTCAAATAGAACCGTCAAATACTGTGCTTACAGTTCACTTTGAAAAATTCGAATAGTTTTGGCTGCTAAATAGTACATTTGCGTCTTGCAGTGCACTTCATATCTGGGAGTCAAATAGAACCATCAAATACTGTGCTTACAGCGCACTTTGAAAAATTCTGGCTACCTCCTCCTCCTCCAGCGCCGCTTCCACCTACACCGCCACGGTCACCGCCTCCTCAACCTATGGATCACTTAGTATAAACTGAAAGAGAATACCCTGCACTCAAACCCTCTCTCAAATGGATAATTCTGTTGATCCTCCTGGCAGCCATGCTTTAGATTTGGATTTTTGTTCTTCCAAAGTGAAAATCAAAGATTCCATCTAGTGCTATTTTATGGCTCAGCTGTATTTGTAATTTGTATGTATTTAATGTTATTTTAAGTTATTTCCCTATCCACATTTGCTTGCAGGGCACATGTCCTACTCTTACCCACATTTTACTTCCTTTTGCAGCCCTCTAGCCCTTTCCATTACTTTTTTAGAGGCATTTTAGTGGCCAAAAGTTTGTGTCCCCATTGACTTCAATGGGGTTCGGGGTCAAGTTCGGGGTCAAGTTCGAGCACGGACCCGGACTTTTTTCCGAAGTTCGGTCGCACCTCTCGAACCCGAACATCCAGGTGTCCGCTCAACTCTTCTTATTTGTCATAGTTTTTAGTGTGATTAACATTGAGCACCTTTCTATTATCTTGCAAAAAAGTAATTTTCTCTGGTTGCAAAAAACCCCCCAAATTTTTACAGTTCACCATTTTTTCCCCGTGTTTATATTTTATTAAAAAATAGTTTCATTTACTCTTCAAGATTGCATCTTGGTCCAAGAATATAGTGCATCACAATTTCCGAATATGTTTTACTGTCTCCCCCTAATGATAGAAAAAGGAAAATGCAGTTAAGAACATGTAAGCGGTAATTTGGATCCCACATATTAGTTTAGCTGAACTCAGTTATTATTTGCATTCTTTATCTGCTAAAAATGATGGCGTCTATTTCTAGTGTTCAGTACATTAAGGTATTTATCATGTTTTACATATTATATATTATATCTTTATTATAACAGATTGTATGACATTTTTTAAAAAGAGAAGGATTCCTTTTACAAAAGGGATGGGAAATGAAGAAATAAATAGGAAGACTGATATTCATCCTGATAGATCCTGTAGTTGTTTGAGGGATATAAAAATACCCTTCCACTTTTCACTATTCTCTCGAAGTCATCTATTGTCTGTCTTTCTATCTTTTCTTTTGTTTATGTATTTTTTTCTATTATCCAAGTGATCCCACCTCATGCTGAATTACAACAACTCAGCTCTTACAACCATGTATCATCACAAACACCATTTACAAGCAGAGCTGTTAATTAAGCAAGTCTGTCGTCTTCTGAGGAGGGAAGGTCATTTCTCCAAAAACTCAAAACTATAACATTGCCATGTATCTTAAAAAGGACATGCCATTTTATCCCTCTGCTAGGGCTACTGTCATTTTCAATTTTTCTGTGATGGAAGGCCATGGTTAAAAAAAAAATGATAATAATATAATTAATGATAATATATTCACCCTGCTCCTTACTGTGATTGGTTGGGGTTTGTTTTCATCACTTACATCAATGGGCCTATGTTAAAAGTGGAGCAGAGTTTGATCACTGTCAGCCATACGCACTATAATAGTGTTATAAATACCAGGGGTGTATCGTGCCCCTGTATCGTGCCCCTGAGTGCCAGGTGTGCTCTGGACTGGCAGCAGACCTGTCACTCAGGGGCACGATGTATCTCGTCTATTTCCAGGGGTTTGCATGCTCCTAACAGCCAGATAGAGGTCAAAGAGAAGGCTGACTACAAGACATCCTCCGGTGCTGCCCGGCACGTCTATGATGGAAACCAGGAGGTCACATGACCTTCCGGCGGTCCATCACTCGGGCAGCACCGTAGGATGTCTGCGCTTATGGTGCAGACATCCACTCAGGTCAGGTCTGCATACGTGCCATTGTATTAACCTTTATAAGCGTGAGGGAGTCTAAGAATGCATGGAAAGGCTGGATTACAGCTTAGGGGGCTGGATTCTGAATATACCCTTGATTTTCATCTTTAAATTTATGGCAAAACCCACAAAAAGTTTTTGGCTAACGGATCATTTTGGATAACAGATTTTTGAATAAGGGATACTCAACCTGTATTTATATGACTATGCCAATAAACAATAGGTATATAATAAAGCAATGATCCACCGCATGTGAGCTTAAACCACTGATTCTTCAATATAAGGACGAAAACTTTGAACGTATTGGATCATTTTTTTAAGATTGATAACTTTGGAGACTCGGGATAAAGTATACTTCAGACCCAGACTCTTGATTATTGACGTTTCTGCTAGTTATCATTCTCAGTCCATAGTTGCCAACATAACCCATGTTTCCAGAGACACATATGTGCCCCACGTGCTCCAGAAACAACATGCAAAGTGCAGCCTGGCTGGACGTAGGATATATATACGCACAAACAGAAGCCAATTAATTAACCCGTTTGTGACGCATGGTGCTAGCATTCCAGACGACTCAAGCACCAAAATGTCACAATTTTTTTCTGGCCACCGATCACAAAGTGGGAAACCGCGATGAGCTGTTTAACATTATACGTACGTCCTAGCGTCGGGGGGTTAATTGACAGAAACAAACAAATAGACAGTGGAGAGGGGGAGAGAGACAGACAATGGAGGGGGAGAAAGAGACAGAGAGTGGAGGGGGAAGAGAAAGACAGACAGACAGTGGAGGGGGAAGAGAGAGAGGACAGACAGTGGAGGGGGAGAGAGAGACAGACAGACAGTGGAGGGGGAGAGAGAGACAGAGAGTGGACGGGGAAGAGAAAGACAGACAGACAGTGGAGGGTGAGGAAGAAAGAGACAGACAGTGGAGGGAGGGGAGAGAGAGAGACAGACAGTGGAGGGGGAGAGAGAGACAGACAGAAAGTGGAGGGGGAGAGAGAGACAGAGAGTGGACTGGGAAGAGAAAGACAGACAGACAGTGGAGGGTGAGGAAGAAAGAGACAGACAGTGGAGGGGGGAGAGAGAGAGACAGACAGTAGAGGGGGGAAAGAGAGACAGACAGACAGTGGAGGGGGAGAGAGTGACAGAGAGTGGACGGGGAAGAGAAAGACAGACAGACAGTGGAGGGTGAGGAAGAAAGATACAGACAGTGGAGGGAGGGGAGAGGGAGAGACAGACAGTGGACTGGGAAGAGAAAGACAGACAGACAGTGGAGGGGGAAGAGAGAGAGAGACAGACAGTGGAGGGGGAGAGAGAGACAGACAGAAAGTGGAGGGGGAGAGAGAGACAGAGAGTGGACGGGGAAGAGAAAGACAGACAGACAGTGGAGGGTGAGGAAGAAAGAGACAGACAGTGGAGGGGGGAGAGAGAGAGACAGACAGTGGAGGGGGAAAAGAGAGACAGACAGACAGTGGAGGGGGAGAGAGCGACAGAGAGTGGACGGGGAAGAGAAAGACAGACAGACAGTGGAGGGTGAGGAAGAAAGAGACAGACAGTGGAGTGAGGGGAGAGAGAGAGACAGACAGTGGAGGGGGGAGAGAGAGACAGACAGACAGTGGAGGGGGTGAGAGAGACAGAGAGTGGACTGGGAAGAGAAAGACAGACAGACAGTGGAGGGGGAAGAGAGAGAGAGACAGACAGTGGAGGGGGAGAGAGAGACAGACAGACAGTGGAGGGGGAGAGAGAGACAGAGAGTGGACGGGGAAGAGAAAGACAGACAGACAGTGGAGGGTGAGGAAGAAAGAGACAGACAGTGGAGGGAGGGGAGAGAGAGACAGACAGTGGAGGGGGGAGAGAGAGACAGACAGACAGTGGAGGGGGAGAGAGATAGAGAGTGGACTGGGAAGAGAAAGACAGACAGACAGTGGAGGGTGAGGAAGAAAGAGACAGACAGTGGAGGGGGGAGAGAGAGAGACAGACAGTGGAGGGGGGAAAGAGACAGACAGTGCAGGGGGAGCGAGAGAGACGTACAGTGGAGGGGGGATAGAGAGAGAGACAGTCAGTGGAGGGGGAAAGAGAGAGAGACAGACAGGGGGCACCTTAATAAATGTACTTTATTTTCTTTAAAAAGAAACAAAACAAAATTGTTGGCTTGTGTGTATGGGACTGCCACTGTGTGTGCATGTGTGTGTGTGTGCGTAATTTATGTGGAGTTGTCTGGCTCCTAAATTTTTTTATCTGGCTCCTAAAAAACTAAAATGAAGTGGATCATGCCCTGTTCTAGTGATATTTCAGCATCCCAATAATTGGATGTGGATTGATGTCATTGTACAATGCTGTGCTTGGCTGGTGCATTGCTGAATAAGTTAGCAAATGTAGAATGCTATTAGATACTTAAATTTGAATACATAAATTAGTATGATTATTTATCCTTCATTTGCATTTAAATCATTGATGGGTGGAGCAAAGGGGGCGGCAAAACAAGGTTTCACCTAGGGTGGCAAAAATCCTTGCACCGGCCCTGGTTATCATACAGCTCTGCTTATTATCCTGTGACAGGTGTTTATTAATATATGACTGTAAAAACCATTATCCTTCTTATGTTATTATATCACTTTACATGGTAAGACTCTGGGTTATCATACTGTCATTTATGTTATTATATATCTCTGTATTTGATTATAGAGCTTTTCAGACCTTTATATTGCCTTATAGTTATTATATAACTCAAGTTATTATATATGTCTGCATGTTTTTACACAAGTATCCATTTTATGTATATATTATGTTATTTAAGGTGATTACCCTATATCGCTTCTCTGTTATTATTACATAACTCTTTATGTTATTATATATCGCTGCATGATTTTACACAACTCTCCAGGTTATTATATCACTCTGCATGTTATTATACCGCTGTAGGCCTCTCTCTTTATTCCTCATTGCCTTACCCATCATTCTCCTTTCCCTTGCTCTTGGGGTCGGTGCAAATGTGACACACAGTATTTGAGAGTTAATTCTTGATTGAAGATTTGGCAGTCAGCCATGTCCTTCCAATTGGAAGGAAAGGAAAGGACCTGATGGGACCCACTGACCCCCCTCCCACCCTAACCGCTGGGTCCCACATAAACAGCCTGTACTGAATGAGGTGACCCCACAGAGAAACATGAGGTGGGGTTGTCTGGCTCAATGCTCAGTCATAATTAAGGCAGAATACAATAGGGAACCTGAGGATGCCAAGCGCAGGGGGCCGGGCTGAGCCCAGCAGCGGGTCACACTTGTCACCAGCACTTCAGACTGTGTCAACCACTAATGAGGAAAAGAAAGTGACCTCATGAAAGCGAGGGCGGTTGTGAATTCCAGGAGTGACCTGCACGCATCCCATGCTGCTGCCCAGCACCACACAACCCAGGAGGTTACGGGTCTGCAATAAAGAGATCTGTCCAGGGCGTGCAGGACACACAATGCACATATAGTCATATAAGAGCCAGAGGGTAATTGGAACAAACAAAACATTTTATGCAATACAAAATTCAACAGGTTCTAATAAAGCTCCAATGTATGTATATATATGTATGTATGTATGTATGTATGTATATATATATATAAAAATCCAAACAGTAGTGCACTCAGCTTTAAATCAATACATCGTTCACTACCTAGGTGCAGTGTACTTTTTCAACAACATATCAGCCCAAATACAAAACACGCACTCATAGGTTTTTCTAAAAACCTATGAGTGCGTGTTTTGTATTTGGACTGATATATATATATATATATAATATATATAAATATTTGTGCTGTATGTATATTTATTGTGTGTGTATATATAAAAATGATGTTAGCTTTCTTCAGCTTGGTTTGTTAAAATGCACCTCATTATTACCTTATTTCCATATTGATTTGCTCTTGTAGATTTCTTTTTATTCTACATACAATGAAGCAGCAGAATAAAAGTACTCTAGTTACTTCTCGAAAAGATGTACATTCTGAACTAGACCACAAGGAGGCAGACTTGCCTTGTGCATAACTTCTAAATGGTTATTTTTGTGTGTTTAGAAGGATATGTTACTTTTGCATTGGGACCAAGGGAGAGAAGTCCTTAGAACATAAAAGCTCCATCTGGATTCCATATTTAGTAAGGAAAACCAACTTAATGAACCCAAAATTGGTTAAAACAGCTGAATTTCGGGCAGATAAATTCTCTAGTTAGAATTTGGAGAATTGGAATAAAAATAATAAAACAATTGTTAAAACTTTTAATTCCCTGGCCCCTAAAATAATCATGGCAAGTATTCCTGACCCCGCTCTATAAGAACTGGAGCTGGGAGCCAGGCCCTCATAATATACATATAGGTGCCAGGGCAAGAAGCTACTTGCCATGGTCCTCCATGATCATTTTAGGAACCAGGGAATTTAGTTTTCATTTATGCAGCCGTCTGCTGGCTCCAGGCATGTTATGATGTGTTTATTGTTCATTTTGCGAGAACTTTGGATATTTTCCCAATAACTGAAGTCCTCCCGACATGAGTCTCTATCCTTCCCTTTGGAGTCTAGGTGAAGGATAGAGGCTACCACTTTGGCTGCTTTTGGTTTCTGCAGGTATCTGTGTGGAATCAGCTATGATGTCAGAATTGCGGACATATTTATAAAGAGGTTATAGGAAAGGATGGAGAAAGAGAAGTTTGGGATAGATTTGAAGAGTAGGACCTATATGGTGAAGCTCCATTACTGAAGGCCAATGTTTCCAATGATCCTTTTTGATTTTTGGATGACCGTTAAAGGGACTGTACAGTGAAGTTGGCAGGTGTTGAATGGGTTAGATGGTAGCGCAGTATTTAGTATTTAAAGGACCACAATGGAGCTGCTAGTTATAAGTGTGCAGTGGTTTATTGGTGAAGTCAAGTTTTAGATGTTTTTTATGAGGAATGCTTAGATTGCAGAAATGGAGGGCTGATTTTGTGGAACACAAACTATAAAATGAAGGAGAGATGTGGGTGCTAAGCAACAGAAAGGCAGATTAAGTTTGGTAGGGCATATATGAAAGCTCAAAAGCTCACTTCTAGAGGGTGTGTGATGCAGAAGAAACAAAAGGCGGGAATGAAGGCTGTGCCAAGAGGTGGATTTTGAAGGACTTTGTCAGCTAAATAGTTGGGATCAGGGGAGACTTACGTAGCCTCTTTGAAGAAGGACTTTGTAAATACTGAGATGGTGGCAGGAATATGAAAAATTTTTTGGAAGTGATTTACAGGGAATACTTAATGACAATTATGAGAAGGTAACAGGATACCCAAAAATGTGCATACATATACCTTACAGGCAATCTGCCCTTTGGAGTATAGAGACCACTGTGTTCTGGAGAGGATTCATACTTAGGGTTGCCACCTTTTCTTCCACAAAATACCGGCCTTGCTGGTGCCTCTATAGACTTAACATTGGTATCAAGCCATTTTTTTCTACCGGCCTGCCAGTAAAATACCGGCCAGGTGGTAACCCTACTCATACTGTACCCTAAAGGAGAGCAATTTATGAAGATGTTGACATAGAAGCAAACCTTGCAGTAGTCAAGTATAAAATTGAAGTAAACAAGGTCAGGGCCGGCGCCACCGTAAGGCTGCTTATGCAGTCGCCTTAGCTCGCCGCAGCGGGGGGTGCCAGCGCCAGGGTAAAAAAAGACACCGCTCTGCTTCATGGGGAGGGGGCGGACCTCAAACCTGGTGAGATCCGCCCGCTCCCAGAGTCTGTCTGGGGGGGGGGGGGGGGGGGGGAGAACAGGGGAGGGGGGAGAGAGAATGGGGGGTGGAGTGAAAAGGGGAGGGGGAGAGTGAACAGGGGAGGGAGGAGAGAACAGAGATGGGGTGGAAGGGGAGAGAACAGGGGAGGGTGGAGAGAACAGAGATGGGGTGGAAGGGGAGAGAACAGAGGAGG
This sequence comes from Pelodytes ibericus, assembly GCA_036172795.1. NCBI lineage: Eukaryota > Metazoa > Chordata > Amphibia > Anura > Pelodytidae > Pelodytes > Pelodytes ibericus. Next base: position 183,514,545 of record CM069858.1, on the reverse strand, counting down.
GGGAGAAAACAGAAATTGGGGGAGAACAGAGGAAGAGGGGGAGAGAGCAGAGATGGGGGAGAGAATGGAGGGAGAGAGGGAGAGAACAGAAATGGGGGGTAGGAGGGGGAGAGAACAGAGATGGGGGGAGGATGGGGTGAGAACAGATGGGGGAGAGGGAGAGAACAGAAGAGGGGGGAGAAAACAGATAAGAGGGGGGGAGAACAGAGATAGGGGAGAGGGAAAGAGATATGGGGCGGGAAAGAGATATGGGGAGAGGGAGGATAGATAAGGGGTATGGGGAGAGGGAGAGTCATGGGATTGGGGGGGGGGGGGGCACAAAAAAGCACTTTTACCTGTTTAGCAAAAAATCCTTCCACTGGCCCTGAACAAGGTTAGTGAGGCAGTTGTAGACAAGTTGCTAAAGAAATCTGGAAACAAACAGCAGTTGAGACATAGAGCTGTTTTTAAAGGAACACTCCCACCAATAAACGTTTTTCTTATGTGACTGTATTTAATAAAATATGTAACTAAACAAGTGTGACTGTGCGCCCCAATCTTGTGAAATATAGTGTTTTTGGGTGCCACCCCCCCAGTGACTTTACAGCACAAATTTCTCACTTTGGGGCTGGGGAGACAGAATGCAGTCTATAAGTCAGAATTCTGATCATAGACTTGCATTGAATGGGAGGGTAATGTAACTATTACATCACAAGGTGTTGAGTTATGATCCTTTGATCAGGTCAATCTCATCTCTTTGTGTTGGAAAGCAGGTTAAAATAAAGTTGTACAAAGCCACCTAGTCCTGCCCACTATGATACCCAGGAGCCAGTAAGAGAGCAGGGGAGTATTTTATGACATCATCATGCAGGCTTTGCCAATAGTTGTAAATTGAGACTGGCTGGAAGATTTTGGATGATCTTGCATCATGGGAATTATTCACAAAATGGAGCCAGGAGATAAACACCTAATTTTATTTTTCCTTTTATATGCAATGAATTAAAGCATATAAAAAAACAGTGTAATTTGATTTATATATGTATTAGTTTTAAATGACCAGGTTATCTATTTACATCTTATGTAAGTGGTAGTGTGCCTTTAAGTAACTTAGGATATCATCAAAATGAGATAAGACTTTGCCTGAAAGCGCACTGGTTGACCATAGTTTGACAAAATATGGTGATGAGGATCATTGGATTCACTTAGAACATAGAACTACCTCTTACATTTCTATTGGCTCGCGGTTCAGTTTATTGCTGGATTTATTGCTGGACTATAACATGTCTGTGTTTCATATACTAAAACAAAGGGTGCAACTTTCTCTCTAAAGGTTGAAGCTCACTTGCTGAGTGACTCATGGCTCTGTGTATGGAGAATCTATCTGTAACCCATTCAGAAACAAATGAGGTGTGTAACACATAGCAAAGGATTAAAAATAAGACCCATCTATCCAGCTCATGCCCTTAAAAGCTGCAGGGCCTGGTTTATTGGTTTTGCAGCAAGGAGCTGAACAGGAAGCCACTGCAATTCTGTTCTTGTGGAATGCAGAGCCACAATCTGATTGATGCACATCCACAGCTCTGAAGCATAAATAGTTTACATTTTAACTTTTAACGACCAAACTGATGCCCAAGTGGCATTCCTTGGCAAGTGCTTTTTTTGTTTCCATGATGAAAATCTGACCCTGCACAGATACTGTATTCCCAGATGCACATTGCAGGGTTTTGCTCATGGGCCTTTTAACCAGGCTGCTTTGACACAAGTTAAACCTGCAACCCAAAGTGTAGCCTTTAGTTACATGTTATTAATTCTACGTAGCACAACAACACTGAGAAGTGGAATGCGTAGGAATCAATAAAATGTTTCTGTTTTAATCTGAAATCGGTTCTGGAGAATTTGTACAGCTAACGGTGTATTTTGGTTTTGTGCTGCCCTAGGCAGACAAAATTCAGGCACCCCCCACTCACATTGCACACCTACGACATGCCCCATCACTCACGTTGCACATCCACGACATGCCCCATTAAATGCCCCATCACCCACATTGCACACACCCTAAATGCCCCATCACCCCCATTACATGTCACCATCACTTCATACCCCCACAACGTCCATTACATGCCCCCATCACCCCAATTAACTGGAAGGAGCTAAATCTTGCTGAACGGTGGGGGAGGGAGCGAAAATGTTTCAAGCACCAGAAGTGTGCTTTAACATCCTCTGGCAAAGTGCCGCCCTAGGCGAGTGCCTTGTTTGCCTTGTGGAAGATACACTACTGGGTCGAGCGTATGTAGAGTTTTTACAATGCTGGTCAAGTGATCAAATAGTTTATAGCAAAGAGTGTTTCATGTAAATACAGATGACACATTACCCAGGTTAGTTTAATGTATATTACCCACTCATGTTTTGGAAAGTTCATTCTGTTTTAAATGGCGATTTGCATATGTTTCATGTTACTTGCTTTGGGATTCTTCAAAGAACTGAACCTTGGTTGAATGCAATACTATCAGTTGTGTTGGTTAACATTAGTGTGACCACACTGCTGTTTTATTCAGGGACACTTATGACAAATGTACACTGCAGGGCTGTAATCAGTAAAATACACAATGGCCTCCAATCTGTATTCTACCCAATACAGCCCTGGAGTGTGCGTTTGTCAGCGATGTGGTCACCCTAGTTAACATGGGTGGTTGCTTTCACAACTTAAAACAAGGAAAGGACTATTGAAATATACTTCAATTATTTACTCAGCCCTGAAAAAAAGAATAAGTAAATGTATATTAAAGCTGATATTTTTCATTTTGACAATGATCTACAGATTGTGTTAGCAAAACTGCAAGCAAATACCACAATTAGGAGAAAAATGTGTTTTAAATGTGTCTCTGGAGTTTCCTGTTTATGACATCACCTATGGCACTGTGTAATTTGCATATCAAGCCACAGGTGATGTCATAAGCAGGAGACTTCACTCTGAGATAATTACTGCAGTGTATTACCAAGCACAAGTCAACTATCCAATATATACAAAAAAAAAAAAGGGCCATGGACAAGGAAAAGAATATTACCATGGTTCTTCACATCATCAGGAGGGGTATGGTTGTCTAATCTCACTTTGATTTTTTTATTGGAAACGGTATTTACGGGAGAGGGAGGTATCTGGCAGGCACCAGGAGCAGGCGGTTCTTGCTTGAGCTCCGTGTTACAGCCATAATCCTGCATAAAATACCTGAATCAAGATACAATGTGCAGAACAGAAACGTAAACTAAGGAGCAGGGACCTAAGCCTAAGAATAAGCCGCAGCCAATAGAAGACTTTTTCACCCACTTCCGGAGCCCTGGAGATGCGGCGGGCCCATTAAGATGGCTGCCAGATCCATGAGGCACATCTCCCCGACTAACAGGCCGCTTAGTAACAGCCATGTTGAATGGTACAGAGTCATTAAACGTAAAGATAAAGACTTTTTTGCTATACAATATATGGAGAAATGTGGTTGATAAGTAGTGGGTACCCAGGAACCATAGTGGGGTTTCTAGTATAGAGTGTCTGATCTCCCCTGAGCAAGTTAAATGCTAATCTAGTACTACTAATTCTGCCTTAGAGAACAAGGATATAGTACAAGTATATATTTTTTTAAATTCTTTTAAACAATCTATAGTTAACTATTGATAAAATATAGCTGAGCTCAGTTTGGATTAGCCAATGTCCCTAATGTACAGACTTTTATTTCAAGCAGAGAAAGTATTTCTCCCTTGCTGCAGCTCTACAGGCAATTAAGAGGTTAAGAGTTTTTGAGGTCTAATGCCTGAGTCATGTTTCCCAAAGAATTCTAGGCAAAGATCCTCTCTCCATCCCTCCCTGCTCTCCCTTCATTATATCACTTCTCACCCTTTCTCAGTATATGTCCTTGCATCTTTCCTCTCTTGCACATTCATCTCCCTCTATTGCACTGGCCCCATAAGTTCATCATGCAGATGACGGTATACAGTGCTGCTGGGTAAGATTTGCTGCTGTGTACCAAGTAGGGTTGTCACCTCGGCCATTTCTCCCCCAGCTACTCATAACTTTCACATGTTGTAGCAGCCATTCATTCACCAGAAGGACATCATGACTTCTACGTACAGCAAGGAAGCATAGGAAAGTTATATGTGGCCAGTGAAACATGGGCAAGGTGGCAAACATATAGGTAAAGCATGGTTCTAGATGCATGCAACATTTATCCTTGAGAAATGCTTCTTCATTTCTGTTTGAGCTCCCATGGACTCAATAAAAGTTATTCAGATGAAGTATAAGATTACCTTCTAAGCTGCCACAAACATAAAATACATTTTACAAACCCTTATTGAGCATTTCTCAATCTAGTCTTTCAGTGATCCTATAAATATTTGTTTGGCAAAATCATAAATCAGCCCTTCCTTTATCAGTGGAGGATGAGCGTAGTTCTAGTTGCAGGAGAACCAAATTGTCCAAATCTTTATATTCAGCTTACGGTAATTTATAAGCTGTATCTAATCACAGGATTCAGCCCTGTAACTGCAAAGTAGGCAGTACATTGCTGGGGGTGCCTGACTGATAAGTCAGTGTACCTGTGTATATGGGGAATGCTTTGATGATGCATGACACACTTCTCACAAGCAATGGATATACACACAAAGAAAGTAGAAAGTATCTGCCTTCAGCTACAGGGACATTCCAGACATCAAACTAATTTTGATCCATCAAGTACTGTTTATTCTGTACATTACATAGCTTTTTTCATACAAACCCATGCAGCAATTTCTTGGGAATCTCTATCAAAGTTTCATTCTCTAGACCTCATTTGTTTACACTTGCTTTTTGTTTATTCTGTGAGAAGTTGCAAGTAGATAAACTGGGTCCTCTTGCATTGAGCATGTGCAGTAGGTGGTAAATGTTTTGACAGCAGTGATTGGTGGGGCAAGAGAGTTGTGCAGAAACTGCAATGGTTGTTTTTTTGTTTTTACAGAATTTCATGGATTTCATTTAGAAAGTCCAATTTTCAGGAAAAAGTCTGCACAGGTATTTTTCAAATTAATTATTGCAAATATGTGTATTTACAAACAATATCAACTTTATTATGAAGTTCTCAGTTTTACCCCCACACGTTCAATGATTATCAATAAGGAGCTAAATCAAGAAGGTAATCAAAGGGCAGGTGAAGGCTGGCAACTGTTGGCCCAGGGAGCAAAAATACTTTAGTTGCCCTTGGTGCCACTTCATCAGTCCACCCGATATCAATATTTAACTTGTTTAAATATTTTATTAAATACAGTCACATAACAAAAACAAAAGACATATCTGAAATCAACTATACAAATTAAAAATAAAAAAAACTTTTCATTTTTTGGTGGGAGTGTCCCTTTAAAGGCATCTAATGTATTTGCTAGCACCACCTCTTCAGGCAATGAATTCCATATCTTTACTTATTACCGTCCTTACCGTTTAGAATCCTTTCTGCCGTCATAGACTAAATCTCCTTTCTGCAAGTCTTAATGGGTGACTGATTGTCCTTTGTTCTGTTCAGTAACAGGTCTTTAGAAAGCCCTTTGTATGGGCCCTGTACACAGCACTGTAGCACAAGGCAAACAAAGCAAGTGCTGCATGGCGGGGCGGCAAAAAAAAAAAACTTGCTTGCCGGAAGTGACGTGGTTACTCAATTTGTCAAAATCATCGTGCAATGAAGACACATCTAGTTCAGACTGTATTACTCAACTTAATTTTGTGTCATCTGCATATATTGAGACATGGCTCCCTATGCCCACAGGGAGATAATTAATAAATTAAAAAGAAGAGCACCCAGGTAAGATTCCTAAAGTAGTTATCACATTCGTCCAATTTGAGAACTTTCCATTTACCACCACTCTTTGCATTCAAGGCTTCAAACCATTAGAACACACCCCAAACAGGCTCTCTTTTTACCATTGCTTTCACCTGAATGTCACTCCTGTAATGTTGTTGACCACATGACATTTTCTTCGGGGACACTAAAGATAAACGTATATTCCAGTGCTGTAAAATGTAGTTCAGTAAGCAGTGTTCAGGTTAGCATATGCATTTCTCATAAGCATTTGGTCCTCTGGCAAGTATTCCTTAAATATTTGAACTGACCATCAGCGCGTTTAATTTTTTTTTGGTAATAAAATGTTTCCAGCTGCATTTATATATCTACACATTTTCTAGACATAAAAGTACAATATTCTAAAAATTGAAATGTGATTATTTTGGTTCTAGTGTGATGCATTTTATATACACAATTGCAGACAGACAGTGAGCTTAGACAACTGATGGAAGGCTTTAGGTTTTCCTTAATATTTTAATTAGATCCATGAGACGTCTGCAACGGTTTTAAAATAGCTTTAAAGGCACAGCCCCCTTATTAAAATCTAGAAATACTAGTCGCAAAAACACCTCACAAAACATTAACAATTTGATTCAAACCTTGCCTTAATACTAAAATCTTGCACACAAATTAGCCCTTTTCAGCTCCTAAGAGGTAAGATTACAATCATCTCACACCCTCTGCCTGGCCCCACCCACCAACAAAGGCACAACACTTATCCAGAAGTCAAGAGGAGACAGTCTTAGGTCCAATATTCTTTCTGATGTTCACAGGAATGATATATTTTAAAATGTTACTTTTGAGTCCTTGCTTGGGTTATATAAAGTCTTTTTTTCCCTATAGGTTCCTTTTCTCCATTTAAACAAACAGCCAGCTCATTCATTTAGTATGGTTTCTTTGGTAATCATGGTGATGTCATGCCACATTTGGACTACCGTCAGGTGCTGCTATATTATTCTGTCACAGGATGATTTTACGATGTCATTTCTGCTGTAATTTGTTTAATAGAGTCTGGCTGTGCACTTTTCTGGCTCCAGGGCACCTCACTGAAGCTTGCATTTACACAAAGCCCCCAATTACATATTCTTCATTTCTTTAAAAAAAAAAAAAAAAAATCCAACTATGAAGTCATTTAAAAGCACAATTTTCATCCACAAAAAAATAACTATATATTTTGGAACACTATTGCAGTAATGGCAATTCTTTGCAATACAGATGTTTGGGAACTCCATATCCAATGATGCTCAGTCAGCCTTATGACAGAGCATTACATTATATGTCTGCAGTGCTAAGGTTAGCTCTCACTGCAATATTGTAAGGCTTGTGGGCAGACATTAAAAAGTTACTCACTTAAGTATCCCACCTGAAAAACCGTTTGTCAGGAATTTGTTCCAGTGTAAAAAATATATAATATCAAAATATTAGAAAGTAACAAAACATGAATTATCGCTGATGGAATGTTATAACCCTATGTTAGAGAATAACCTAACCTTAAGCTTTTGACTATCATAGTATGCCAAGGCTTGACAAATGTTTTTCTTAGGAACCAAACAGACCAATTTAGGAGCCAGTCTACTCAAATTTAGGAGCTATGGAGGTGGTAGTTTCATAGGCTTCTATGTAAGGCAATAAAAACAAACACAAACAAAAAAGTTATCCAGCAACATGGATTTCAGGCACCATAGCTTCTTGGATTTGAAATGCTCTGTATTATGCTCCACCTTGGAATCAAAGTCAACTAAATACAGGACAAGAGGATTTCAATGGGACCTATAGAAGATTGGGCGGACCTTTAATCTTCCAGACCACCATCAGTTTTGTTTGAGTTTACAGTGCAAAAAATAGTTGTAGGCAAGAAAATAAAATTTAAAAAAAAGTATATAAATATATATGTAAATCCTCATAACTGCGCTTGTCCCCCACTGAAAGACTGGCATCGTGCACATTAAGTGCATTCATGAACAATAACTTAAAGTGTGAGTTTCCATTTGCAATGTTTTCATTTTGGGTGATTTGGAAGGGAGATGTGGGAAATCATGGGAGAGCCAGGAGGGGGTTATTAGAACAGGAGAATACATGATGAAATATGCTATCAAACTCCCTTTTACTTAGAATTTTGGTTTGTAATGTGTTCATTATAAGCCCTGTATATTTACCAAGTCCTTTAAAGTCATCACTACACTGCTTATTGCTGAACCAGAATGTCATCTATGCCCCATTCAAAGACCGAAACTTCATGATTAACCTAATAAACCAGGGCTTGACAAATTTAATTTACTTTTAGGAGCCAGAAAAAAAATCTAGGAGCCAGACAACGGCACATTCACGAAACCATACATACACACACACACACAGTCATTCATGTTCATACAGAGACAGTCAGTCAGTCACATTCATACAAAGACAGTCAGTCAGATCCACACACATCCAGAGACAGTCAGTCAGATCCACACACATCCAGAGACAGTCAGTCAGATCCACACACATCCAGAGACAGTCAGTCAGATCCACACATCCAGAGACAGTCAGATCCACACATCCAGAGGCAATCAGATCCACACACACCCAGAGACAGTCAGTCAGTCAGATCCACACACATCCAGAGACAGTCAGTCAGATCCACACACATCCAGAGACAGTCAGTCAGATCCACACACATCCAGAGACAGTCAGTCAGATCCACACACATCCAGAGACAGTCAGATCCACACATCCAGAGACAATCAGATCCACACACACCCAGAGACAGTCAGTCAGATCCACACACATCCAGAGACAGTCAGTTAGTCAGATCCACACACATCCAGAGACAGTCAGTCAGTCACTCACATCCACACTTAGCCACACACACACACACATAAGCCATCAGGTTGTTATTTTTTTTTTTTTAAATAGAGAGAAAAAAAAGTGACTCCCCCTCCCTGCTGTTTTACCTTATTGCACGGGAGGGGGATTTCTACTTCAGCTTGGTCCATGCCTGTCACACAGGCACAGACCGTCTGCATGCTGCTGCTGATCGGTGGGATGTCACGTGACACCCGCCGATCCGACACTACAGCGCGAGGGGGCGGAGCAGGAAGTGCACACTCTGCTTACCCTCGCGCTGCGAAAGAATAATACCGGTACTTTTTAAAAAATGTTTTATCTAACTTCAGGACGGTGGAGCGCTTTGTGCTGCTGATCCTACCCGGGCGCCAGGTACAATTTCCTAGTCGCCATGGCGACCTGGCGCCCGGGGTTTGTCGAGCCCTGTAGTAAACACCCTGTATTTGTACACAAAGCTGGTGTAAGGAGCGGAGCCTTAACTCACCAGAGTTTTGGTCTTAGAATTTATAGTTGTCACGGACACTAGAACATCATGCATAGGCTCAGCATATACAACAAAGCCCACTCACTGCAGTTCACAAGTATGTGTAAATGTTATGGGACGTTTCTACCTTTGTTCTTCCAGGAAGTTTGCTTTTATAGCAGGCTGCCATTAATTTATTCCCATCAGTGCATTTTATGGTCAGTGACTATGACCTGGTTGGTTTTCAGAGCTCTTACTGACTACAGCTTTTTTTTTTTTCAATAAAATATTTACATTGTAACATGGCTATCTCCTCGATATCAAGGCAGTAATAGCTAACCTTTGGCACTCCAGCTATTGCAGCCCAAGTATCCCAGCCATTATCACAGGAAATGCCATCAACAGTAGCTCGGATGCAAAGGGTTAATCATCATCAATACACACTCTGTACCAGCATACTCCCAGAACCAAGGGATTGAGTGAAAGGCCTACATACCCTTCTTGTTAAGGTTGAATTTCTATTGCCACAGACTAACCACATGAAAAGAAAATCCTTTCACTGAAACCACTATGCTGGACTGAGAAATAAAGTAAATAAAATGTATATATGTATCGTAAAAGCCAAAGTGCATTTTATTGTATTGAATTTCATATACACATTGCACCATACATAAATAATTACATTGTAAAAATGACTCCATATTTACATGTATAATATATATATTTCCATATAATATATAAACATTTTATATTAAATCTAGGACTTGGTATTAAGGAAGAGTCCTCTCTCTTGATGGATTCTCACGCACACTGTACATTACTTTGGGGGGGGGGGGGGGGGGGGGGGCTATGTGAACCTCCTGTCGGGCCTGCAATACATTGCAAAGCAGCATTAAAATCCACACACGAAGCAAGGCACGCAGGGTCACCGCAGCAAGAAAGGGGTTAAATCAATATGGCACCTGGAAGCTTTCTGCAAATATGGCAATAAGGAGGCGGCAGAGCCTATCTGGTGACATATGGTGGCCTGCAGTTAACCCTTTCCATAGCAGAGCCCTGTGGTAACTCAGTGTGAAGGAGATATCCCCAGCATGTCTACAGAACACAGATAAGAACAGCTCACTGCAGGGGAAATCGTATCCGCCTTTAATGTCTGGTATTTTATTCTGTAAATGGATGCAGGAAATTTGGTCTCCTGGCAAAACCTTATGCCATGCATTGTCAAGGTGTACTGTGCAGTGCTGTGTATATAACAGCAGAGTATTGCATACCTCTATGGCAGGAAAGAGGCTAACCAGTGGACCTTACACACTCATTCATCTGTCTGGAGTGGCATAAATCCGTCCCTGTGTATACACAAAGTGAGGGAAATACAGTCTCATTACTATCGTCCTAGTAGTACCTCCAACCAGCACGGGCAAGAGGTAATCATCTGGCGGGAGTAGCAGGGCCCCCAGCCCTTGGCAAAACTAATGCGCACGCTGTGTGGGTCGTAAGGTCCATCTTGGTGTTCGGGAGGAACTGCGAGATGCCGTAGTATACATGATTTTTTATAGTCAAAAACTTTTAGGGAGTAGCCAGGCATCACTTTGCGCACTACCAGAGGGCGGCAGGCTGGTGCGTCCAGTGTGGGCGAGTTGACAAAGATGGGGTGGTCACTTCGGTTGTATGCCCAAACCCCATCAGTCTCGCGGCTCAGCACGATCCCCAGCCCAATTTTCCCCCGTGTCCTGGCAGCGGCTTCGCTGCGATTCTCGAGGCTCAGCTGGCCTAGGCAGAAACCACTCCCTTGAGGTAGATCATAGAAGATGCTGACTGAAGGCTGGCATACCGTGTATAGTCTGCCCACACGTGTACGGTGTTCCCAGTAGGCCACGCTGCACCAGTGGCCTTGCTTACTTGTGTCAGGAGACAGGCTGGTGTCTGTGGGAAAAGAAAAGAAAAAAAGTTGCCTTAAAAATAAATCTACAAGCAGCAGTTTTACAGAGTTAAAATGCAATACAAACAGTATTCTCATCTCCACTGTGAACAATATACATAAACCAAGGATGGAGAATGAAGAGGAGGAACCTGTACATTGATAAGTCAATATCCATGGAATGTAATCACTCAGTAACTCGGGACATGGTAACACTGAACCAAAACTGTAAAATTGTGCTGGGTAAAAAAGAGGTTGAGAGTAGAGAGGGGTGGAGGGCAGCGGAGAATGTGGAGAAAGTGATAAGGAGGCAGAGAAGCTAGCAGAAGGAAAATCACAGCCCGATTAGGGTTTCTGTAACATGCCAGACTCCGTACCCTGTCAAGGGCCCCACACAGGAAGCGGTCTCATCCTGCGGCCATTGAGAGGAAAGTAGGGCAAGGGGAAGGGTCATTTCAGAGGATATAGAGTGCGTATCAGACACATACACACAGTGTGAGGAGAGGACAGCCTAAATCAGCATGAATTACAATCTCCCAACTAAGTCGTTTTTTTTATGTATATTCCAGAGCCACTCGTTTTCCAACAAACCTACTAAAGAGTTAAAATTATGGGGCTGTGTATAAAGATTATTTTAAGGAAGAACTTCTAAAAGTGAAACTATCAGTAGGAACAATGTATGAGTCTCCATGGTGACCGACATCTCTGCCTCCCAATTGACCTTGATAACATAACCTTATATGTGCACTCTGACCCCCACCGCCTCTCTAGAAAGCTCAGGCTACATTTCCCTGATGACTTTCTGGTACACTACTCTAATGTGTGCTTCACAAGGACGATAGCCCCAAGATTGCAATCGTCTCCTTCATGAAAGAAATGTGTGCTTTCTGCCCTGGTCTCATTTCTTCCTGCTCGCTCGGACTGGAAAGTCTGTGACTGAGACTTGGAGAGGACATCAAAGAATCCTGTGTCTGAAGGAGGAAGGAGACTGCTCCTGCAGAGAGAGCGCACATCCTAAATCTTCCTAATTTACTGGCAACTTCAGAGAAGGAAGGGGAGCGGGTAACCATTTTCTTTCCAGGCACAAAAGGCAAGCATAACATTTATATGGTTCGTGCAGTGGACATTTTCTAGGAGTACGAAAAACAAAAAATTTTGATAGAAAATAAAACTCATTAACTTAATCTAAAAAGTATAACATTGTTATTCCCTTTATTATGCATTTTAATGTGTCCGTTTCTACCACCTCTGCTGAAAGGCTATTTCATGCATCTACAACCAATATTCTTGGCAGGGTCACCAAAGTCAAACATAAATGACAGCTGGGTCCCAACAGGTGTATAGTTTGCATGCAGAGGATAAGATTTAAGCCAGGAAAACATGTCTGCCACATTAGCACAGATGTTTTTTTCTGATGTAGGTTATCATGTAACTTTAGGGCCTGCACCAACAAGAAAGCAAATGCATTCTTACTGAAGTAACATAATAAAATACCTCTGGGGACGTTGTAATGAATACATAACCACCAAGAAAAGCATTGTGCACACAAAACATTATAAAAGTGCCAGCAAGTACCACAGTACAATAGGTACATGCATTAATTATTCCAGATAATAAAAAGGTAATGGGACCCACTAGTGAGGATATATGGACAACAAGGGTGCTCTGTATACAGCAATTCTGGTGCAAAGTTCTTGAAGTGGAGCAATCAATTAGAGCATTTAGACGGTCTCCATGGCGTGTGCTCCACTTTCAGAACACAGTCTTTATATACATCTCCCAAAGGTCTCCTTACACATATCCAAGTAAGCCTGCGTATATGACACGCAAGCTTATACACAGGCAATAACCCCCGCTTAGATGGTCACAATCCTGTGGTCGGGTTCGTCCAGTGGTTTAGTTTAGAAGCAGGATGTTTGGCTGAGGTTTCCCTGCCCTCAAATAAACATCCCACAGGAGCCTCTTCTAAAACACAGACTGGGGAAGTTCTGAGACCCGTAGCCCTGCCAGGACCCGCTAGTCTATCAGGGAATCTGAGAAGTGTGGAGTAAAGGGATAAAAGGCAGAGAATGGAGGGAGTGAGGGGGGAGGGGGGGTTATGTACACGAAAAGAACAAAACTGTATTAACCCATTGTAGGCCATCCTTTCATGAAATATGAGAATTAGTACAGTGTCAGTTGTAGAAACACAAGAGACAAGTCAAGTTGATACGTATCCTTACACACTTGACAGCGGATGCCCTACAAACTTGTATATGTACATATAGAAAAAGAAATACAATTTGTGACACTGAAGGAGCCAACAGTAATATTAGCCCCCCAAGGAGACACATGTACTAGAACCCTTTTGTACTGGCAAGAGAAAAGATGGACCATGGCGTGATACCAGATAAAAACAGAATTTAACGGCCCCCAAAAGAGTTAGGCTAACACAATAAAATGATAAAACAGCAATACAAAGTATCCAACACTTGCATTTAAAAGCGGAACACAAGTAAACGCTGACCGAAGTTTCTCATGGAACGATTCCTGCGTGTAAGTGTCTCTGACTGCAGTGTACGTCCTGGCTTCCGGATACGCCCCCCTCACATCATGTGTTGGATACTTTGTATCGCTGTTTTATCATTTTATTGTGTAAGCCTAACTCTTTTGGGGGCCATTAAATGAACGCAGCCGCTTCACCGTCCCCTCCTGAGGTCATCGCGGGATCTCTGAAGGTGAGGATTATTAGTTTTAGGGTTTGGGGATGTTAATTTATTGGGGGGTGTACGTTTGTAAGTTCTGACAGTTCAACGTTCAAACTGATGCTCTAAACGGTCAGCGGTGAAGCAGCCGCGGAGAAGTGTCCTGGACCCGCACGTGGGTGCTTTCTCAGTAGCCCACATTCATAGTCCGAAACATGGAGCTGCGATTTTCTCATGGCTTCCTGAGTCAACCCACAGGTTCACCCCAGGAAGGTGAACAAGACAGAAGTATGTTAAACTAGCAAGAATTGGTATTGGATGGTGCACCCACCACTAAGCTTAGTTCCTCATTAATTGAACTAAAGGTTCAAATGATAAGACGATTTGTAACAGTCTTCATTTTAAAGGGACTTTATCACCTAAACATTTTTTCTTCTCTATATTCAGAGTAAAAACAATTATTGAAATGATTATAATGTGCTAGCAAAATTTGAGAGATTGACAGTATCTCATGTGGCTTCGTAAGCCAGAGCTGATGTCAAAAACAGTCTCCACAAACACGTTCCTCCTAATTTAGGAATTCATTTTGCCAACACCATGTATATATCAATTGCAATCCTTTGTTTATTCTCTACATTCACAGTAAACACAATGTTTCAGTAATACCGTCCCTTTAATTCTAGCCACTAACTGGACCAGTCTTTTTGCTGTAGCTCTTGGAGAAAGGTTTCTAGAAGCCATCTTCGGTCTGAAACAAGGGTATTCCCAAAATACTAGTGCACGCCAGGCATCCAGTTTCTCATGAATTAAGAATTCCAAGGTAACAATGGAGCCACCCTCTGGAAGGAAGTACACAAAACAAAACACACTGTATTCCTCACAAATGAACTAATCCCAAAATATGAACTACACCCACACAGAAATAAAGAAAGTTGCAAAAGGACAGAGGTTAATGAATGCAAAAACAACAAGCAAACTAAAAAGACACCACCCAACCAAACAGATATCCCCCAAGTCTGATTTGTCACAGTCATTCATACTAAGCACTCTTCTCATTCACAAACAGGAAAAACCACAAACAAAGCCCACGCACATCCCAGAGCTTCATCCTCCCAAAGCATGTCACAAACTGGAACACTGAACTTGAATGAGGGAAGTCTACTTAAATTCCCGGTTTGGATCTTGGCGACTACACATACACCATTTTTAATTGCACAGCACACTACAGTCAACATCGATTGAATCAGGGCATGTTCTAATACCACCCCCAACATACAAAGATAATGTTTGGACAAAGTTTTCCCCAAGCAGAGATCTGTACTTCTTACACCCTGCCTGATCACCAAACTGTATTCCTCTTACTTTGCACAAGACTTCGAGTTAATACAGTACTGACAAGTCAAATATGCACGACTGGAGCACAAGGGATATTTCTATTTTAGGTAATATCTTACATGAACCTTTACTGAGAAGGTAATGGGGGGGGGGGGGGGGTGTCTATAAAAGGTCAACTCTGGAGCAAAGTTCTGAATGTGGAACAATCGCCAAGGAAGCCAATGCCATGCTCCAGAGTTATACACCACTTCTAGAGCTTTGCACTATAAATTCCCTTTTATAAATAACTCCTAGTAGCCTTCTGACGTCTGAAGGGTTTCTTAGGCATGAATTACTATGGGAAATCTTTTAAAAAAAAAATATATATATATATATATATATGCCAGCAAACATCATTTTTGATGTTACGTTTTGCAGTTGACACCTCACAAATCCAAATAATGTGCGCAGGCATGAGCCAGTTTGACTGGCTACACCGACGTGTCAATGGGGACGGACAGAATATCCTATGCACGGTATCATTATCCACTTACTATCAAATTGCTAAAGACACTTTCAGTTCCTCTACACACCAGGAGCAGCAGACCCGGCTGAAGACTGTAAACTTGCAAGAGATTTTACTAACGTGTAATTAATATGTGCGAGTGGGTTTATTACTGAGCAATGTGATGTGTCTGCAGTTTAACAAGGATACTCTACAAATGTGCCCTAGCTTAATCCTACTGAAAATAGCCAGCATGTGTAACAGTGATGTGACCGAGTGCGAGTACATCATACCAATGTGAAGGGAATCCAGTGTAGCGCCATGGGAATTCCCTATGGGCATGCTCACAATAATGTACACCCACCATTCCCCATTGGAGTGCTCTTATTGGCTCTCAAGAGATGCTAGCTTATGTAAAAATACATCACATATATAATACCACTTATTTGCTGATGTGTATCACGTCACGACTGTCTCTGCTAGGCATATTTGTATTATTCGAGTATCCAACTTAAAGAGACTGTATCAACTGAATATTGTTTTACTGTGAATGTAGAGCATAACAAATGATTGAGAATGATCAATACATTGCGTTAGCAAAACCGCAAGCAAATGCCTAAATTAGGAGAAAAATTAGTTTTAAATGTGTCTGCGAACACTCCTGCTCACCTGTATGCAAATTACACATTTCCCATTTTTCTCCTAATTTAGGCTTTTACTTGCAGTTTTGCCAATACAATGTATAGAACATTTTCAATCATTTTTTATGCACTACATGCACAGTAAACACAATATTCGGGTAATACAGTTCCTTTAAGCTTGCTTTTTACAGCAATATATATATATATATTTGTGTAATGACCACATAGAATAATAGGACTTGAAAGCATCAAATCCCACATTTCAATCACTTTCACATTTTTTTAGGATATATAATATATTTATGAGGCTGGGGGATAGTATTGTGCAACATGAACTAGATGTTTAGTCAGTGGAGTCATATTTTTATAAGGTTAGCTTTAATATCCATTAGCTATATTCCAATCAGAGTGGTTACTTTAAATCCTTATTAAATAAAACACATTCAAAATGTTACAAGATGGCATGAGCTGCCCAGACAGCAGAGCTGGCAAGAACCGGACGTAGCAACATGTGGAGTTTACAAATTATATATATATATTATATTTATTACATATAGACAAACTGAATGTTTGAAGAACCAAATCAGACGTACCTGAAACATCTGCAATGGGTATATGCAGTGAGCTGGATGCGTCCATTTCAGTGTATGAATCAGAGAGATCTGCAAAACAACAGAAGAGGTGGGGATAAGCAAAAAGGACAATATAGCATAGTCTTCTGAAGATCCCTTATTATTTAAAGTCAGTCTGTATTTGTCCATACTAATCATGGCAGAAGCTTTTGAGACCAAATGCCTATTATTATGCAAAAAAAAGTTAAATTGCCATTTCTCCCTATATTATGACTCATTCCCATTTTTTTAATCCAGATTCTCTTCCTTTTAGTTTTCCCTTCTCTGTTTTTGTTTATATAGCGCGCTGAGTATCTCTGTATGCTCTCTCTCTCTCCATATAGACTCCCGAGTGCTCGAGGTGGAACACAGGCCATTGGTTTGCCATCACTGGTCAATACACCGTCTGTTTCAGGCAGGTGTGATCACCTTAAGTAATCATGCAGTAAGCGTTTTTAATATTTTGATTATTTTACATCTTCTAAACTCATGGTATTGTCATACAAAATGTTCATCTTCTGAATAGACCAGAGGGCATGACAAGTACTTCAAACTTGATATTTAACAGGTCTTGAAAAGAAAACAAAACCATGGGGGCAGGGAGAGAAAGGGGAGGGAGATGCTAGAGAAACCCTTTTCTACAGAGATTAGAGAACATAAATAAAGGCAACAGAACATAATTGTATTTTCATGCAAGTTTGAGCCTGGCTGACCATTAATTGGATTTTGTTCTAAGATTCTAGATCTGTGATCCTGGCCATACAACAAGCAATATATAGAAAAATGAAGTAGAAGAAAAATAATCAAAAACCAAAAATGTAATTATTTTAAAATCAGATCCTATTCGAGGTCCAGATGTCTCATGAGAACATAATTGGGACTGAACAGAGTGGGGCATGCAAGCTCTAAAAGCATCAATAATCCAGGTGAGCAGAGATGATTACTGCAATGTCACCTACTCTCCTTCCTGTGAGAGGTTTTCTGCCTGCAGGGTCTGTGTGCCCTCCTCCTGTTACACCCACCCCCCTCCTCTTGTCTGTAGCATGTAAAATTTCAACTGCCCTGACCACAAAGCAGGCTGGGACATGGCGCTGTAAGGATAAGGTTACACGAAGCCTTTAAATGCTTCATAGTTACCATACTTAATTACCCACATTAACATTCTTGAAGCTGTTTATTCTTGCAGGTTTCCTTCCTTCCTCCCCTCTGCTACTGAAGCACAAGCAACTTTGTTTTAACAAGTTGCCCACATTGTTCCTTCTCCTTTAAGTAACAGACGCTAAATGCCCTTAACCCTTACTGCAAAAGGAGAAAAAGGAAACTATTGCTAATAAATCATTTAAATGCCTGGTGAAGCATGCAGCACATTCCTTCTCAGTGCATTGTACTGAGGGGTAAATCCTCACAGTGGCACTATAAACTATCACATTTGCTTATTTAAAGAGGTGCAAAAAGTTCAAGCACAGCTAAGGCAGTGCTGATCGGGAGTCGGTACTCCCGATCAGCACTGCCTCAGCTGTGCTTGAACTTTTTCCGGTACATGCCAACTAGGGGGACCACATGCTGTTTGATTCAGGCACACTTATTACAAATGCACACTCCAGGGTTGTGGTCAGTAAAAAAAAAAAAATAGACTTGTCTGCAATCTTTATTCTTCCCTATAAAGCCCAGGAGTGTGCCTTTTATTTATATAGCGCCAAAAATTTACGCAGCACTTGGTACAGAGCTTA